>OY735242.1:31908834-32103834 GCA_963457665.1 Thysanoteuthis rhombus | reverse complement strand
ATTATCATCATCATCAGCTCTTTAATATCTATTAGACAGAGACCCCGCCCCCCAAGATTAATGGGAGTTGTGGAGCCAGTAGTTCCTCAATTTGCCAACCACAGTTTTCAATATGATCTCTGGGGATCTATGTTGTGAGTTCTGATATCCAATGGTTGTCTGACATTCTTGCAACATAGCTAGCCCGTTGCCATTTGAGTTTTCAAATGGATCCAATGATATCTCCAATTTCTGTTTTTTCTCAAATATACTTTTATTTTTAGAGATAACAGCAAGAAAATATTAGAATTTTCCGCCCTCTAGGTTAATTGATGCAGCTTGTACGCATGATACATACATAGTCAGCCAGACCAGCTTAAAAACTGAAGAAACCTACATTGACATTTTTGTTTGTTGGTTTCTAATTGGACAGAGAAAAGTTATGTACAGAATTTGGAAATGTCCAGATTTGTTTGATTTTTTTTTTTGTTATTTTAGAAGCTGTCAACCAAAACTGTCAACATAAGTTTCTTCGGTTTTCATGTTCGATTGTCGGGCGGGCTGGCTGGCTACATCATATATACTGGATGTACCAATAGTTCAAAAGGGATGAAAATTCAAACATTTACTCCTTATCGAGCCTGAGAAAAAATTGTTTTTTTAAATTCTCCTCCTGAATAGGTTTTTAGAAAGGTGTGATTTACAATGCAAGTTTATGCTGAATTGATCCTTTAATTTCTGTCCGGCAACATTCCTGTTAGTTTTCTAGAAATTCAGGGTTTTTTTTTTTGGTGATCACTGCCCGACAAAAGGCTTGAGAAATAAATCATTCGTTGATCACCCCTTTTTCCAGTTTTTTTTAAATTGATCATCCCCAACATAGCATGCTGCCAAAAGACATTAGTCACGTGACTGTTTTTATTCAGTGACTAACCAGACCTATTGATATTAATCTTAGGTCCTCCAAATTTAGCTAATTTTGAAGCTTTATAGAAGTGTTAGAATGAACTTCACAACATGGATCCCCAAAGACCACATGCAAAACTGAGGCTGATAGAATACAAGATGTAGAGATGAACTAGACAAATTCAGAAATATTGGCTCCACGACACCCATGATAGAGAAATGTGGCAGATCAAGGGGAAGGTCTATGTCCAACGATAGATGTTATGATGATTCCATGGAGTTCCCAATGAATTCCAACAGCATTTTTGGGGAAATGTGGGCTGTGGGCTAAGAAAGAATTGTTTAAATTGTGGAGTGGATCCAAGAATTTTCTCAATTGAGAAATATTTACCTTTGAAGTTAGAAGAGGTATATATATTCATTCATGTTTGTCTGTCAACACTATATCTCCAAAAATTCTCAATGAACTTCAATGACATTGGAGTAAGGATGAGCCATGGGCTAAGGAAGAATTGATTAAATTTTGGAGTGGATCCAGGAATTTCTTTTCTCTATTGAGATGTATTTTTCATGTACAAAGACATTCGGCCAAAATATTGAAAAACAAAACTAACATCAATGAAATAGGTTAATTGTTAAACAGAGTGTGAATATAGTGTGACATGGTGAAAAGGTTATAGCAGATGAGAACAGGATGGCTAAAAGATGAGGGTGTTTGTGCAGTGTATATGAGGGAAGGGAACAGCTTCAGGCAGTCTGATAAAATCCTTCTCAGAGACCCTGTGATGAAGCATTGTCAATCATTATTTTTTACTAATATTTCTTTCATCTTAATTTTAGTTTCATTTTGTTCCAACTACTTAGACTGTCAGCTCATGACCATAAATAGTAATACTATATCATTAGTATTTGACTAATACTCCTGTTACCTTTATTTTACTTGCTTACCATTACAACCCCTCAGACTATCAGTCAATGGCTATTAGTAAATAGCACAGAGCGGAAATGACAGTATAAGTAGTTACGTGATTGTAGTGTTTACTTCTGAAACTTTACTTAGTATGACCACACTTAGGGTCAAACTTCTTACCCAGAAGTGAAGAACATATAAACAAAAAAATCATTGCTTATCTGGGGTATTCGTTACAAGGCAAACATCTGTTGAGAATTGAGGAGTTGAAAACATGGGTTTAGAGCAGTGATTCCCTAAGTGGGTGCTACCCATCCTTTGGGGGTTCTTGAATACTCAAGGGGAGTTCTAAAAGGCTAGTGAGCAGTAGGGGACATTAGGAGACAAGGGGCAAAGAATACAAATTGATACGTCCAAAACATCAAGTCTTTCATCTGAAAAACTGATTTTCAGTAGAGCTGTTTGTATATTTTCTATTTTTCTGATATAAGGATGGTGCTAACTAGTATTGAGCCAGATTTGGAATAATTATTCTCAACACATCAAGCCCATCCTGCCTCCAAATGAATGATTTTTATATTGATCAATCAAGTACTCAATTTACAGGGGGTGCTGAGGAAATAGATGCTCTAAAGGGGGGGGGGGGACACTGGTTTAATGCTCGTTGGTTTGGATACTTAGTTACAGGCAAAGCTATGATGTAGAAGTGGAGAATGGTGAGGGGACAGAATTTTTTTACTATTTTTCTTCTTATTAATAACACAAACATTATTACTATACAATTAACATGGTTTATTAGTTTCAGGCATTTCACCCATGAAATATTGCTTTGATGTCAGATGTCTATTGGTATCTGCTAAAATCTTTGCCACTCTATAGTTAAAGAAACAGGTAGAGAGAGTGAAAATAAGAAATTTCTATAACCCAATCATGGCTAACCTATTAAGGTCCTTAATGGCTGGATTATCCATAGTGTATCTCTGAATTTTTGAGATGAGGTATTATTATTATTTCTATTATTATTCGGACTATCCTCATCTTGGTTGTTTTTCATACAACGTTTCGGCCGTTGTACTCTACGGCCTTCATCAGGTATCATCTGGTAGGTGCGGGGAAGTAACAAACCGAACCCTTTATTTAACCGACGGGGGTATATAATAATAATAATACTTTTAATGCTAAGAGGGGAGTGCGGTCAATATACCCCCGTCGATTAAATAAAGGGTTCGGTTCGTTACTTCCCCACACCTACCAGATGATACCTGATGAAGACCGTAGAGTACAACGGCCGAAACGCTGTATGAAAAACAACCAAGATGAGTATAGTCCGAATAATAATGAATTATCCATATTTTTAAAAACCGAAATCATGATCGGACACATGTGTCTGATTAGACATTTATTGTTGGTCAGGATTTACCATCACCCTGAACAGAAATTAATATAATATTAGATTTTCACATAGGAGGCGACAGAATACAGAAATAACTATGAAAATAAATACCATATCCTAGAAAATAACAGGATAACATGAGATAGCAAAGTAAAACTAGCTATCACAGTCAATTGAACAAAGCGTTAAAATATGAAGTCTTACAAAAAATTCCATTGAAGAACAAATATGGTCAGAATAAATTCTATTTATGACATCAGTGGTATTTTCCACGGGGAAATAACTAAAATAGAGTGAAAAAGAACATTTAGATTCTTGAGAACCCCATCAGAGTAAATCTAGAAAAAAAAGAAAAAAAAGAAAAGAAAAAGAAAAGAAAGAGAAAAAAAGAAAAAAAGAAAAAGGAAAAAAAGAAAAGAACAAGAAAGAAGAAAAAAAGAAACGAAAAAAAAGAAAAAAAAAAGAAAAGAAAAAAAAAGAAAAGAAAAAAAGAAAAGAAAAAAAGAAAAAAAGAAGAGAAAAAAAAGAAAAGAAAAAAAAATTTTTTTCCTAAAAATAAAATTTTTCAGAAGTGGTCTAATGGAGTACTGATACCAATCTTCAAGTCTTTAAACAAAACATTATGTCCAGGAGCACTGGGACACACAAACAAACAAATAAACCAACCAACATATGGACATATAAAAAAAGGATAGAACCCTTTGCTCAATAGTCATTAAACCGAACTGTCGTGGGTAGCTTTGATGAGTAAAAAGTCATGTTCTACTTGCTTAATACACTTTCATACGATAATCATCCATAAATCTATAATATATTGAAAATTATCAGCATTTTCCCCGTTCAGTTATATAATGTAAAGTAATTCCTGTGTAGGTTTCACACTATGATAGTCTATGATCGAAAAAGCCAGGAAAATCTCGTTTATTCTATTTTTCCTGATATATTCATCCCAGAAGAGCCCTAAAAGAGATCTCCAGGATATTCACATTCCAGCTAAGAAACCAAGGGACATTTATGTTCCAGGAGTCGCAAAGAGTTTGTTCTCTTAAATCTAAAAAACACAGGCCACTGTTTGGGTTAGTCACTCAATAAAAACTGTCTCATGACCAACCTTTTTTGGCAGCATGCCGTGACGGAGGGGATCAATTAAAAAATTGTAAAAAGAGATGATCAAGGAATTAGTTGAAGGCTGCCAGACAAAAAGATACGAAAAAAAAAAAGAGACCAATTTAGCATAGACTGCAAATTGAACCCTCTCTCTACGAAAAACTTCTTGGGGGAGGGGGTTAAATACGAAAAAATTTTTTTCCAGACTAACGGAGTAAATGCCTGAATTTTCACCCTTTTAGTTACATTGGTGTGGCCAATAGGCATGATAAATACATACATACATAGCTAACTAGCCAGCCAAACCTACTTAAAAACAGAAGAAACTTATGTTGACAGATTTGATGACCCATTTAACATATAATCTTACATTGTTGATCAAAACACTTCACTAAAAAGGTTATGGGTAGGGGAATTCAAAAAACAAAAAACATTTTTAAATGTTTAAATTTTTCAGTTGTTGATCTCAATTAATGCAGCCTGTACACCAGGCAGAATCACTTGAAAAGTGAAGAAATCTATGTTGGCAGTTTCTAACACTTTACATCTAGAGTGTTATGGAATGGCACATTGTCTTGGAGTAAAATCCTTCCAACATAAGGAACAAGTCTAACAAGAAAAGGAACAGACTGTACAAAACCCTGCAACATTGTACGTACAATTTTTAGCAACATTTGTCTACATTCATTTCTGTATTTGAAAAAAATGAATGATATCAAGAAATATTCGTTTCCAGTTGATTTTTCAAGTTAATCCTCACTAAAACTTCTGAAACAAAAGTCATCATTGCATCAAAAGTAAGAGAAAAAATATTGTCCAAATGCAATATAATTCATTAGCAAAGAGAAAAGTTATATATATGTATATATCCATACTTATATAAAGTGTATACATTTCCATCTTTTTTGTCTTCTATGTTTTATCTCAAGAATTGATTTTTAAAAAGGAATAATATGATGTAGTATGATGTGAGAAAAAATTAGTTTTTTCTTTCTCTCATTATCCCTCCCTTTTAAGATAACAGCTTCTTTTCTTTGTTATAAACACTGTATCTCTTTTTTACCACTTGCCTTTTGGGTCAACTAATTCCTTACATATGTCTAGTGATTCAAATCTAGTCTTGACTTGAAATGTTCCTCATTTTTAGAACTGTCCACTAGGGTTACCGTTGAAGAATCATGTTCAGATGCTAAATAAAGAAATAACATTCAATTCAGTAGCTTAGAATAGTGGTGGCGAACCTAAGACACCCATGTCACCAGTGATACTTTGCAGGTTTTTAGGTGACATGCTACGGACTCTTTTAATCAAATATAATTATTTTAGTTGTATAAGTGTATTTTGAAATTTCAAATTATATTTTATCAAATTTGTAGTTTTGCAAATAACGGAATAATAGGCCACTTATCTATAAGCATTTACCTAAAACTAAAAAGCATATAAGTGACACTCCGATAACAGGCCTATTCCAAAAATAAAAATTTTGACTCATTGTGCAAAAAAGGTATGTCATCACTGGCTTAGAATAAGTATGGGCAATTTATTTAATCTGGAAGGCCACTCATTCACTCAAAAAATCTAGATCTTATCACAGGAAATGTACTCAATTTCTATTTTAGACAAACACATGAATTACAATTATATCATTGATTTGTAAAGCCAAGACAATAGTAATTTTATTTTGAAATATAAAATTGAATTTCTGAGAAAAATTATCTAAGATTTCAAATGACTGCCTAGTTTAACCACAGGCTCTTAAGATATACTGCTGAGGGCCAAATCTGGCCCACAAGCCAATGGTTGTCAATATATGGCTTAGAACATGTCTTGCTCCTTTACCCTGTCTTGATCCTTATACTATAAAATTCTCATATTTGAGACCCTAACTGTTAATACATTCAGTTAGAATAGTAGGGTCACAACTACGTAATTTCTACCACAAATATTGTACTACCACATCATCCACCATACAGCCTGCAGTGTACAAAAAATAGAACCACGGGAAATATTCAGGACAAGCTATGATATCGAGAATATCAATCATAAAATAAAAATGACTTTAGATTAGTATAAGGTTAGAACAAATGGTCACTAGTGTAGCACAAATGAAGTATAACTAAGATCAACGGTAGCATTGTAGCTAAGTATGGAGAACAAGTGACTAATGTAACAATTGTGTACTAAAGTAGAACAACTCAGAATACAAGAAACTATAACTGGTATCTTGTTTTTTGGGTTTTTTTTTTAACTAAGTCAGTAGTCGGTCAAAAATTAGGTCAAACTATCTACATCCATGCTACGGCAAAAAAATTCACTGTAATCTAATTAAAATTTTATATAAAGTCTGGAAGTATAAATTGAGAAAGCAACAAAGAGCAAGAAATTCTGAGAACAAGATTCTCGATTATCTATTTCTTGGTTCTCATAACATAAACTAGTTGACCTAGTTTGTTTCTTTTTAAACTAGGTCAGTAGTCACTCAGGTGTATAAAAACTAGGCACTAGGTAAGAAAAAAAGAAAGGTCAATAAGGTCAATCAATAACTAGGTCCCCCTTTCCACCAAACCAATTTAGTTTATGGGGAAGTGCTGCAGCCAGAAGAAAGTTGACTTAAAGGGGCTCCACTCCTAGGTTTGAAATCAGAGTTGTCCATCTCTTGGACTGGACCAAACTGTGGCTAAAGAACCAAGTCTGCCGTGCTTTTTATCCATAGCTGGACAGAAAAGTGATGGATCCATGCCTTGCCCAAGGCTCTCTATACTGGGATATTCAGGCATGAGAATCCCCTTCACAGTCTTGCTGGTTGCCTTCACTAGGCTAGAGAGCCCTGATCTGCCCACTTATCTTATCCATGGAGATGGATTCATGCCTTTCCCAGCGGCATTAGTACAAAGTGAACATTAACAGCCCTTACCAGAGTCTATGCAATTCCCATAGTGATAACAGTAGCCTACCTCTGCCAAAGCCTCCAGTAAGTATAATAATTCTGGAAATGTAAAAGTAGATAATTTGGTATAACACCCAGCCACAGATATATCATAAAAGACATACAAAGTGTGATTATGAATTGCATCATATTATATTGAAACTTTTATTTGAAATGATCTCCTGTTATTAAATTGTAATAAACAATCAAAGAAAATGGAGCTGCAGCAGGAATCGACCCAGTGACCAATAGGGTAATCAATGCAACGTACACAATGACAAGTGATAACGACACACATTACAAAGTTATATCAGCAAGTTTTTTTGAAAACATCAACCAAGAGTATCAACATAGGTTTCTTCAGTTCCTAAGTAATTTGGCCTGGCTGGCAGGCTATATATATATATATATATATATATATATATATATATATATATATATATATATGTGTGTGTGTGTGTCACATATATAGGCCACACCAATGGAGCTGGAGAGCTGAAAATCTAAACATTTACTCATTGTGTCTAGAAAATAAGGTTGATTTTTTCACCAATACCCTAAAATAGGCTTCAGTGGTGGTGGTGGTGGTGGTGTGTTCAATTGATAATGCAAGTTTATGCTAAATTGGTGTTCATGCTTGATTTCTGAAAATTCTATCTCCTTAGTGACCCAGCAAAAAGCAAGAGAAAAAACTAATTCATTGATGACCCCCAAAAATTCCGTCAAAAGACATTATTGGTCATGTGACAGTTTCCATTGAGTGACTAACGAGACCTGGATTTTTTCCTTTCAAACTTTGAAAAGATACGCGTTCTGATTTTTTCTTTCAATACCTGGCTAAGCAATGTTTCTTGTCTTTGGTATCCTATATATGATACATACATATAAAGCCAGCCAACCAGACTGACTTAGAAACTGAAGTAAGCTATGTTGACAGTTTTAGTTTACGGTTTCTCATTAATGATACTGTAATCTTATTCTGGCTGAACTACAACACTTAAAGAATCAGATCAGTTAATATGATAACAGTTCTCATTATTATCATTCACTATGTCATCGCCACCGAAAGTTTCAAAGTTTGAATAACAGTAATTATAATGCCAAGCTACTGAGTCCACAAAACTCTCTCCACAGCAAATCTGATTTATGAGTCAATGACAGTGATAAAACTAGGCAGCACTCAGGGGGTGCATACCCAGTGCTCACAAACTAGGCCTCTTCATGCTAAATTTAGCATGTTTCTTGTTTTAGCTGTGTTAAAAGTCAATGCAGAGATGCCATTCTCAACAAAACTGGCCTTGGAATAGCCATTCTCACAACAAAAACTGGCCTTGGAATAGCCATTCTCACAACAAAAACTGGCCTTGGAATAGCCATTCTCACAACAAAAACTGGCCTTGGAATAGCCATTCTCACAACAAAAACTGGCCTTGGAATAGCCATTCTCACAACAAAAACTGGCCTTGGAATAGCCATTCTCACAACAAAAACTGGCCTTGGAATAGCCATTCTCACAACAAAAACTGGCCTTGGAATAGCCATTCTCACAACAAAAACTAGCCTTGGAATAGCCATTCTCACAACAAAAACTGGCCTTGGAATAGCCATTCTCACAACAAAAATTAGTCTTAAAATAACCATTCTCAAAACCAAAATTAGTCTTGAAATAGCCATTTCTATAGCCAAAATTAGGCCAGAATTTCTAGTCTACCTAAATTTGGACTACATTTCTCCATACCAGAGATTACTGAATTTTTTTTTTTACTTTGTGCTTTTTATGGATATTATCTATTAAATTTAGCACTTTTTAGTGCTTTTTGGCAGTCAAATTATAACTTTTGAGTCGGCAACCCAGGGCATGCCTCTGCCAATGTCATTGTCACTAAAAACAAGAGAAAGAAAGAAAACTGGAAAATACAATCATACCATCACCAAGACTTTGCAAAACTTACGTTTGATCACAGATACAGAAGCTCAAAATCCATTGACCGTAGAGGACGGGAATTCTAGTGATTACAGTTCTATTGCTCAACTGAAGAAGACAAAAATTTCCGTCATGGTATTGTTAGTTTTTCAAAAGAGACTGCAGTATGTCATGTTTGTTTCTAGTTCTCTAGACCAAGAAGATGATCAAGAGGAAGTAGAAGTGTATACACATTGCTGGATTGAGCTGATGGTTTTGGGAGAAAAATGTAATGGATGACATTTGTTCCTTCCTCTTCTGAGAGGCAACAAAGACATATGTTTTTAATGTATTTTTCCATAGCTCATCACCTACCCTTCAGCAAAATGTCATTTGAATTCATTGAGAACTTTTGGAAATATTGTGTGGACAGACATACGTGAATAGATGACAAAAAATAAAGATATCTCTCAATTGAAAATGTTTCCTGGATCCACCCCGAAATCTAACCATTTCTTCCTTTCCCCACAGCTTGAACTTATAGAAAATTTCATTAGAATTCATTGAGAACTTTTGGAAATATTGTGTGGACATATAGCTATGGTGCAGGGGATATGGCTGCAAAAGTTTCCTGGACCCACCCCAGAATCTAACCGATTCCTTCCAATCCCATTGCCCACCTTTTCACAAAATGTCATTAAAATTCATCGAGAACTTTTGGAGATATTGAGCAGTGTGGATATATATCTACAATGCAGGAGATGTAACTGTAATTAGATTCACCCAAAATTTAATCACTTCCATAGCCTAGACAGCCGGAAAGACTGGCACTAGTGTATACAGGGTGTTTGACAGGAATTTGATAAACTACTGTTTTCACGGGATTGGGATGTTTTCCAAAGTCTGTACTTTTTAATAGAAAATGCCAAAGATGGTTGAAAACATGCTAAGCTTAATTGGGAAATTGGAATAAGGTTTCTATTATTAATTAGCCACAAATGAGAATGCTGGCTAACACCCTGTACATATACAATATACCACTCTCAACGTAGTTGGCAGAGAAACAAGCTTTTATCAATAAAAGACTCATTGAGAAAAGGAAGCATTCAGTGATTAATGACCAAGAAAATCTTCCAAAACATTCAAACCAGTGTTTCCAATACAGTTTGTTATTTGTACACTATAATACTGACTTTAAAGATGGCTGAACTTTTCCACTTATAGCTAACTTTGTAGCTAAAAATGTTATTCATTTGAAACCCACACATCAAATAAAATTACTATGTATCAAAACTCCGGAACAAATTATCAATGAAAATTGTTTCAATGACTTTCTTAGTATCACAGTAAAAATAAGTATATTTGTTTTTTTCTTTTCAGTGAATATACTACTTAATTATTAAATACAGAAGTACATTCAACGAAAAGAATTTTTACTTTTATCAAACTTACCAGATTTAGTCATCTGAAATTTAGATATTATCTTCAAATGTCCATATAGAGGGGCAGGGATATTTTTTGTTTTTTCTTTTGGCTCAAATACAAAACCATTGAGCCAGTAGCTTGTAACAATTTTCCTGATTTCTAGTTAGCAGAGATGAACAAGCTTTTATCAAGCAAGACAAGCATTCAGTAACTAATGACCAAGAGAATCTTCCATAAGATTTAAACCAGGGTTTCCAATATTTATTGTGCTTTCTTGACACAAATTCAAGGGCTTTTAGTATTTTGATCAAATATTATCTTACTGAATATCCTTTCAATTCCAGCATTTGTGCGGGACAATATCCAGCAATTTTGTTGGATTTTTATCGTCTGAATTGAAAGAAAAAATCAGCTAGGTCTAGCCGGAAAATAGATTATTTGGCAACCTCTATCTCAAGCCCAGTTATATAAGTAGAACAGACAGTACAACTAAATACATATGGAACATAAGTACATGTGGGGACATGTCATATAGGACTCTTTAAGTGTCTTGAGTCAAAAACAAAGGAATTGAGAAAGCATGAAAGAAGGAAACTTGAATCTTTACTGACCAAGTATATATATATATATATATATATATATATAGATATATAGATATATATATACAGTATATGTGGTACAAATCAGGCTAGTAGTATAACATAATATAATAATATATCAATAATACAAAGTCACTTCTGAAATGTAATGGATTTATTTCATAGAGTGCTCGATACATACAACTTTTTACTCTTGAAGTTAAGTTGTTTTAGAGTAGAGCTGGATGAGGCCCAAAACATTAGCTAGTTAGTGTAGCGAATCCACATTCTACTATTTATATATATATACATATATATATATATATATATATATATATATATATATATACACACAAAGGGTTGAGAAAAAATATACAGGTCTAGTAAGTCACTCAATAGAAACCTTTACATTACCGACATAGTGAGAAGAGGTGATCAATGGATAAGTCACTTCTCTCACTTTTTGTTGGACAGTATTCACTAAAACGTCTCAAGTTTCAAAAAACAAGCAGGCACAAACCAGGGACCAATTTAGCATAAACTTACATTCAAAACTGAACCCCAAAATAGTTTTTTTTGGGGGGGGGGGGGTAAAAAAAAAGGATTTTTCTATAGACATATCATGGGGTGATTCAGAATTTAGCATAAAATTACATTGTTAATTGAACCCCCCCACACACACACACACAAACACCAAAACTTTTGGGGGGAGGGAATTCAAAAAAACCTTTGTTTCTATTGTTGTGGCCTGTATACATGTTATATACATACATATATACATAGTCATCTGGACCAAATTAAAAACTGAAGAAACCTATTTCGTCAGTTTTAAGTGACAGTATCAGTTTACAGTTTCTGATAAAACATTTTATAGGGACCACACAAAGTGATACAACCAAAATGGTATTCAAGACTTTCAACACCTAATTCAGATATTGTGGGTAAGTTAGCAGTGGTACCTAGCCGTGGAGCGGCAAAAAATCTCCAGGTTTGCCAACCACTTTTGGCATATTGTATTATTTACAGCACCTTCTCCAAACTGCACAAATCTTTTTTGCGTTTCAGTTGGATTTTTAGCTTCTTTAAAATAAGAAATCATAATCTGACTAAAACGTTGCTCATCAACTCAAATCTTCAGTGTTGAAATCAATAAGTAAAAAATATTGAAAATTTTTTTAAGAACAGCATATTGATATGACAGCTGCCATACTAAAATCAATCATTTTGGATGAAGTCAGTTAATACTAAAAACTCCTAATGCCATCTAAAGACAAAAACAGAATCAAATTATTGGCCAAACACAATATCATATCAAAAGGTGACATAAAGTAGTTTCTTTCAGTAGTTCACCTGGATTTAAACACTCAAGTGAGCATCTAAATTCCCAGCATTTTTTATACGTTCACCACACCTAAAAAAAATGTTAAAGAAAAAAAAAAAAATGATAATAATAATGATAATAAAACAAGCCCTAAAAGCAAATACAGGTTGAAACTATTTGATCTGGCATTTTGTCGTCTGGCAACTCCCTTCGTCAAGCACTTTAAGAATCTGACACCATTAGTTTGTGAATCTGCCACCAGGGCGGTGCCATTAGCTACATTAAACCACCAAACTTTGTTTACACTGCAGATGAGTGTTTTAGTGACACAGTCCAGTTAATTTTTATAAATTAAGCAGTATTTTAGTCCTTTAGGATGTCATTCATGAGACTATGTGAGTACTATAGGGTTTGATGTTCTACTATTAATGTTTTAAAGAGACAAAAGGAGAAAATTTTGAAGTTTTTTTATTGAAAGAAAAATGGGTCTAGAAGGTCAATTTCTGTAGTCCAGCATTTTCTATCGTCTAGCAATGGCCAGATCCCAAACTTGCTGAATTTAAGAGGTTCAACCCATACAATCATATAAGCTCCTCATTATTCAGAATTATTTCAATATTTTTTCCTTACCGCTTTGAATGCTTGCCATACTCAGACACATTCAATCTTCTTTATGGGTTTAATTCCCTATTTATTACTGCCTGTAAGTCACATTAAACACGTGAAATACTGACAATTTATTTGTGTTATATAAAAGAAAAAATAATGAATGGTTAGTCATGTGGATCGGCAAACAATTCGTGACCCAGTTCCCTTTTACAGCATAAAATATTCAAGTATAACATTTGCCAGGGAACGATGAATAAATCTGTTGTTAGCAACAAACCAATTTATTTACTTGATTATTCCTGTAAACACTGACCCTCTCAAACATACAACTTCCTCACACTGACACCCTGGGGGCTAGCTAGGTGACCAACACTCAAATTACCACCACTATGCATTTAGAAGTATAAAAAGCAAATGTAATTACGTATACATGTACATATATATATATATATATATATATATATATATATATGTATATGATATTTAGACTTGAATGTGTCTGATCAATGTTTCCACGTTAGTTTAGGGTCAGAGGGTCATGACTCCTGGGGCATTAGAACATATCAGCGTTTGTAAACGAAATGCTTGTGCAAGCAGCTGTTAAAGTGGCTGCCTGTATTTATGGATTATCAAAAGACTGCTTAAAAGTTAAAAAATTTGACTGAGCAATATTTGACATTGTATATAGATATACATGCATATTTAAGATGGTTTCAAAGGTTTTGAAAACTTGAATAGACTAATCCATTTGTTCATCAGGAATTGAAGCATGTATTACTCACAGAACAGGGCTACTACCTTATTTACTGTTGTACATAGGAGTATAAGCCGGGGGTGGCAGGGAGCCATTTGCCCCCTCTAATTCCAGCAAATCATGTTAAATTTAAGGCAAAACAGTGTAATTTGGGAGAAACTGTGGAAAATTTTGAGCCTTTTGCCTTCCTTATGGAGAGAGTTCCCATATGCCTATGCTCCTGAATAATTTTGAGAGAAAATCAATGAATTTGGGTGAAGTTGTCAAGAGAGAAATTTATTTCAAAACTTCAATCGGAAATGTTCCTACACTGTGCACTCGATATTAGCGAACACAACTTTAGCAGGCCATAAATTGATGATGACCAAACATAATGAAATTTTAACCTCCTCATTTCTCTTTCAGGTGTATTGACAGCAACAACTTGGCAGCTTCTAATCTGACACTGGATTGAAAAGGCACACCATGCTTGTGGCCCTACCTGCCAACCACAGCGATTCAGAGATTGTCAGCTTCTTGAACGTGGCCAAGTCCTTCATGTTCAAGCTCGGGAATGAGTTGGAGGCCTTCCGGCTGAGACTGTCATCCGTGGCCAAGAGAAAGAAATAATCTCAGCGGTCAGACATCATCAGGATGGCTGAATTCATGAAGAAGATCCAGGAAGTCATCAATCGTCAATGTCACCACCTACATCAAGGTACTTGGTAGAGTGATCAGGTGCTGGATTGAGTGAGCAGCCCAGGGGAAACCATACATGTTCCAGCAGGATTCTAGCACCTTCCTATACAACCAATGTAACCCAGGAGTGGCTGGCTAAGAATTTACACAATCATGTGACCTCCAACATGTAGCCTCCTAGCTCTCCACATTGAAATCCCCTGGACATCTGGGGCATTGTCAAGAGGGAGACCAACCAGCAGTCACATGATACCAAGGACTCATTTAAGATCATTATCGTGGACATGATGTCCAACATGAATAAGAACCACCTGACCCAGGCATGCAGTCACATCCAATGCCACACTGTGGTCATCCCCAGTCCCAGGGTGGTTTTATTGAATAATCTGTTTCTTTATATCTAGATGAACAAGTGTACCAATATTAATGAAAATATATTGATTTTTTCGATTGAATATCTCTGTTTATTTGATATCATAACTTGTTCTCAATTACCTGACCTATTCTATAGAGGAATTTTGAAAAAACAAAATCAAAGACAGGATTCCATTTCTCTCTTGATAATTTGATCCAAACTCAAATATTTTCCTCTTGCATTATACACGACTGGATACGGAAAATGATCAAGTAGAATTGGAGCCAAAAGTCTGCTACTAATACATCGTGTGTACCCATGTCCATGCGATCAACAAAATAAAGTTCTGTCATACGGCAGTATTACGAATTGTCAGGAAACAAATGTTCATTTGCCCAAAGAGACAACTCTAAGTCAAATCTTGATTAACAAAAACGAAAAAAAATTTTTAAATTAAGTTCAAATCCACTTGTGTGGAAATTTTTGTTAGAAATCATCAACCAAGATTATCACCAAAACTCTCAACATAGGTTTCTCCAATTTTCAAGTGGGTCTGGCTGGCCGACTATCCAAGTAGGTGTTGCCGTGGAGCTGTAGGCTTGAAAATTCAAACAACTCCTTATCATGTCTAGGAAAAAAAAATTGGGGGGGGGTCAATTTTTAATCTAAATTTATGCTAAATTGGTCCCTCAGTTTGTGTCCAGCAGCATTCACACTTTTCTTTCGAAAATTCAGACTTGACCCTGGAAAAAACAAATTTTTAGGTTGTTGTCATGTTATAGGAGACAAGCAGGAATGACTTAATAATGACAGGCAATCAGTAACCAAATCATGGACTGTATAGCAGTGATGAAATTATGGACCATACATAAACTGGATGTTGTTAATTAACCAGTCAAAGTAAGTCCCCAAAAAGGTCAAAAAAGCTTCTTTTACAATAAATGAAAAAAAAATTTTTAGAAGGGGTCAAGTGGAGTACTAATGCCAATTTTCAAGTCTGTCGACAAAACAGTATGGCCAGGAGTGCTAGAATACACAAACACATGCATGTATAATAGAATTCATCACCACCTTTGGTGGCTATGGTTGTTCAATCAGGAAACCATATCAGATTCCGGATTATAATAACAAAAACTACAAAATTCAATAACAAAGCTAGATCACAACTTTAAATAAGATTTTACAACAGTAAACAATGAGCCCAAAGCATGTAGAGACATTTTTAATCTCATCATCATCAGCTTTTCAGAGTCCGTCATTGGACGGTTGTACAATGGACAAACCCTATCAAATTTCAGGTTATAATAACAAATACCATAACTACAAAATTCAATAACAAAGCTTAATCACAAGTCAAAATAAGATTTGACAATTGTAAACAATGAGCCCAAGGTATGTAATGTCATTCTAAATCTCATCATCATTAACATTTTAGTGCTCTTCATTGAACATATATCTATACTTGTACGCTCTGCTCTTACCACTGAGCTAACAACACTCACATGATAATGCAGGAGTTAGGAGCGTACTTATGTATCATTTGGAATTTCATGAAGTCTTTCAACAACACTGTAAAGGATAAAATTGCCAAGACTGAGGTTTTCAGTTTAAACTTTAGATTAACATTTGATACTAATTTTATCCGCCTTAGTAATTGGATCAGGTTTGAAAAGTTCAAGTCAGGTGTTACTAGCTCACAAAGTACACTTGGAATCTCTTCCAAGTTTTAACCAAAAAAAAGGTTAACACACCATCACAGTAAATAACTGAACAACCATAACGTTAACTTTTGAAGTTACAGGAAAAAAATTCCATTGAAGAATATATACAGTCAGAATAAATTTAATTTATGACATCACTGGCGTTTTATACAGGAAACATCTAAAATAGGGTAAGAAAACATCTATTAAGAGGAAGTGACGTTTTGGGTATTAAGTTAAAAGG
Source organism: Thysanoteuthis rhombus (assembly GCA_963457665.1). Classification (NCBI taxonomy): domain Eukaryota; kingdom Metazoa; phylum Mollusca; class Cephalopoda; order Oegopsida; family Thysanoteuthidae; genus Thysanoteuthis; species Thysanoteuthis major. The sequence goes on along the minus strand of OY735242.1, from coordinate 32,087,046 downwards.
AGAGTTTCGTACTTAATTCCTTACTAAAAGTATAAGGGGCATTACAGACTGATGCCAAAGAAGCTAATTCCGGCTCTTGAACTGTCAAAGAAAAATGACTGGTTACATCTATAAAAAAAGAAATAAAAACTACCAAAGAAACCCAAGCTGTCTAAGGAGAATTGGCTTAATGCATTGTTTATCAGGTTTAGTTTAGCAAGATTCTAGATCTCCTGTAATAGTAACCTTCCTACCTCTTTCCCTAGGATGCACACATTCTGTCACTATGATAGACAATGCAATGTGACAATACTTCAATCTAAGTCTGGTTCAAGAGTTGATAATGGACCAATCACTATTCACTATAGCTAAAACTATACAATGGAACTTCCCTACTATACATAGAGAAGATAAATATTTAATAATGTTTGGTGCGTAACACATTATAGACGCAGCTCTCAAGATCATTGGCAACTGGCTTGACAGCAGTGGTTTGACAACTATCTCAAATGCTGGTTTTCGTACAGGAGGGATGGCAGATTTTCAATGGAAGGTCAAACATGTGACCCCAACCAGACACGCCCATTAAGTGATAGCAGCTGTTCTCTTTAGACTACAGCATCATTCATATAACAAAATGAAGAACAACGATTGAATTTGGAAGTCTGGACGGAGAAAGTTTCAACTTAACAACGACAGTTCCAATTCTGGGTATATATTCCTGAACTCCGGCTTCTCATATTTTCAGAGTGATAGAAAATTTTTCTCTGTACTTAGAATCACTTGATTTGTTCATTTCATCATTATTCAGCTTGGACCGTTTCAACTCTGCATAGTGTCTCTCATCTGAGAGATATATAGGCATCTCTCCATTTATTAAGAATTCGTTTCAAGGAGATTAGTTGCATACAATACACAGAACTCAAACACACAAGCAGATAAATGCTCCTGTAGAAGGTGAGGGTAGGGCTGTTGGCCTAAGTTAATCCATGCCCTACGGGGTTGGACACTAGCTTGACCTAAAATATCAAGGATTATATTATTAATGATTCAATAAAACATCAGAAGCAAACTATGTCAGCTCAAACTTACTTTGCCCAGAAAGTGAAATCTCTTATGGATGTGGATGAAGAGATGGGAAACCAATTCAAAGAAGATATTGGTAGTCTGCTGACAGTGGATACCAAGTTCATTATGGATTTTGGTATCCACAAGAGAGTGGGAAATATATATATATATATATATATATATATATATATATATATATATATATATATATATATATATATATACTGAGGAAATAGCAATACAGCAATTTGTCCAAGAGGGGTTTTGTTGACAGATCGAAGGAAATTACAAATCCAATCAACTCTAATTGTTATCTACTTAAAAAACAGTCATCAGAAACCGGAGTCTGTTGTGGCAACTATGGAGAAAGACTTCACATTGTTTTCCAGATTCTATACTGCATGCCAAACCATGGAAGGAAGTCTTCAAGACTTCTTCAAGTATGAAAACCAGCACTTGCCAAAATTAGTGGCATGAGATCTGGCAACCGTAATAGTGAAGGCAGCCGTTCCCAAGACTAACCACATAGTTAACAGGTCATGTCATTCCACTTACCAATCAGCCTCTCTTATGTTAGTTGTCGGCCTTTCTTTGTTGACCAAGATAGCTTATCTATTCTCATTTGAAAAAAATATTAGTAGATTAATTCCTATTGCAAATAGATATGTCTAATTAAGTTTGTTTTTTTTCCATATTTTTCTTAAAAAAAATTATAAAATCGAATATTTGTAACTAAACAAAGAAAACTGCAAGTTTTATGGCCATATTTTTGTTTTGTTTGTTTCAGTGAATCAAATTCCTCCCACATGAGAATCAGATTCCTCCCACATAATCTTTTGTTTTAAAAGTACAATATCTTCGAAGTTTCAAACGAACATAATTAGACAAATTACTTCACAATAGAAATTAATGTACAGATAATTTTTTTTTTTCAAATGAGAATAGGAAAGCTGACTTAATCAGCACTTGACTAATATAAAGGCCGAGTATGTAGTGGGCCAACATGACATGTCACCAAGGTGGTTGGTCTTGGGAACAGCTGTGTTCACAATAGCAAAAGGCTTTGCACAGGATACTTATCTAGAAATACTTGCACACACTATTGAAAGCCTTTTTGCTGTAGCAATGTACCAGCTTATAACTCGTGTCTTGAGCTTGCACAATAGTTATCCACTTGGGTTTCCATGAACCATCCATTCCGGTCCCACCCAGTCTGCATGACTTAGAAGTCTGGGTTCCTTTCCAGCATTTGCCCTCTCACATGTTCCCTCTGGTAAACACTTGGTAATGGGCGGACCTTACACAAAACTATCTTATGTACAAACTAGGACATTTATGTTAATTTCTTCCTGAAATTTGATTTATGCATTATTGTTCAGCTTAAATCAATATTGGTTCAGGCATTATGAACTGGAATATGACAGTTACAGATTATCTTAGTTTCAATAGGTATGACTAATGTTTGAATGTTTGCTAGTTATTTTGTTTCTTTTTAAAATTCAAATAAATATTCAATCTACTTTTCCATGATATAGCGACATTACTGATTTTAAATCCAGAAGCCTTTATATTAGTCAAGTGCTGATTAAGTCAGCTTTCCTATTCTCATTTGAAAAAAAAAATTATCTGTACATTAATTTCTATTGTGAAGTAATTTGTCTAATCACGTTTTAATGATGTTTTAGCTCAAAAGAAATGGAGAGACATTTTGACAGACCTTCAAAAACAGCCACTAGGGGTCACTGCTGTCCTGAATCCATATGTTAAAACAATCAGCAGGAGTAATTATATACAAGTACTAATTCGGTACCACATCCCCCAAAAATAGAGATTTAGAAAAAGAAAGTTTCATTTAATCACAAAATTACTTGGTAGGTAGGGCCTGGCACTACATGCAAACTAAGCGATAGCATAAAGCTCTGAACTCTGGGGACGACAGACGATTTAATGTGAACAACAAGGAATTTTACTGGAAGAGTTTCGTTTTAAGATTAAGAAAATTCCCCTCCGGCAAGGAGCAACAACAACGAGGGTGAGATGGAACTTGTACCCTCTGACCTGCTCTACCCCAACTCGGTGATCAGGTGAGAGGTCACTCGCGGGACAAATGAGGGTAGTGGACGGATGTAGCAGATATTCATTAGAGAGAAGGGAGGCGCCCGTTGTAAGGCTGATCTACGCCGTTGAAGAGTCTTCTCTGGCCCAGAGCGCCGAATAACCCGGCACTGACTCGAATAAGTTGTCGCTTCGTTCAGTCATTTTTTTTTACACCATCGCCAACGTTACGAAGCTAGAGAGGTATTCGATAGCTTGTTCGCGCGATATCTCCAAAAGTTCTCTATGAATTTCAATGAGATTTAGTAGAAGGGTGGGCAATTAGGCGAAAGAGGATTAGTTGAATTTTGGGGAGAATCCAGGTATATTTATTTTGCTGAGTGATATTTTCCTTTTAAATATATATACACACACACACACACATATATATATATATATATATATATATATATATATATATATATATATATATATATGTGTGTGTGTGTGTGTATGTATGTGTGTGTGTGCGTGTGTGCGGTACAAATCAGGCTAGCAGTATAACATAATATAATAATATATCAATAATATAAATCCACTTCTGAAATGCAATGGATTTATTTCATAGAGTGCTCGATACATACATTTTACTCACGGAGTTAAGTTGTTTTAGAGTAGAGCTGGAAATAGATAGTAGATTGTGGATTCCGTACACGGCAAACATGAGCTAGTTTGTGTAGCGAATCCACTATCTACTTTTTATATATATATATATATATATATATATATATATATATATATATGTGTGTGTGTGTGTGTGTGTGCGTGTACATACATGCTCTCATGACTGTCCACACGATATCTCCAAAAGTTTTCAACGAATTTTATTGACATTTTCTGAAATGGTGGGCAATAGGCTATAAGAGGAGTGAATTAATTTTGGGGGTGGATCCATGCTCAGTAATCTCCCCTAGCGATTGTGTTGGCAGAGGAGTGCGCTCTCTGGGTGCTTTTTAAGTTAAGTTAATTTTCTAACCCTAGTCTTTCTTCAAAATTTTTCCAAGACCCTGATACTGTTTACCCACCCCCACCCCACTATTGTTATTTGTTGTCTCTTAACGATCAATTCATTTGGCTATTCTTAATTTTTGCTTTTTATTTTGAAAAATAAAAATAAAAATTGACGGCCAATTATACCAATTGTCATATGATCACCGGAGTTAAGCAACGTTGAGGCTGGTCGGTACCTAGACGGGTAGTTGATTCTTCTCGGGAATAACTAGGGTGCTTTCACATCGCAAGCCAGAGAAATTCATAGGAAGGGTAGTCCAGACAAGGATGACTGATGCCGTTGCCGGCGTATGGACACTAACTAATAAAATTATGTCTAGTATTACGAAATTAGATTTTGAATATGTGGTTTCACATTATTTTCTAAATAAGATTTCAATTTTTATGTGAAGTCGAGTAAAAAAAAACAACAACAACAAAACCCTTAAATTATAATGCTTGAGAGAAATTCCTTGTGACAGAAGCCACTACTGCTACCAACACCGCACAGTAGTTTCAGTACATAAAAGCGTGGTTATATAACATGATATTTTTCATTGAAATAAAACAAGACCTGAAGTAATTAAAAAAGGAAAGGGGTTCATATTACTTCGTGACAAAGAAGAAGGAGAAAAAGACTTTAGTCCTCAAGTGTCCCTAAAATAAAAAATAAAATAATTCTAATTAGCTAGCTAAAAAAGTCTCAGTAAAATGGGGCCGTAGTACTATCAAATCATTCACCAGCCATCACAGGTGCTTGCTATGCTATGTTACATATTAATTACAATAACAAAATAAACTAATTGAGAGCTCCTCTTCCTCAATACACAATTGTAGGTTTTTCTCATTACTCTCACCGACTATCCTATTTTTAAATAACACTAAAAAGTTCCATCAACAATGCTAGTACAAATATTAGTTTTCAGAAAAATCGATTTTAGACGCTCATAGTCCTCAGCGAAGAACACATTCTCAACTTTTATGTAATAACACTAACATGTAAATATATTACACGGGAACTCTTGAGAGAATAGAACAATCCGTACTCTGACATTTTGTTGTGATTTCAAAACAGAGAAATTCAACAGAACGAATAGAAAGAAAAAAGGCGAGTTCCCTAAGAGAGGCATGTGCCGGTGTTGAAGTTGACGGCCACGGGAGTCCGATACAACTGGATTCATCAAATTCATAAAACTGTTCAAGTTTACAATATTTGAATATATAGCATACAAAATAGAACTGAAACATTAAAATTCTAATACACTGAAAAAAGAATAAAGAATGAAAGAAAGTGACTTTTTTTTTTCAACGCAACATGAAGATGAAGAAAAAAGATGATTCAAGAAAAGTGAAAAAAAAATGTGCATGTAACACACGTTTTTTGAATGATCACCATTAATACTAGCAACAACTAAGTACTAAACTACATTTACAGTACAAATGGTACGTTCATTTTGGTATGAAGTAGAGCAAGGTGGTTCCAGTTGTAAAATTTCACAACCGCGCACACCCGATGTTCAAAACGACGCAAAAATAAAAATAAATAAGGGATTCTGTTTTACAAAGCTTTACAACAACCACTTACTCTAATGTTTTTTTTGTTTGTTTTTTTTTACTATTCATTTATTTATTTTCTTACTTACCACAATAAACACCATATTCCGGTGATATTCGCGTGAATAAACGAGACGAAAATATTTTTCCATTTCCACCGTAGTTTTTCGGATGGCAGAAAAGTACTTGACGTATTTTTCTCCACCCAATTGGCTGAAATTGCCGACACGAGACGGAAAAAAGTAAAAGACAGCAAGATTTGTATGAGACCCGGCAGGGCCGACCAGAAGTTCGGGTAGGGCCAAGGCTCTTTAGAGTCCGACTCCGGAGAAGTGGTAAAACTTTGATCCATTTTCTGATTAATTAATAATTGGAAGCCCTCAACTTGTCTTTCTTCGGGTAACAAAGCAAAGAGCGAGACATCAAAGTCAAATTATTATTATTATTTTTTTTTATGTATGATCAAGAAATATGAAAGGGGGTAGGAAAAAAAGAAAAGTTTTCGGTCAACGGAGAGACTAAGAAGGAGGGGCGGACCAATCTGTTGTGTTGTCGTCTGGGAAGACACACGGTCGGTGCGCTTTTCACTTGAGCGTCTGTGCTCGGCCGCCGCGGACTCTGATTGGCTGTTTCTCATACAGACGATCTGCCTGCTGATGACGAGGTTTGAACTGTTGTATTGAAGTTGTCACGTAATTCCCCCCTTCATATTTAGAAGAGACTGGTATCCAAGACTGATTGTTTTAGGTGAATCTCAGTATACAGCACAGGTCCCCAACCTTGTGCCTGCGGGTGCCACAGCGCCTACCAACCCTTTTAACTGATTACCATTAAACATTGTTATTCAATTTGTGGGATTGTGGATCAAATATGTTACCTAGATATATATAAAAATATATATATCTTGTTATACATGTTGATACATGCATGATTACGCACACACAACACCGAAAAGAAATGTGTGGGAGGTGCATGCAAGTACACGCTGTGTGATGGAGGGTATCTTCATCTTGATCTCTTTGAATATTTGCAATACGCCAGGAGTCAGTGACCTTTTCGTGGTGGATATCATTTACTCTTCAAGTCAAACACTTGAGAGCATGTGCATACACACACACACACACATCGGTTTTTTTTTGTGTAATGTGTATGTGTATGCATGCGTGTGTTTATACGTATACCAATATATATTTTTTTATATTTGGGTGTTTGTATACAGTATTGCCCAGAAATGAGTACACCCCGACTTTTTTTTTTTTTTCATATGAAAGTTGATTTTCTTCTAAATCAAACATAACAAGATTTTATTATTCATAGTGGAGCATTACACAATCAAAACAGATATTATCAGGTATTATTTGTTACCAAACTTTTTTTGGCAACTGAGTTTCGGGGGGGGGGGCAACCCCTCTTTGTTTAAGCATTGTACTCTCCACTCTTCTTTAAACTTCTACCTGAATCTTTTAGATAAGGGATCATCAACATGTACTGATTTTTTTTCGGACTGTTGTCTTCATCTTAGTTCATCTTTTAAACACAATGTTCCAGCCATTGTACCCAATAAACTTATTCGGGTGGGTGTCATAACTGCGAAGGGTTCGAAATCCCTGAACGCTTTGAGCTCCTGTTGCGTCTGGTAAATTTCGGGAAAGGTGAAATAAAACAGATGCCTTTATTTGCTTCAGTGGAGCATTCTTCTCCCCAGTAGATCCAATTTAGGTTGAGTCAGTGAAGGAGGATCTAGCCTTGATTTTCTTGGTTCAATTCTCAGAGTAAGTTCATCCTATATTGATCTCTTAGTTTGTGTCCGGTAGCATTCACACTTGTTTTGTTTTTTTTAATTATGAATCTATGGTTCAAACCATACTGGAATCATTTTCATCAGGGTAACTCAATTTCACGGCCACGATTGCTCAATTTACAAGATAAAAAAAGCATAAACGGGTGATGGTGATTCATAATTTTGATCATTATGTTATTGATTAATAAATTGAATCATTGTTAATTGATAATTTTTGACTGATTTTTCTCCCACATTTTTTGTTGCTTGTTTACATATTGAAGTGGTAGATATAATAATCTCAAGATGTCCTAATTGATTAAATGGAGTGTTGTCATTGATATTCCTTTTTCACTAATATTTCTCACATCTTATTTCTGTTGCCCTCAATTACAACTCCCAGATTATTATTCTATGACTTTTAGAAAAGCAATATGGGTCAGAAATAAAGAATAAGTCTCTAGCAACAAGGGCATCTACTGGAGGGGGGGTCAGGCCTTCTCAGAGAGGTCGAGGGGTTCGAAAGTTTTATAGGTAATTATCGATAATGGTGCAGTATAAATATTTTATATAATCCTAACAATGTTCCCGAATAAAAAGACTGTATCAAGTACTTGCTGGTGCATGTCACCCCAGGGTCAGGTCATGCATCTCCATTGAAGGTCAAGTGTGCCATCTTTCCTGGATCATACAGTGAGTTGTACTTGTGGACACTACAAATGGTGGGTAGTGCATATCATGCAACAGGGATGCCACTATGATATTTACCGATCATGCCCTTTTGCCCCCAACCCTGAAAATATGTGCTTTCGCCCACCTCCGGAAATGTGCCCCCCCCCCCCAATATATATGTTTCGCCTCCAACCCGGAAAAGTGACAGTGGATGCCCATAACTCATGATTTGTTACCATTCAATAGATTTTTAATTTGTTTCCAAAAATTTTACAATTTTTTTTAAGCAACCTAATATATAAAGCTGTGTTTTTCAAATTTTTTCAGTCAACCACCTCCTATAACAGCATAGATTTCATCAAAACACCCCATAAAATTGGTCAAAAACTATGCATTGAAAATTAAGTTATAATGATTTTTTTCAATTTAAACATGTATTGAAAGGGAGGATTGCTTTTTCGATACTTCCAATACGTAAAGTTGTATGTCATATTATTTTATTTTTATCAATTCATATTACTATAGAACTCTTTGAATTACAAAGGTGAGTCTTTAGTTTCACAATGAATTTAAGTTGATTTAGTTATGATTAAACTACTTGAGTCAGTAAAAAGAATTCTTTGAATTAGAAAAATGGAAAATATTTGATCTTCAAACAGCTCCACTTTAAAATCAGCTTTTCAACAATTGACTTTATACGTAGGAGAAATTATTTGTATTCTTTGACCCTTGCCCTTTCTCTTTCAAAGGCCCCCCCCCCAAGTCTTCCAGTGCCCCCAAGGGGGTGGTAGTGTCAACTCGAAGAATCAGTGATCTAAAGGTGACATTTTTTGGATTTGTGTGAAGAGAAGAGCCACTCACTGGTTTTCTTGTAGAAATTAACTATTTTTACTTGATGGAGAAACAGCCTATAAAGATGGAGGAAAAAATCTCTCATCTTTGTCTTCCCCCTCCGCTTTTATTGTTTATAATATTTGAATTCAATTCAATTTGAAAATGTCATTAAAACTGTCAACATGGGTTTCCTTAGTTTCTAAGCTGGTCTGGGTGGCTGGCTATCTACAAATGTATGTATTACACCGACAGGCTGGAGAACTGAAAATTTAAACATTTACTCCTTATTATGTCCCAAAAAAACTTTTTGTCTGTTTTTTTTAAAATCTGCTTCCCCTGGTAGGTTTTTAGTGGTGTGGCCTCAATTTACAATGTGAGTTTATACTAGATTGATCACTTAGTTTGTGTCCAGCAGCATACATGATTATTATTTTTTTTTTAATTCAGACATTTTTGCGATCACTGCCCTTAAAAAAGGTGAACAAAGTAACTTATTCATTGATCACCCCTTTTTCCAATTTTGGTGCCATTAACCGTTGATCACATGACAGTTTCTGTTGAGTAACTAACCAGACCTATTTTGTTAGATTATTTGCCACCATTTGAGCCCTTGACAGACCATATTCCCTTACGTTGCAAAAACTCAAGCTTACAATAAGTCTATTATCTCCAAGGTTATTTCCCATGTTGAAGAAATTTGATACTTTAGGTGTTTCTCTTTTTTATTTCATTCTCCTCCTTTTACTTTCTCTCTCTCTCTCTCTCTCTCTATCTATCTATCTATCTATCTATCTATCTATCTATTATCTATCTCTCTCTCTCTCCTTTTCTTCCTTTTCCCTTCACTTCACTGTCTCCTTTTTTTACTTTCTCTCTTTCTCTTTTTCTTCCTTTTCCCTTCACTTCACTGCCTCTTCCTTTTACTTTCTCTCTCTCTCTCTCTCCTTTTCCCTTCACTTCACTGCCTCCTCCTTTTACTTTTTCACCCCCTCTCTCTCCTTCCCTTCATCTTCACTTCACTTTATCGTCTCCTCCTTTTACTTTCTCACCCTCTCTCTCTCTCTCCTTTCCTTCATCTTACCTTCACTTTACTATCTTCTCCTTACACTTTCTCTCCCGCTCTCTCCTTTCATTCCTCTTCCCTTCACTTTTTCTTCTCCTTTTACTCTCTTTCCCTCTCCCCTTCCCTTCCTCTTCCCTTTACTTTTACTTTTTCTTTTACTTTCTTTTTCTCTCTCCTTCCCTTCTTCTTCCTTCTCCTTTTTCTTTCTTCCCCTCCTTTTCCATTCACTCTTTCTCCGCAACTTTCCCTTTATTTCACTTTCATTTCCTTTTCCTCGTTTTATACTCTCCCCCTCCTTCCTTTCTCCTTCACCTTTACGATTCTTACCCCTCCTCCTTTCATCCCTCTTCTCCACATCCTCAATTCTCTCTCTCTTTTTTTGGTCCGCTCTCTTCCCCCTTTAACTTTCTTCCTTCCCTCTTCCTTTCTTACTCCTTCTTTCCCTCTCTTCCTGCTTCTTCCCTTTCATCTCCCCAATCTCTCTCTCTCTCTCTCTCTCTCTCTCTCTCTCTCTCTCATATAGGTTTTTCAAGTCAGTCTGGCTGGCCATTTGCCTATGTATGTATGTATGTATGTATGTATGTATGTATGTATTGAGTGTATAGGCCATACCAGCAAAGCTAGAGGGATGAAAATTTCAAACTGTTATTCCCTATTATGTAACAAAAACATTTTTTTAATTTTTTAAATTCACCCCTAAATAAGTTTTTTTTCTGGCGGGGGGGGGGGGTCATTTTGCAATATATGTATATGTTAAATTTTATTTGTGTCCAGCAGCATTCACACTCATTTATCTTGAAAATTCAGACTTTTTTTGCGATTACAATCCAACAATAGGTGACGAAAGTGTCTTATTCACTGATCACCCTCTCTTCCACTTCTTTCATTGATCATTCCTAAAATGACATGATGCCATGCATGTGATCTGTTTCTATCACTCTGTTATGGATTGCGATTAATATCTTAGCAATGGGGACTGATTTCTCTACGTGTTCGTTGAACATGATATTTGTTTCGCTGAAGTTTGCAGAATGGCCTTCTTTCTTCACTTAGTTCGTCTGGCATTTTTTGGAGACCTTGATGGTTCTCAACAAAAAGGACAATGCCGTCAGCAAATCAAAGATTACTTAGGAATTCGTCAAAAACAGGGGACAGAAACATCATACAGACCATGTTACAAGAATGGCAGATAACTGCTGGGCACCATGACTCACAACATGGATCCCCAAAGATCATTAGTGAAAATGAAGCCGGCAAAATATGAGATGGCATGACAAACTACACAAGTTCAGAAAGTATTGGCTCCATGACGTCCACGATAGCGAGGTCTGGCGAATCATAGGGAAGGTCTTTATCCAATGATGGATGCTAAACGGTGGTGGTGGTGGTGGTGGTGGTGGTGGTGGTGGTGGTGGTGGTGGTTGTTGTTGTTGTTGTTGTTGTTGTTGTTGTTGATGATGATGATGATGATGATGATGATGATGATGATGACGACGACGACGACGACGACGACGACGACGACGACGACGACGACGACGACGACGACGACGACGACGACGACGACGACGGCGGACTTGACCATGTCACCCATACGGACATGTGTCACGGCAAAATAGAGAATTTTCTCTTGGTTTTTCAAAACTGTGACGGACAGGGCCTTATATTTCTACTGTGAAAACATGCCAAAGGGCCCACTTAATCTTTAAAACTGAAAAGGGATCAAATAATAACAATAGTTCAAATACGTAATGACATGCTACACATCTTTAATCTTCTATTTTATAATGTTAATATATAATATAATATAGATACTATACTATAATATAACATGGATACTATACTATACTAAAATATTAATCATAGAAAAATTTACCATCACAGTCAATAATTGAACCACTTTGAATTCATGTAAAAAAAATTCCATTGAAGGATAAAAATGGTCAGAATAAACTCTATTCATGACATCACTGGCATTTTCCATTAGAAGACATCCAAAATAAAGATAAAAAAAATATTCAGATATTTCAGAATATTTATTATCATTAAACTATACCCATCAAGATAAGGCCCAAAACAGAAGAATTTTTTTTTTGAAGGGGTCTAGTGAAGTACTGATGATAATTTTCAAGTTTGTAGACTCAACGGTATGGCAGAACACACAAACACACAAATACTTACTCATATGAAAAAGGATAGAACATTATGCCCCCTCGGATGGCAAAAGTTGTTCAACAATCTGAGTATTTTTTAAAGTGCAAATCACTTCGACAGAAAGCTATGTAGAAAACATATCTAACAATAAATATTCTCCCATCGAAGGAAGGCCCAACTTAACGGGTCCACAAGGAGATTTCCAAATATCCAGGTGGGCCGATCCACCACTGACTGTAAAAGGTAGGGATCAAGGTGCTTCACTCACTTCTTTACAATCTATATTATGATGAGCAATGTCTTCACACCATTGTCAAGACATACTCCCATTTCTCACACCTTTAAAAAGATTTTTGCATTTAAAGGGATGGGAGAAGAGGAAAGAAAGAATTACAACACAAAGACTGTAAAAAGAGTGGGTGAAGGGAGGTTGAAGCATGGTCGAGGTAGGCTAAAAAGTAGTGGGTGAAACAAAAAGATATTCGTTAAAGGAGAATTACTGAACACGGCCACCAAGAAAAGAAGACAGGTGAGGAAGTCAAATGTGGTGGAATTGAATTCTCTTTGGAATGTCTGTAAGCAGAAAATTGCCAAAGATGGTCACTTCAGGCTACTCTTGTGAGTTTTTACATACTACAGTGCTTTATATTTCATCCCATAGTAATGGGCATTTTACAACTTTTTATATTTCAAACAGTTATGAATAAGTGGACCAAATAGACAGTTTCATGTCACAATATTAACAAAATTCATTGATAAAAAATCAACATTGAGTAAGAAAGAATAAAAAGTTTTGTTGCAAGCTTTTTGCTGTCTTCTGTGTACTGCATGAATTTTAAGTACAAATGTTTGTACTAGCAGTTAGGTAGCATAGTGGTTTATTTTCATGTCATCTCAGTAGTGTGTAACTGTGGGTGTTTGAGTTTAGTATACTTATATGCAATAGTAAGTTTATGGTAGGAAAAAAGTAATAAACAAACCTTGAATGCAATTACTGTTGGTTGAAGTTCATGTGTGGATTTACATTCAAAGAGATAAAGAGTGTTTTGAATATTTCAAACATTTCAGAAAGAGGTGGACAGGACTAGAAGATTCTTGTTGGTTATGAAATTTGTTAACCATCTCGTCTTGGTGATTTAGAAGATAGGTTGAAATTTGGTTGTTGGATTTGAACGACATTGTCACCTCCAATTACTACAATCCAATTACCAAAATATTTGAGGTTTTTGAGCCTATAATAACCAAAATATTTGAGGTTTTTGAGCCTATAATTACCAAAATATTTGAGGTTTCTGAGCCTATAATTACTAAAATATTTGAGGTTTTTGAGCCTATAATTACCAAAATATTTGAGGTTTTTGAGCCTATAATTACCAAAATATTTGAGGTTTCTGAGCCTATAATTACCAAAATATTTGAGGTTTCTTAGCCTATAATTACTAAAATATTTGAGGTTTTTGAGCCTATAATTACCAAAATATTTGAGGTTTTTGAGCCTATAATTACCAAAATATTTGAGGTTTTTGAGCCTATAATTACCAAAATATTTGAGGTTTTTGAGCCTATAATTACCAAAATATTTGAGGTTTTTGAGCCTATAATTACCAAAATATTTGAGGTTTTTGAGCCTATAATAACCAAAATATTTGAGGTTTTTGAGCCTATAGTTATCAAAATATTTGAGGTTTTTGAGCCTATAACAGCAATGGAGTCCTCCCAGGTATGATTTCAAATTAAGATATAATGCTGCTCAAGCAGGGAAAAATGTTCAGTGTTGGTTCAAAAGGTTTCAGTCTGAAATTATTGAATGCAAATTATAAACCTCAAGGGAGGCTCAAACCTATCCTCAAAATCTGTATTAGGGAAGCCATTGAAGAGAGAAAAAGAAATTTTTACAAAGGAAAGGAAGTTTGAAATAGAAAGAAAAACTAGTCATAAAATTAAAAGTGACAGGTCTGGTTAGTCACTCAATAGAAACCATCACATGATCAATGTCTTTTGGCCATAGGCCATGTTGGGGATGATCAATTAAAAAATTGGAGATAGTGGAGATCAATTAATAAGTTACTTCTCTCACCTTTTGTTGGGCAGAAATCAGTAAAAAGAGTGTATTTTCAACAAAAAAAAGAAGCAATTGTGAACAATGCTGGGCACAAACTAAGGATCAATTTAACATAAACTTACATTGAAAATTGATCCCTCTCACTTGAAAAGCAAAAAAAAAAAAAAAATTTTTGAAGACATAAAGAGTAAATGTTTAAATTTCTTGCCCTCTAGCCCTGTTGGTTCAGCCAGTATGCATGATTTATTCATACATACATAGACAGCCAGCTAGACTAACTTGAAAACTGATGAAATCTTATTTTGATAATTTTGGTGACAGTTTTTCGTTGACTGTTTCTAAAGGAGACGAATATCTGAAATAAACAATGAAAGAAAATAAGATAAAAATAAATCCCCAAAACAAAATAAAACAACAAAAAAGGACCAATACCAAGAAAACACTGATTATAAACTGACCTTAAATAATAATCGGATAAGTTGACTAAAGGTGAGAAGATAAGTAATTACTTATATAATGATCATGGTTATATAATGGATATAGTTATATAATGAGTAACACTAGTAGAAACGAAAAAAAGTATAGTTATACAGGAAAACAGAATACAGTTATCCCTTGCCAATTATGGGAGTTAGGGACATTGGGGGTGGAGTGATAATGCACTTAATCCACAAATAATTTTTGCAGGCCCTCCAAAAGCCTTTTGGTCCCCTAAAACCATAAATCTTGAGCTATAAACCTTTTGATAAACAAACACTTCACCATTCACAAATTGTAAATGTACAAATAAATAAATGAATCCAGTTAAACATACGTTGAAAACATATGCAGTTAATGAATGGAGAACCATAAATTTTATACAACCGCGATGCAGTGGATTGGGAAAAAAAAAAATATCTAAAATTCTGTTCGACTGACCGGTTCACGAGTGTAAACAAGTATTCAACTTCTATTTTCTCAGGATTTATATTGTCTGCATAAATAATTTTTGTCTGAAAATTTTCTAAAATTGCACAAAGACTATTACAATAAAATCTTCTAAAATCCCATAAAGATCATTACAATAAAATAAAATCACATAAAGATTATTACAAGAAAATCCTCTAAAATCACATTAAGATTATTGAAATAAAATCTTCTAAAATCTCACAAAGATTATTACAATAAAATCTTCTAAAATCACATTGAGATTATTACAATAAAATCTTCTAAAATCCCACAAAGATCATTACAATAAGATCTCCAAAAATCACACAAAGATTATGGTGATAAAATTTTCAAAAATACACAAAGATTATTACGATAGAATTGAAATAGATGACAAGTCCCAGGGATTTTTATCAATATACGTCACTTTTTGTCAAAAGTCTGTGATAGTTGCAATGATATCAATGTATTTTCATTGATGATTTTGTAAACTTATCACATTTTGTTTACACCAGAAAACTCCAAAAGATTTTTTCCTTTGAATTATTCATGACTGAACCCCAAATTATCAAAATTGGCTGTGGAAAAACCACGAATTGTAAGAGATCACTGCATTTAAAAATGACTCAGCAAAACTAAATTCCTGATTTTTTTTCAACTCACTAAAAGGCCACCATCATCGACCATTAAGCATGAAGTCAAATCACTTCTTTTCTATCAATTTGATTTTCATTTATCTGGCTATTTATCTACTGTACTAAAAGTTTGATTCCTTTTATCTGTGCATGATCACTAAGCAGCCTAAATGGTGTAATATAGCCAGAGGTATTGAATTAAAAAAAAAAAGTTTTGATTTCTTTTTGAGGCCAAAGGCCCCATTTGGACCTTTTGCAGGTATTAGCTGAAAATCCTGTGAGTAGGGCAAATCTTTTGCTAAAACTGTAGATACAGAGGGTGCTATTTATCATATTCGCAAATGATGTTATCATTATTGTTATCAACATTATTCACTCAATAAAAAAATGAATTTCATGTCAAGTGTTTATGATTTAAAATTGTTTATAACAATAAATTTAATTGCATAACCATAAATTTATAGCAATGAATATAGATTGTTCCAATTTTCATATCTGTTGCTTAATGTTATCATCCAGTTATTTTTATCCAAAAGAAACTGTCCCGAAGTGATCACCGTAAGCGGCTTAATTTGTATTTACAAAGATTTGCGTAGTTCTAAACAGAGCCCTGGTAGAGGGTCTAATTGTGGTGACTGAAATCCCTCCTTTAGCCTCCATTTTGTTTCTACAGCCAATTCAATGACACTGGGAAAAGTATATGGAGATTCTGGTACATCCAGTTGTCAGAATCCTCTTGACCTCGCTGATGTAGCCCAGAGGAAAGCTGAGAGTGATACGTCTGGCATCAGCATGGCTGTCAGAGCTAGAGGAAGGATGTCTGATTAGACGTCATACCATCTTTAAGGGGGCTCTAACCCCTTGTTTGGAATTAGAGTTGTCCTTCTCCTAGACTGGTTACCTTCCAAAAGCTCTCTATATTCCTAACTATTTGCCTAGCTGGGGGAAAATGATGGATTCTTATATCAATCTATACTTAGAAGAAATAGAATACTAATGGAAAATTTTAAGCAACAGCTAAAAACTAAAGATTTTGTATATTTCAGTGGATAAAGATATACTTGAAACATCCCTCCACACATGCACACGCAAAAATGGGCTGATCTTCTTGGCTAGATATAAAAACAGAGACTAAATAGTGAGCTAAAACCATGAAATTCAAACTGAAAATGGCATATCATCTTATCTGAAGGATGCTTTATCTGCTGAAGTAATAAAATCTGTGGAGGACAATCTTATCCTATTCTACACAAACTTGTGACCCGTTGGGCAGTACCAGATTAAAAGGGGTATTGAGGTCAGAGGCCATGTGCTACCTTAGTCAGGCCCCTCTGTTGAGTCACCCTTTGAGAATAATCATCATCATCAGCCATTACAAATCCATTGCTGAATAAAGGCTTTTCCCATCTCTTTCCATGACGACCGCGATTGTGCTACTCTTAGCCATGTCTTACGGGCAAAGTTTTTTATCTCATCACTTCATTTTCTGTCTGGTCTTTTCCTGCTGCTTTTACTGTCACTTGGGCACCCATCGGTCAACCTTTTGCTCAAATGTTATCATATCTTCTGGATAAGTTTCCAGCCAATGTCCATTTTTGTTGCTTAATGATTTGTATAATATACTTCATTCCAGTTCTCCTTCAGACCTATGTTGATCTTTTTTTATCTCTCAGAGTTATCCTAGCATCGCTCTTTCCATAGCTCTGTGTGCAATTCTGTTTGTTTTGTTAATTTATCAGTTTCATATCCGTAAGTCATAGCTGATATTATGCATTCATTGTGTACTTTATACTTTAAGCACACCAGCAAGGTGCTCTCCAATATGTATCTACTCATACCAAATGCTTTCCAAACAATCGTCATCTACCATTTTATTTTGCTTTCATGGTCTTCCTCTAACTTTATTATCTAACCCAGGTTAATAGATTCACCAACCTTTTATAAAGATTCTCCTATTATTCTCATGATTTTTTCAGGACTTTATCATTGAACATTACTTTTGTCTTTGTTCTGTTCATCTTTAAGTGTACTTTTTTTACTTTTCCTATTTAGATCAGTGGATATGTTTTGTTATTCTTCCAATGCTTCTGTTGCCATGGAAAAGACGTTGGCGAATCTCAAGTTCAAATAGGTGGTTCTCCATCTTTGTTTTTTCCCATTTCTTCCCAGTAAGGGAAGGGTGAAATACTTGTGGAATTATCAAATGTATTGTGAAAAAGTCACTTTGTTTTGTGGTACTCTTGGAAAGGTTGCATGGAACTCTGGGGTTCTGCAGAACACAGTTTAAATACTGCTTTTTGAGAGTCTGGGGAGCTGAGTCCTGTGCCCCATGGTTAATATGGCTATATATATATACATGATCTGGAATAGATGCAAAGAGATATTTAGAATATTTTGTGTTTGTTCTTGGATTTGAATGCACAATCTGGTAGTTGAACACTCTACCTCATCCTCACACTATGAGATCAAAAATCCTAGCCACAATTTTGATATTTTAAGCAAGCCATTATCAGTAAACTACTGTTTTTAAATAACATATTAAGTGAATGTATTTTTACAAAATTTTTCTCACAAAATTTTTAAAAAATTAGTCTCACAGTAAACTTTAGCACTCATTAATTTTTCTCAAAAATTGAAAAATTGCTAAGAAATAAGGATAAGATTCAGTTTAGAGAGAAATTATTTTTTCAAACATTTAGACTGGGGTTGTAACTACATTTTAATTAAACCTGGACCTTTACTTTTCATCCATCATATTGAAGTACATTTCCAAAATATTCGGTTACTTCTATCAGTTATTTTTTTTTTTGCAAATAAAATTTCAGGCAATTCTTCATTTTGCAAACACAAAATTCTAACCACAGTCAAAATCAACAACAGATAAATTAAAGGACTAGCTATTCAGTTACACTGAATCATATTCAAATCAAGAACAATTCAATTTAAGACTCCTTTCATGAATCTTCTACAAACTCGTTCACTCATTAAAAATGGCTCACAAAAGTTGAGTTTATGTTCGAACTCTTATAACTCAAGAACTACACATCTAAGAGAACAAATAAAATTATGATCGATTTCAGCGTATCTCAATCTATGTACATACTTTTAGATTAATTTTAGAAAAATAATCATTTTCATGGATTTTTTTGCTTCTTTAGATTATTTTGTGTATGGAAACTATTCTACCGACATGAACTGGTGATATCATGTGGTGTGGACATGTCACTACGATGAAGAGGAGTTAATTGTGCGTGGATCCACCACAAAATTTAATCATCTCTTCCATAGCCAATTACTCACCCTTCCACAAAATTTCTAAAAAATACTTTTGGAGATATTGTGTGAACCAACAGGAACTTCTGGTGATATTATGTGGTGTGTCTACAATTGTTGGGGGGTTGGATATTGTGCATGGATTTATTTATACGAAAATATAATTACCTCTTCCATAGCCTATTGCACATCCTTCCATAAAATTCAATTGATATTCATTGCAGACTTACAGAAATATCCTATGGACAAACAGACCGACAGTCATTGGCAGAAGTAATAAACTGAAAAAAAACATTAAGTGACCATACATATGCTGTACATATATGTATACTTATGTCCATATGAGCATTGTTAGATAAATCCAGGCATGGAAATGGGTTTTGGGAAATAGGTGTATTGTGAGAGTAGTTTTTGGGAACCAGGGCTGGAAATTGAAAAGTATATATACGCAATGCCTCCATGTTTTTTTTTCCTAGATAAATAATATAAACAAACTGAGATAGATAGAGATGAACAGATTAGAGAAGAAGGCCAGAAATAGATAAATAGATAGGTATTGCATCTAAATAAATGATGAATCAATAAAACTAGTTAATCTTGTGTGAACAAGCAATTTCTTTTCCTTTACCCATCATTTTGATCCCTGAAAAAAGAAATAAAACTTTCCCTAATTTTAAACCCTAAAAAAAGGGAAAAAAGGCTTTCACTCAATCTTAATCCCAAAGAGGGAAAATAAGATTTCCATTTGATTTCAACCTCTAGACAGAAAAAATAATTTCCCCTAACTTTTGTCCCTAAAAAGGAGAAAATAGTTCCTTCTCACATTTGACCCTTAAGACCCATGAAAAAAAAGTCTCCCCTCAATTTTGACTCTGAAAAAGGGAGAACAGGAAAGGATCCTCTCAATTTTGATCCCTAAAAGCGAAAAAAGTACATCCCCACTTTTGACTCCTAAGAAGGGGAAAAGTTTCCCCTCAATCATGATCTCTAAGGATGGAAAAAAAGGTTTCCTCTCACTTTGGACTGCTGTAAAAGAAAAATAATTCCCCTTACTTTTGATCCTTAAAAGAAAGGAAAAAAGTTTCCTCTCAATTTTGACTCCTGAAACGAAAAACGATCCCCCTAACTTTTGATACCCAAGAGGTAAAATAATCAAAATCCAATTATGCAATTCATTAAGTCATTGAAAAAGGTGTATTTTGCACAAATAAAAAATCATCTCATAATATTGACAACTATGAAGAAAAAAGTTCTCTTCATTTTTTACTCTAAAGAGGTGAAATAATCAAAATCAATATATGAAATTCATTTAATTACTAAAGAAGTGTATTTTGCACAAATAGAAAGTCTTTTCATAATTTAGACACCTAGAAAGGGGAAGAATTTTCCTTTCACTTTTGACCCCTGAAAAAGTTCCCCCTCAATGTTGATAACTGAGAATTAAAAAAATCCTCTCACTTTGATTGCTAAAAATGAAAAAGTTTCGTCTCAATTTTAGCCCCCAAAATAAAAAAGTCTCCCTTTAATTTTGGCCCCCTGAAAGGAGGAAGAGAAGCTTCCCTTAAATTT
This sequence comes from Thysanoteuthis rhombus, assembly GCA_963457665.1. Classification (NCBI taxonomy): domain Eukaryota; kingdom Metazoa; phylum Mollusca; class Cephalopoda; order Oegopsida; family Thysanoteuthidae; genus Thysanoteuthis; species Thysanoteuthis major. Next base: position 32,066,395 of record OY735242.1, on the reverse strand, counting down.
TGACATCTAAGAAGGAAAAAGAAGATTCCCCTCACTTTGAATAACTAAAATGTGGAAAACAATTTCCTCTCACTTTTAATCCTTGAAAAAGGGGAAAAAATCCTCTCAATTTTGAACCTTAAATAGTTTTAAAAAAGGCTCCACATAATATTGAACTCTAAAAAGGAGGTGGGTGACAAAATTTTAAAATCTAAATCTAAATTCTACAGAAAACAATCTGAAATATAATCTAAAAATAATATTGATCCAATTTTTTAGACCCCCCCCCCAAAAAAAAAATAAAAAAAGGTTTTGCACAAATATACAGTTTATTTAGGGACCACCGGAACTTTCAAATAGAGATTAGGATTTTTCTGTTCGTATGCCGACTTTTTCGTACAGTGGTCGTTACAATGGAAGACAGCAGTGAGGTACTCTCAAGCTTTCAGATCCGCTTTTTGTTGTTGACCACGTTGTGTGGGATTTCCAAAAATATTTTTTCTATTTACCAAATATTTTTATCTGTTAAACCTTTTTCAAATTTTTAATTTTCAATGTTTTATTATTGATTTTTCTCCTTTATGTCAATGTGTGCTATTCCTTTTCATCGATAATCTTGAAATACATTATGGGAAAGAAGAAAGATCAAGCGGCCGAGGAAGATACAACGGGTAAAAAAGTCGTTTTTATGTTGTTATTAATTTTCATCCTTAAAAATGATGTTACTTTTCTTTTTTTTACATTAGTAAAACATTTTGATATATTTATATTTTTGATAGTAATTATTGTTATAGATCTTTTCGTATAATTTCATGGGATATTTGTCACTGTGTTTAGTGTACCAGTGTAGTACCCTTGAAAAGATCTTTGCGTATTGCATTTAATGCTGTCAAAATTTTCAAGAAAGACAAATTTGAGTGAAGAAAGCAACTTGAAAAAAGTAATTTAACCTAATAAAAAATGTTACGATCGTTCGTTTTATGAATTCAAATATTTTAACCATTGTCGAAATCGACTACGAATGCACCAAAGGGCCAAAACTCTACTGTTCGGGTGATGTTCAAAACAATAACAATATAATCTATGTAATAACTTCCGTTTTTCTTCCATGAATTTTCTACACATTCACTCACTCAATATTAAAAACAGTGCCTGAAAGTTGAGCGCCAATTTTAACATCGATTGAGTGAATGTGTTGAACATTACAATTTAAAATCCTATTTTAATACAATTAGTCATTCGTAAGGTTTGAGTTGAAGTTCCTTTGTGTGTGTCTTCTTGTGCATCCGTAATCGATTCCAACAATGGTTAAAATTTTACCCTCTTAAAGCGAGATATTACCTTTTTAAATATCATCTTAGTAGCCTAGAAATTCAACTCTTTAATTATTTGAATCCATCGTTGATATCAAAAATAGAAGGTAAAAGTTACACTCTTCGTTATTAGTATTGTTTTGTTCTATCAATATTGGAAGGAAGGGAGACAAGCGACAATTGTACAGACTTTCAAAATAATAAAAGACATCGACAACATCCTTGATTAAAAAAAAATCTTTACTATGAATAAAGAGGGAAAAAAATTAGCTTATAAAAAACAGTACGTCAAAAGAATTTAAGAAAACTTCTTCTCACGAAGAGATGTCAACAATTGTAACAAATCAATGGATCACGATCCAGAAATAATACTTAAACAGTCAACTCTAAGAATTAATATGATTATTACACAGCAAATAAACAATTAATATAACAAATTAAAAACCTTTCGAAAAGAGAAAAGAATAAGTCTCAAATTGTAAGATCTGAGCATAAATATAGGCATAATTTTACTTGCTATATCTTTCAGTTGCCTTTTATCATAACTCTGGTACATTGGGGTTAATAAAGTAATAAAATACTATTAACAAGCAATATTATCTATTCTATTGATAATTTGATAGTTGAGCCTGTGGAAATTCCATGGGTGTTGATAACCAAAGATTATCCATTATCTTATGCCTCTGCTCTTTTCTCACCTACTTTCTCATTGCCTGTCCATGTTTTAATGTGTCTAAGAAATGGACATTATTTGGTCTGACTGAATGAATTATAAATTGCTTTATACAGAAACTTATCTGAAATGATTTCCTGTTATTACACGGTTAATATATCATTCAATCTAAACAGTGTAAATAGAATAAAGAATTAAAGAAAATGGGGCTGCTGCAGGAATCAAACCTGCCACCGATAATTAGCCACTTCAACGTAGCAATACACTTGTTTTTATCTAAATGTAATACAAATATGGATCAGTTTCATATTACAAATTGCCCTCTCTCTCCCTACCCTCTTATCAAACTATGTAACCTTCCCCCTATGTTATTACTGAAAATATAGTATTTTAATGCGGGTAGGAACCAACAGAATAATATAGATTTTTGGATAATCGTTTGGAATAGGTTCTCTAAAAATCTTGCCAAAAGGAGGTAACTATCATTAGTAGATAATTATTTGAGCTGCTGCCACCAACTGAACAGAAAGCGTGACCATTTAAAACTATTTTATTAAATTTAAATATAACGGATATAGTTTAGGGTTAGGTGACAATTTGCAAACAAGATTAAGTGTTTTTTCATATTTGTAACGCTAAAATGAATGTACTGTCGAAATTAATATTATATGATTGAATAATTTTCCTTTGACATTTCTAAGCATCCACATATTTTCAACTTTTTTTATTTCCTTCTGAATCATCTGGGTCTGAATTTACTGTTTTGCAAAATAACATCATGAGCAGTGTCTATAGTAGTTATTTCCCTTTGATAGAAATATTGTCAAAATCATTCCAAACTATTACCAATATTTGTATCTATATGTTTGAATGTATATTATATGTGTGTATTCCCAATAGATATTCCTCTCCACGCTTCATTTATCTCATTGATATTTGTGACATTTCACATTTCAAAATGGCCGACGCCCCAGCTGTACAGAAGCAGGCACTGATAGCAAATTTCAAGTTGAAGAAGCAGATAATAATAATCCTAACCCTGCAGCTGAAGTAGTGGCCATTTTGAAACAGGAAAGGTAACAATAACCGGTATGTCTACATATCAGTATGCATGGAATTATAATTGTGAAAATGTCTTAATTCTGGTAATAAATTGCTTTCGTTCAGATTCTCCTGTAAGTCACAAGAAACACAAAAAACATAAAAAGAAACACAAAAAAAGAAAAGAAGATGAACCCAGTCCAGTCGCTCATTCAAATTTGATGTCTGACAGTAAACCGTCCATTAAGTTAAAGATACGCCTTGGAGGAGAAACTTTATCATCTAAACAGTAAGTATTAGTTTGGGAAAATATTCACACCTCGTGCCCACTGCAGCAATCTGTAATTTCTTGAAATCCCTTCTATTATCAATCTAGTGATGGTTAACAAGCTCGTGAGGATGACCATTACAACTGTAATGAGTTCAATCCTCACTGGGTGCCTCACCACTATGGCTTAGTGTCAAACCAAGCTAAACTTGGTAAATATCAAGTGTATTCTGTTTAAGTATTTACAATGTATGTACAGCTTGGTTTTAGATAAGGCCACTGTAGTGGAGCACCCAATGAGGATTAAGCTCATTACAGTATTAGCATCACAACACATAGTACACCATATCCCTATTGCATATGAGTCTGTATAACTGCAGACCTGTTAAAGTACCTGTGCTAACCAATGTCCTTCCTTGAAAGAATCTTCAATGGAAGGTGGTCACCTGATACAATCTTGTTTCCTCCTGAATAAAGATGGTAGGATATCTGTGTTTTATCCTAAGGAAGCCGTGTCACCAGGATGCAATGTGAGAAAATGATGAAGTGGTGCAGACAATTTAATGATTAGGTCAACAATCAGATGGGAAACACAGTTCTGATCTTCATATGTGAGTTACTATATCACATACCACTTAGTCCAACGTCATTGTACAGGAGTTGTTTTAGAAACATGGAGAAGACTCAACTGTGTTGTCCTGGCTGCCCTCCCAGATCTCCATCCTACTTGGCACTTCTGGGATGTGTTGGCCCTATAATTTTCAAGCATTTTTACCAACACGTCTTGTTCTCTGAAGTATGTGGAGGTGCCTACTGATGCTCTTCATTCTTTAAAAGCTGTTAGACATACAAATACAGCAGTTGTTCTGCAAGGTAGATTCAATAAATGTACTCTGGTCAGTGACTGATTTGAGCTATGAAAATAGTCTGCTTATATTGAGATTTTGACAAAAGCAATGAAACATCATACCTCACGGAAATCCTGTTTCTAACTTTTGATGCATTGCTTTCCTGGGTCAACCTTCGAAGTTTCCCAAAATTTCCGTCATTTGAAACCTTTCCTATTTTCTCAATGCTCAACATTTTGCTTTTTTTTTTTTTTTTTTTTTTTTTTGTAAACTCTCGCCATTTTTCTTGCCAATCGGCAATTGTTATTTTTTCTAAATTCTAACATACTTCCTCAATTCTGATACCTTTGCTATTTCTCTCAAATCTTGATTTCTCATTCGAAGAAAATTTAGTACCCAGTTTTTTTTCATTTACCTCGCAAGTCATATGGGTCCAAACAATTTGAACCATTGATTACTTACCCCCCCCCCAAGAATTCCAATCTCAGTCTTTTTCAACTGACATCTCTTTCATCTTTCTGTATTTTGGGTTAATATAGGAATTGTCATCATTTACCATTATGCACAATAACATTGTGAACAGCGTCTATACTAGTTATTTCCCTTTGATATATTGATATATATATATATATATCTATGTCCAGCTGTTGGAATATGCTGGTGCATTCCATTTGTCAAGCTGTCATGAGTTGGTATCACCCTTAACTTGACTACATGGTTAGCTGAACTACATGTGGTTACTACCACATAGCTATTAAGATATAACCTGAGTTGTTTTTCTATCTTGTTACATTGATAACTTTTCATTTGACTCGAAGCAGTCATGTACAAGTATGGACAGTATTAGAAGACAACATCTATAGGTATTTATTTACTAAGCTTAGCTTAGTCTGGAATAGAAGGATTGGTACAATATAATCTTTGGCACCGTAGTACTTTCAAGAATCCAATATGAATCAATCTGAAAGATTCATTTTGCAGTCTTTGCTGATTTTCATTCATTTCATCACGTAATCCTTGTTTTGAGTAGTTTTTTCAATTCTGTGATACTATTTCTTCTCATTCTATTTTTGCTGTTAGGGGGTTCTGAATTCTACATTTCATCCTTGTTATGATTAAATTATATTTAATTTTGATTGAAGTATCCTTCTTTGGGTAGAATTGAACTTTTAGTAATAGAGTGGAGTAAAATTCACAATTTCTGTTTGAACGGCGTATAATATTTTCGATACGAGTTGAAAATTGAGAGTTAACAAACAATGCATACATTTTTGCAATTTAATTTTCTCGTTTCACTGAAATAACCACTATATTACAATGGTCCCACTCTTGAACAACTCCTCTCTTAAATGGGGAACCTTTATTTATGTATATATATATACATATATATATATATATATATATATATATATATATATATATGACTGCTTTTGCTTGGCTAGAATGATTTTCAATGTTGATTTACTTTTTGCAAATGACCAATCTTTGTATATGACTAAAAGATATTTTTGTAGCCAAAATCCTTTAATCCTCTTAAGTGGCTTAAGATATTCTGGGATTACACTGACTTATAAAATAGTCTTGACCATAAGACGATACATCACACAAACAAAAATCTGATTGTTCTACTCATTTTATGCATAGTTGAATGAATTTATATTAATTGGAGCGTCCAGAAAATAAACAATAATTTATGTTTATTGGCACGTCCAGAAAGTAAACAATGATTTATGTTTATTGGAGCATCCAGAAAATAAACAATTATATTTATTGGCACGTCCAGAAAATAAACAATGATTTATATCTATTGGCACATCCAGAAAATAAACAATGATTTATGTTTATTGGAGCATCCAGAAAATAAACAATTATTTATATTTATTGGCACGTCCAGAAAATAAAACAATAATTCATATCTATTGGCACGTCCAGAAAATAAACAATGATTTATGTTTATTGAAGTGTCCAAAAAATGAACAAAATAGAAAAAGTTATGAGATGATATGAGAGCAAAATGTCTGAATGAATTTGTTAAAAATTTGATTTCGGACGCCACTTGTGGTGATTCCTTTAAAAACAGCAACCTGATTTTGTCAACCTTTTATTTAGGTATTGTTGCCCAAAGGGCCAAAAAGTAGAAGATGGACAAATATCAGTCAATGAAGCTCATCCTTCGAATAGGCTGCCAGCCGCCATTAACTGCATGGGTCAACCTGGCTCTTCCAACGTGTGTGTGTAGGCACATTACAGTGATCCATGGCAACACGTTGTCCATTAGTAAAAGAAAAATGTCATATTTTAGAACCGACATACATCCTGCTTTTGCTCATGTGTGGTCAAAAATCAGTTGAGTATTTTCTGAGGGTAAAATTGCAGGGATTGCATTATACATGAAAAAATATAAGTCATACTTTTTATTCATGAATATAGTGAATCAGATTATAGACGAATACATATACATATATATATAATATATATAAACTAGTTTTTACCCAAAAGTTTGGATAACTTGAGGCACACAAAGGCTTCCTTGAAGGCGGAAAAAGATAGATAACAAATTGCTGGTAGTGAATTATTACAGAGAGATATGCGAGTTATTAGAGACCGCGGGTAACTTGACGGATGAACAGATTTGTCCATCTGTACGAGTTGCCCAAACTTTCAGGTTATAAGACTGTTAAAGTGCTTAATGCCTGAATTTTCCTTATTTTGAAGAGTCGAATGATGGGATACTTTAGTTCCATTTGATATGTATTGCTGTTCCACCATCATATGAAGGTTATAGTACGTTTTTTTCATCAGACGCTCGGAAATTGTTATTAATAGAAATTCCATATCCTGGAATACAACAGATTTACCTGAGGTGAAATGATAATAATAATTTTTGTGTAACACTTGCTTACTTAGGTGAAATATCTGTATATATTTAGGGTCTCTTGGCTACTAGGCTACACAACAAGACTATTAGGACAATATAATCCAATTCAAAGTGTCTCCTTGGACAAAGCTGTACCAGAATGAAATTAAGTCATGTTTTTCTTACTTTCACAGTAAATCTATAATATATGGGAAAAGCATAGTGGCTTTTTCCTGTTCAGTCATGCTGTATCAACTAATTTCTGTGTGGGTTTTCTTGTTACGATGACATAATGCCTTCAGTTGTAAAAGCTAGGAAAATCTCATTTACCTTATTTTATGTGACACGTGTTCAAATAGACTTTTAAAAGAAATCCATGGGACCTATATATCCCAGCAGTCATAGAAATATCAGGATATATATTTCCCAGGATCATCAAAAAGATTAAATTGGTTATTGAGTTTTTAATCTACACCTCATAAAACTGAGTGTCTGCTTTCATCTATTTGCTGGCCTAGCTTGTAATATTAGCGAGCTGTGATATTCGTGGTATTAGTTGAACATAAGGTTGAGGCTTTTACTAATATTTTCCGTCTTTGGATGTGATATTGATTGGGTGCATTCTTGTAGTGTGTCAAGGATTTCTATCCAAGAGAAACAAATCGAGATTTAGAAAGATGTCTTGGGGTTTGTTTTTTTATTTTTTTATTTTATTTTCTTATTTTTTTTTTTCGTATAGCAAAAAAATATAGGCCTGGATCGGACTACTCAGCTTGGTGAAGGTTTGATTTGTAGTGACACGCACTTCTAGAAAAAAAATAGTTTTTTTCTTTCTATTTACGATGCTTTCAGTCGATTAGACCAAGCTCATTAATACCATCCACACTTTCAACTTCAACTGTTACTGTATAAAATGTCCATAAAAGGTTATGTTTTTCCCGTCACTTGGCATTGCAATACGTGGACATTGCAAGAAGCTTCAAGCACACAAATCTTCAGGAATTCGACTCTATTTCTTCTCCAGAGTCACCAGTCTGTGGAATAGTCTTGGTAAGAAAAGAACCACTTCCAAAAATATTGATACTTTCAAAATTAATCTAATCGGTCACAATATGTTTACCTATAAATCCAGTTATTAATTATCTCAAAATCTAACTATGAACTGACAACTAAAAATCAATAGCCAGCTAAAGAACCCTGGTATGATAACCCTTTTTGCTGGATTTATATCTTCCAGAAATAGAAGTTATAGAGCCATTTGGAAATTTGTCTGTTTGAAAGAAAAATTGATTTTTAAAGGTTTTATGTGAGGAGGATTCTTTTTTAAGATGTAATTATAATACTCAAGTGGGCACATACCTTCTGCCATTTTTATGGAGGTACAGTTCTCATGAATTATCTCAACAGCTACTTCTTTGATAAAAACATGTTACAATCAAGGAATCAAAATTTGAGAAATTTTATTTTTGCACCATTTCTCGAAGCAAATAGAAGAAAATCCAGGTAAGCTGTTCATCCACAAAAATTGCTGAAAGTAAATCCCCACTTTAGCATCATAGTTACGTTGTAAAAGGAAACTACTTATAAAACCCTTGAAAAATTTTTTTTCTGAAAATTAAAAAAAACTCCGGACAGGTCTAGGACCTAATTGATTGAAAGCACCTAAAAAAAAAGTTAAAAAAAACTTCTTTTAGGAGAACTGCGTGTCACTAAAAACCAAATCTTGAGTCACAGCTGTCATAAAATTCGGAAGGTAGTCTGCCTATGGATGCACCTCCTACACACACACACACACACTCCTCTTACACGGCATGTCATCTAGCTGCTTTTTCTTGCTCCTTTTCTTCTTCGTATCCCTTCGAGAAGAGTTATTAATGTTCCAAATTTTCTTTAGACAAATTGGACCCCTTATTTGCCCATTTGTTTTTGTCAATTCAGCATTTTGGCTGATCCATTCTTCAGCCCTCATCAGGTGTACAATTCGTGAAAAAAGAGGAAAGTCTTAGTTTTCCTTCTGTTTTCTTCTTCACTGGAAACAAACTAAATGGCGACTGAAAAAACAGATCGTTATACACTGTTTACTTGAACGAGTGTCCTCATCTTGGTTGTTGTAGTTAGAAAATGTTTTGGCCGTTGTACCCTCCAACCTCTTCAGCTGTCTTTTGTAGTTGATAACCTTCTTAAAATTTTCATATGAGAACCTTTCTTTCTAATCCAAAAGGGTCTATTGTTCTCATTTGCTGTCCAGATAATATTTTGTATCAGTTAATTCTTCCTAGATAATTTGTCCTCGCAATGTTACTTGTCTGCCTCTTCCACTGAACCAAAGTATATGATGATTTTTTTTTTGCGCTACCCGACCCTAGGGTTGGATTCGTAATCATCTGGCAGATTACTAGATATGTTTAACCAATACTTTTTAGGCTATTGTTAAGTGTATCTGGTAACCTGCCGAGTAATCATAGTGTGAAAAATGTTGTGTTTTGGTTCAGTGGAAGAGGCAGGTGACTGACATTGCAAGGATGAATTAACTGATATAGGGGATAACCTCTGGCATGGACAGCAGAATGAGAACCATCTATCCCCATGGATAGAATGAAGGGTCTGGCTCAAAATTCCTCTGAAGATTACCATGTACAACATACACATGAATAAGACCTGAGGGTACTATAGCCATAACACTGTGACTATAACAAACAAGATGATAATATTAGTTTGAGTAAATTGATCTATAATAATGATTATTCTGTATCTCAGAAATCTACAGGGGAAAAAAGGCCTCTTTTTTTTTACTTCTGGAAAGAAGTTTTTTCTCTCGTGGATTGTACATCGGATGAGGGATGAAGAATGGATAAGCCAAAACATGTTAACAATACAATGTGCCAAAAGGAGGGTTTCAATTGTCCAAACAAAATCTGGAACTTAGAGATTAGTTGATCACCCATTCCTATATGCTTGTAAAATCGACACTGTTTCCTAATGTTTAGGTTTGTGCTGAAGGATGACAGCAACGCTCCAGTGGCTGCTTCTTCTTTTCCTTTATTGACTCCAACTTCCTCTGTTTCCCGCACGACCAAGCCAGTAAGCAGCAAGTAAGCATTTTGAAATTTTGTTTTTCATTATGACAGAGAAAGCAGCATGATTCCCAACCCCCCTTTTTTTTTCTGTTTTTCACCAAATTTTGCCATAATACTTTCTGTTCACACGCAGGTTTGGCCACAAAGAGAAATCATCTGAACTCGGTCTCCAATCCTTATCCAATATAGTCATTGGAAATTGCATTGAAGTTGGAAATCAAGTGAGTCTGGAAGCAGAAATTCAGCACTAGTTTTGTATCGCTGTCGAAGGCTGTTATTGAACCTCTGCCTCCAGACTTGCTCCGTTTCCAAATTCAACGCTATTCCAACGCCGGTGTTGGGTGATCTGGGATAGAATGTTTGGATTATTTCCTCTTGTAGCCCAAAATGACCACCTTGTTCACAAAAGATGGGTTTTGCTTTGAATGAGGAATTATATTATACATCAAAATGAATTAGTCATGCTTTTGCATACATGAATAAAAGATATTATACATGAAAATAAAATATATTCAAGCCTTTTACATACAATAATAGGGGTGGCATTATACATGAAAAATCCAATACTGGGTGTCCTATGAATTTGTCAGTTTTCTTCAGTTGTAAGAGCAATAAATTAAGTATAAACTGGCACCGAGTTATCTCCCTTGCATTTGTACACATGAATGATGAATTTCAATGAAAATTAAGTTAAATACGAAGTTACTTCCCTTACAACTCAAAAACTGGTACAAAAAGGACAATTTTATTGGGTATCCTATAATCCATGCATTTAACTTGACAAAGATTACACGTAAAGATGAAATACATTCATCCTTTTTACGTGTCATATATATGATATCGATTTACGGATTTTAATTTCCTCAGTATAGAAATTATTGTTTTTACATCCTTTTTTTTTTTCATTTTGGTTTTGTATTCAGACATTTGTTGTAATATAAACCAATTTAAAGATTTCATTTAGTGATATTCATTTTCAAAAACTTTGTAAAAGAAACTTTGATCGTTTATCTCAACTCATGAAATTAAATCAAAATTGTTGGAAAAGTGTAATTTTCAAGATGGCTGCCAAATCCTCAAAATGCCATTCACTGCTTCCTTATTCATCTTATACAGATTCTGATATTTTTGTGTAGTGTCTGGCAAGATCAGTAATGTATAAAAACTCTACCACAGTCTGACCCCTGGAAAGGTATCATTTTTCAAGATGGAAACTTTTGAAATTTATTCCAAATTCAAATTGAATTTTATCAAACGTTTATATCTGGTAAAACTAACCAAAATGTAATGAGAAGCATAACTAACACATTTTATGATAAATTATGGACCAGACCTTTGGAAAGTACCAACCTCATTATGAACTCAGATTGTGAGTGGTTTATTTGGACTAAATTTGTCAAAATCCAAGTCTGGATCTGTAAAATGAACTCTTGGTATTTTAAATTGAAGTTTGAGTTTTTTTTTTTAAATTGTAGCTAAAAAGTTTTAGTTTCAATATTCAGGAACATAACGAAGGATGGACTTTGCTGAAACACCAAAAACAATGAGACAGGTCTGATTAATCACTCAAAAGAAACCATTACGTCTTTTGGCAGCATTCCATGGGGGGGGGGGTGATAGATTAGAAAAAGGTGTGATCAATGGATGAATTACCTCTCTCACCTTTCGTTGGGAGTGATTATTATGAAAGTATAAATGTGAAAAAAAAAATGCTGCTGGGTACAAACTGGGGATCGATTTAGCATAAAATACAGTGTAAACTGACCCCCTCCCCTCCCTAAAAACCTAATTTGAATAAAACAAAAAATTTCTTTGTAGAAATGATAAGGAGTAAGTGTTGGAATTTTCTGTCCTCTTATTCCATTGGGGCTGCCTGTATGTATGATACACACATACACACATAAACAGCCAGCCAAACCCACTAAAAAACTGAAGGATCTTATTTGGCAGTTTTGGTTGATAGTGTCTAATGTCCAACTAAATGACATCAAAAGTAATTGGAATGTAAGTTTATGCTCGGTCCTTTACTTTGTGCTTGGCAGTATCGATGCTATTTATTATTTTTTTTAATAATTTTGACATTCTTAGGTGATCACCATCCAACAAAAGATGAGAGAAGTAACTTATTCGTCTGATCACCCTTTCACCAATCTTTTTAATTGATCACCAACCCATCCAAACATCACATGACAGTTTCTACAGAATGAATAATCATACCTGTTCGTATCCTAATTATTACACTTTGAAATTTTATTCGTTTACACCGGAGTTGCAGAAGAGTCCTGGATCATTCGTCTTTTGATGCCGGCCTATCGCAGCTCCCCCCCTGAGGGTTGTCATCCCTTGCCATCCTGAAAATTCGCACAATATCTGGTTGTCTTGGTTTTTCCCGTGCTATCAGATTCTGACTGTGTAAGCTGAGAGAGTGCTGCTTATGGTCTTACACAGCCTCTCTTCTTTTTCTATCAATGATATTGAGGGACTGCCTTAACTTATCCAGCCCGGGAACATTTCAAATTTTTCACCCATTTTGAATGCATGGTGAGGTCGTATGACCATCATATATGTATAGTTTTGCCATAAATGAAATCTCTTCCTTATCACTTTCAAAATTATTTATGACGTACTTAAATCCATTACCTTTGCTTTGTAGCCCTTAAAAAAACCTAGGCCTAAGCTATTTTTCTCTTCTTCCTCAATGTTAATCATGTGATATGATTTCTCTGTCTTTGATTCCTCTACAGAGTGGCAGCTGTGGCTAAAGAGGAACATATCGATGTTGAAGTTGACGATGCACAGCTTCCGGATCCTCTTGCGTCAGCCATCCACCCTGGCTTTCTTGACCCCAACAGCATCATCTCTGGTATCCTGGCACCAAGTATCTACCCTTGGTCATCTCAAGGTGAGGAAAAAATGAGCTTTGTGTCTAAAACTCCATGTTATTCTTTGTATTAAAGTATCAGAATCGAATCTGTGTGCCTCATAGAATCTAAAAAAGTGCACATGTTTCTTCTGGATTTCATGGAGATCTCATTTTACAAACGTGAGAAATCCTGTTTGACTAAGCTAATGAATAAGCCGGACTGCTACAGGGTGAAACTCCACTGCCTTTTCAGTGTCGACTGAAGATGTTTACTGCAACTTTTGTGGTGTATACATAGTAAATAAATTAAAAAATATATGACGTGTCAGTTAGGCTCAGCTGGTAGGAGTGTCACTTGGTCATGATTTCAAATCACTCGAGGGAAGTGTTGATTTTATGTATCAGTTTGGTCTAACTTGACCTGATAGACAAATGATGATAAGTTAACTCCCCTGAATTTGATACTTCGTTCTGGTCCGGCTCGAGTATGCTATATAACATTGGCCTTCTGATCAAATTGAAAACAACATATTCATTTTTTGTGAAAAGATTTTGTAAAAAATGTCGTCATGTGGTTATCTGTTGTTTTTATATTAAATAAACTTTTCATCAAATTAAAACTACATATTTTTCTGTGGAAAAAGTTAGATAAATAAGATATAATTCAAGAAAAAAAGATTGAGCTAAAAAATGTTGTATTGAGACGAAATAACACCATGAATACTATTTTCTCACAATATCCGGTCTCTTATTAAATCAACATATAATAGTTTTAATTTTGAGCAGAATTACACCTAAAAAGTGACTTATGCATATTTCTCATATTTTATGAAGTATACAGCTATGTTCCTGTAACCTTAAAAATGAATTTAAAAAAAAATATATACATAGATATACTTTTAGAGAAACTCAAAAATGTAATGTTCCATTTTTGAAACAATGTAAAAACAGATTAAGAAGTAGAAACTGAGCGGTCTCTCGTAAATATACAATTGAACTAACTCCATGGTGTCTTGTAAAAATAACCTACTCTTATTTATCTCCCTTGAATTTTTCAATCTGATGATGTCATGCAAAATTCTAGACCATGATTTAGTATCGACCATTAGTTCTTGATCTTGTTACAGAGCAAAAATAAAGGTAATTCTGACTTGGACCCAAGTTTGATGCAAAGTTTATAAAATTATTTGACGTGTGAAACTAAACCTGTCATTAAATTAACAAATTATAATCAAATTTTGCTACAGATTATCATGTGCCAAAGTTTTGAGCAAAAAACTAGTTCTCAGCTATGTATTTAGTCTCTAGTATTCAAGAGACAGACCCGCAAATTGAGAACCATGCAACGTGCACATGAGAGAATAATGCTAGACCTCACATGGAGAGACCACAAGACAGCACAGTACATTTGAGAAAAGACAAGAGTTAGGGACATCATAGAATCTATTAAAAATCGCAAATGGCGATGGGCTGGCCATGTTGCAAGAATGGCAGACAATCGATGGACATCGCGACTCACGACATGGATCCCCCGAGACCACATGCGCAACCGAGGCTGGCAAAATATTAGATGGAGAGACGAGCTAGACAGGTTCAGGAAGTACTGGCTCCGCGACACCCAGACGCTAAAAGACTGATGATGATGATGATGATGATGATTCAAATAGGAGTGCTTGAAACTTTTGCACCTAAAATCATTCTAGTATTTATTTCCATTTGTGTATTAAGTCAATTTATTATAATTTACTTTTTCCTTGTTAAACCTATTAACATATTTACTGAAGCCTCGTTAACTTTAAATCTTAGGAACACATTACTTACTCAGTCCGTTGCCAGCCCCCTAATGATGCTAGACAAGGTATTGTACTTTGTCCGTTTGCAGAGTTGTTCATCTCCTAGATTAGTTGCCATCCCAGGCTGGAGAGCATCATCTGCACTGCTAATTACCTAGCAGGGGGAAGAAGAGACGGGTTCATCCCATTTCTAAGGGTGTTAACGCGTGTAAACAAAAATGTTGCAGCCTGAGTTGAAATCGATTCTATTGTCCATGTTGCTAACCATTAGGTCACACGCACTTCCAAATCATTCTTTTTTTAGACAAAGAAAAACAAGCCTGAAAGCCATACCATTAATGTGCTTGTTCTTTACTTGCATGAAGATCTGGAAAGGGTAGTTTGGCCAAGTTTATTTCCAAGTTTACATCTTAAATTGAATCAAAAAAACATCTAAATTCTCCAAATATATATCTAAAATCTAGGAGATATATCATATACTAGCATATACATAATAAAAAAAATGATTGGGTTATTTATGTAAGGATCTACACCTATGAACATAAAGCTCATTTATTGGGTAATTCAGTTATGATTATTAGAGTGTTTTAATTTCTTTCTTTTTTTTTTCTTCTTTTTTTATGTGTCAACTTTTGGGTGATCGATTGAAAGTTTCAAGTAGTTTTCAAAAAATAAGATGAAATTTATTGAGAAGTATTGATGAAAAATGTTTTTCATGTAAAAAAATGACTGGATTATTTACGAATTAATAAATTATGTCAATATATATTTTGATATAAATGCATGTATTTCAAACAAAATAACGCTTGTATTTCCTTTTAATTTAGAAGAGAAACTTTGAATCATTGAACCTAGTTAGTTGTCTATATGAACTGTCCAAACATTAGCGGCTGATAACGGTTTGGAAGTAAAGTCTGAGCTGAGAGATAAGGAGAGTGGGTATTGGATTGAAAGGCGAATGTCCTTTTTTTTCTAGTTACCTCTCTCCCTAAAACTGACAGACAAATAATCAGTTTTCAAAATTCAGTAATTTTTTTTTTTTTTTTTTTGAAAACCTGATGTTTCTGTATCATTTCGTGTATCCCATCTTTTGTCATGGCATCAAATGATCTGATATTTTCATGACTCTTTCATTTATTTACAAGCATATACCCATCAAAAAAGACCAGATTCTTTATGCATGGATCAGCTCTAAGGAGCCTTAAGCTATTTCATTGGATGACTTATTTTTTAATAATTCAAGTATCCTAATTTTAAGGGTTGTTTTTTTTTTCTAAGTCTCAACTTGAGCTGTTTTAAATGGTGATCAGACTTGAAGGGTTTTTATGACGTAATCTTCATTGTTATGTCATAATAGGGTGGTAGATTAACTGATGAGATGTGTTAGTGCGAGCAAACAGGAGAAATTAGCATATATCCTTATCATATGTTCAGATTATTAATAAATCAAATGTGACTTTAATCTTCAACAATTATCTTATTAAAATATTACTTGATTTATTAAAGATATTTACTATTTTTGAAGTAAAAGTGCCTTCTGGGAGTTTATGAAAATAAACAATGAAAATTTCAAGTACTGTATGTGAATTGGAGAAAAATGTGTCTGTTAACTTTCTGTTGAAATTACAGTGACGTCATTCTTTCCTTCTTTAACTTTCACACTTGAACGATATGTCAGATTGTCAGTCAGAAACAATGATAATCGCCTGTGCATCTAATGAAAAACAACTCTGCAATTGAAATGGTGCTGCCTCTTTACTTCTAGAATAAGGAAAGCATTTTAGTTTTTGTGTTCTCTGTTTTCTAGCGGAAGATGCTGAGGAATCTTTAGAACCCGAAGAGAAAAAAGAAGAAATTTCTAATGAGGAACAAGCATGGTTAGATGCACTGGAAGCGGGAGAACTGGATGATTTTGGAGAAATACGAAAACCAAAAGACCCAAATCTTCTTACTGCCAGACAGGTGAGTAACAATGAGTCTTGGCTTTGTGATTTCTGTGAAGTCTTGATGGCAAGTCCCATTTTATATAGATTTGTTCTCTGCATTTGAGTGTGAAAATGAATGATCAATAATTAGTATGTACAGTGGTTGCAAAAAGAACTGTCTCATTTTGAGAATTATCATTAGCATTCAGAGGATTTTTCAGATGATTGAACACCTTGTTTCAAAAAATATATGGCCATAATCAAAGGCGAAATAGAAAGGTCTGAGTGGCTGACGACATCTTGAGAGATGAAGGTGAACGCTGTCCCCTCTGGGAAGAAGTTCTGATTATAGACTGGAACACTGTTGGAAACAAAAATCTAAGAGGCAGTTTGCAACATGTCGTCTGAATGTATAAGTGCGGAGTTCAACTCGATGTAGTTTCAGTTACTCAACAAAGACAAAGTATATAAATCTAGACCTAACGAAGAAAGAAAAAAAAAAAACGTCCTAATCCTACGTTACCATTGAAACTGTTCATCACCATCTCATTTGGATCGTACACTTGAAGAATGCCGGAGAGAATGGATTGTCCGGAATGTTGTGTTAACGCAATTCAATTGTACAAAAAACTCATTGAACATTTCAGAAAGTTCAATTTAGTTTATACAGCTTCAAAATGGTCAGAAGGTACTATTTTATTAAGTCCTCTTCCATGGCCAAATTTGAAGATCTTTTTCAGTTGAAGGAAAAATACTTTTACAAAAGTTGAATTATTTAAAAACTTCTAAGCCGAGTTGTTTAAGCTTCAGTCCGAGTAGAGTTTCACCCAGAAGCAGCCAGTCTTGTTTCTCTCTCTTGTAAAATTCTATTTTATTTGGTTTTTTTCTTTAGAGAGCTCTACTTCATGGAAAGCAAGAACAGGAATTATTAGAGTTGCCAACAGGTAAGAAAGATTTCTCTCTTCTTTTTTAAAAAAATTCATTATTGCTCCATCAATTAGTCTCCATACTCTTCTTTCAGATGAACTTTTTATGTAGCAATTTTTTTATCATTTTTCTTTTAGTTATATCCATTGAGCTAGAGGCCTGAAAATTCAAACATTAACTCCTTATTCTGTCTAGAACATTTTGTTTCTTTTGAATGTCCACCCAGAATCAGTATAAAGGAGTGTTCAATTTACAATGTAAATCTACGCTAAATCGGTCCCTTAGTTTGCATCCGGTAGCATTTATGCTTGATTTTTTTTTTTTTTTTTTTTTTTTTTTTCTAATTTGGACTTTTTAATGATTCCACAAAAAGGCTAGAGAAGTAACATATTCATTGATCACCCTTTTTTTTTTTTTTAATTGATCACTGCTAACATTGCCTGCTGCCTAACAGAATTTTCTTCTTTTTTTTTCTATTGTTGTTGTTTTTATTTCCAGGCTACAAAACGGTGGAACTTACGGAAGAACAGATTCAACGACGACAACAGAGGGCGAAGAAACGGCGTCAACAGGCACAGGAAAAACGAGAAAAAGACAAGGTGAGTCGATGGGAGTGTGTACGTGTGAAAGAAAAATAATCATAAAGGTGGAAAATTGAATAATTTATTTGTTGGGGGAAAAAAAAAATTGCAACATTCATCAATTCTCAGACTCTGTGTACTTCTGTATTGTTTTTGTGTTATCTTTATCATTGGGTGATGGACTTACTGATCTACTTATATATATTATTTGGCTTTTGCATTACCGGCAGCTTTTTAGCTCAATGGTAAGAGCATCGCTACGTTGAAGCAGCTATCCTATTGGTGGCAGGTTTGATTCCTGCAGCAGTCCTATTTTCTTTAATTGTATATTCTGTTAATATTATCTAAATTGAATGATATATTAACCGTGTAATGACAGGAGGTCATTTCATATAAGTTCTTATATAATGTAATGCAATTTATAATTCATAGATATATATATATATATATATATATATATATATATATATATATATATATATATATATATATATAAATATATATATATATATATATTGGTCGAAAACATAGAAAAGGACTTGAGACTAATTAGTGCAGCTCACACCTTTTTAATGAAAAGATTTTAAACAATTCAAAAGCTTACATGCATTTCCCCCTTCCTAGGATTCATCAGAACTTTGAAAGCGAAAGTTGGTTTGAGAAAAAGGGTAAAAATTATAGAAATGCCCAGATGGTAGTTAGGGTAGAGAAATAGATGGATTTTGGTGCTGATATGTGGGCATTTTATTATTGTATATCAGACGGAAACATGATATATGAAAGTTCGATCCCTAGACAAGTGGATGTCTCTCTTTGTGGATTACATTCTTTTGATAAGAAAATATTTTCTAAATTTGCAATGTAATAAATGGTCTCTTTTTCCTTCTCCATAGTCTCAACTTTTCTTCAACATTCTGTCGAATCTTGCATCGTTTCTTCTCATATATGAATAAATTTTTGCTGTTTTTTTTCATTTTAGTTTATTAGTTGTTTTTATATTCAGAAGACTTGATATTGTTTGCCTAAAGGAAAAGCTAAAAATAATTACTTCCTCAAAAAATAATGAAATCTCAAACAAAAAAATAGGGTTAATCTCTATGTTGACATGAAAATGAATTTTTAATGATCAAAAGTTGATATAATCCAAGTAAAACACACTTTTTATCTATCAATTAGTCAATTTTGCCAATTCAGCATATACGTACATGAATAAAATATAAACCACTGAAAAAAATTACATCAATTACATTAGCAGATATTGAGAAATAAGTGACAGAAATTATTGGAAAAAAGATTTCTATATATTTAGTGTTTGAAGCTTTCTAGACACACACATACACATACACACACACACACACACATATATATATATATATATATATATATATACACTAAGCAAGGTATTCTCTTCTATATAAATGCCGGAGACCAAAGTTCTCTGATTTATTTTGTTGCTTCTCTAAATGTTTGTTGCTTTCTCCTAAATGAAACATTTGTTTGTCCTCTCATTTCACTGTTTTTTTTCTTTCTGTCTTCCCCCAGAAACAAACCCTGGAACGTCTTTTAAAGAAACAAGAAACAAAAGCGAAAGGACCAAAGGTAAAGTTGACGTCCAGTGAAATTCCCTTGGCAATTTATTCTGGTTCATGACTGTGAAATTTCAATTTCACCTTTATAGGTGTGGAAATTTTAATCTTTTGAATAATACCATTATTTGATTTACGCATTTAGATTAGTTTTAGGCAAATGCTTCTGGATGATAGGCCTTTTTGTAATATTTTTATAAAACTAGGAGTTTTATGAAATATGACTTGAAATTTCAAAATATACATGTAAAACAAGGATATTGAAATTGAAAGAAAAAAAAATTTTTTTTCAGAAGTCCATCACGTGTCGCCTAAAGCTTTTCCAAATGTCCCTGCTGTTACACGTCATTAGTTTGCCATCATTAATTAGAGACACTGATGTAAAGAATTTCTTTGTTTTCTATGATGTGAAGATTTCCACTCTGATAGTGTAATCATAAGCACCTCACACACAGAAGGTCCCATGTTCAATTATGAGTGTAAGCTAAAAGTGGAAAACTCTTCATTCAGCAGCTAATTGAGTACACTCTAAGCAGCACGATTAGAGTTGAAGTATCCTGAAGTGTCTGCTTAGACTAAACGTTGTTGTTGAAACTTCTAGACTTGGTTTAATTGCATCAGCTGCAGTTCTGGTTATATATACTTACCTTAGCTCTGTTATAATGAATGAAGAACGATTAATTTAATAAATATACTGATGATTTGAATATTCTCTTTAGATGATCATTCCAAGAACGTGTCATAAAATGATAATTAGGTAGACGTACTGTTTTAAATATGGTTTTATTTCATTTCTTTTCAATTTTTAAATTGAAGAAAGAAAAGAAAAAAATTAAATTCAACTGAATGAAACTACTTTCATTCTATTGCAGAACAAAAAATATATAAATATATGAAAATTTGTGAGTGAAACAAAATGAAACTCTTACCATGAAATGAATCCATCTGTCATAACTATCACTACTACGACTATTGTTGTTTCTTCTTCAGTATAAAGAAGAGAAAATGAACAGAAAATGAAAACTTATGCGTAAATCTGAAAAGTATATGAGTTAGTTGACTTCTATGAAAATTTATGAAATTTATTTCTCTAGTAAAAAATTACTTGCCATGCATTTCTCTGATAAGATGAAATAATAGTCCAAGATTAATATCCAGGGGTTGATATTGACTACTGGGTAAGTGGAGTTGAATCTGGGGATAGATTTACATAGTCTTTGGAAGAAAAACTGAAAAAATAAGTTATTAAATTTATCATCATTTGCAATAATTAATATGGTGCCACCCCCCCAACAAAAACAAACTTAATGGTGGTAATTGATTTAGGAGAGAGTATCACTCTGTTTAGATAGAATTGAAATCAGAAGATATAAGTTTTCTGGACTCCCATCTGGCAATAGTAATGAATGGATGATTCAGGAAGCTGCAAAAAAAATTCTGTACTGATTTGCATTCTCTAAATTTATGCTGTTTGATTTACACCTTGATCAGCATTTTAGTGTCCATCATTAGACTAAGATCTTCACGAAGATTTGCCAGAGCTCGCTATTATGGGCGTTGCGGAGACAATACATTCTGTCATGCTATCTCATATTTTGCTGGCCACAATTTCGCATATGATCTCTGGGGATCAACGTTGTGAGTCCAGTAATTGTCAGCCATTCTTACAGCATGGCTCTCTCATTGTCATTTGAGTTTTCTAATGGTTTTTGCGATATCTGACTTCTGTTTTTTCTTTTATATACTGTGCTGTCTTGTGAGGTCTCCATGTGAAGTTGAGCATCATTCTCTCTTGTGCATGTTGCATGGTTCTCAGTTGGAGTGTCAATCTTTTGGTTAGCTTCCATGTTACAGCTCCATAGGTGACTAATGCACTACAATATACAATGAAATGCATTCCATTCTTTCATGTTCCCTTTTTTCTTTCTTTTCTTTTTAGATAAAAAGCAGCAAAAGATTAGAAATTCCCCGTTATCGCTATGTCAATGGTGTGTCTGGAATTTTCATTTCCATGCCTCTGGGTTTTGATTTTCCAGTGAGCGCAATGCCAATTACTGAGTAAGACCCTTTGACTTTTTTGAATTGTCTTGGATTATTCATAAATAAGAAAAGTTTATGTCTAAAAGAAAAAAGGTTACCCTTGTAATTATGTGGTTTAGAACATAAGGGGCCCCTTGCATTATTATATTGAAATAAACTATCAAAATTAATTTTTAAATGAATAACTTGGTATGAAATTGTGTATCTAATTATCAGTATTAAATTGTTTTTTATTGAAATAATTTTTTTTATCCTGATATTTAGAGTTTGGACATACCCAAAACAATAATCTAAAAAAAAAAAAATTATCTCGCAAGGGGAATAACTCTTAGTGGGGTTCAGGGTGTAATTTGCATGAGACTATTACTAGAGTACAAAAAAATAAAGGCAGTGTGGGAAATAGTTCATCACACTCGAGTGTTGAACAACAAAAATTATTTCCTAGAAATATTATGTATTCACTGATTAAGTAACATACATCTTGTATCCATTTCTATAATGGTAACATGTGCAGTAGGGTGGTTACTGTGTTTTTTATCTTTTTCTTTCTGAATCTTTAATTGACATTGCGGGAGTTGATGAACAAAGCCAATATTGTTACACTTTTAGGTTATAGTTATTATATACAGTTACCGTTTGGGGAATTTTCATTCACAGTTTTGATAATTTACAGTTCAGTCTTGAATAATAGAATGGGAATATTTTTGGGAGATTTATGGTGTACCACAAAATGCAGAAAATGTTTTGTACAGTATTAACAAAACATAAAAAGTATAGGAAATCATGAATGCAAACATTTTTTTATATTGCAACTACCATGGACTTTTTACAAAAAGTGCCCTGTGTCAATATCATAAAAAAACATCTGGAATTTGTAATCTATTAATTTCATAATAGTCCTTGTGTTACTAATGAGAAAAAAGACAGTGGAAAATAATCAACTAGAAATTATTTATGTAGGAAATTCATCGTGGTTGAAAACCTATTTACACCGGGTAACCATGAAAATTAAATTAAAAAAATTTCCCAATTCAGTGAATTTGATGAAATTTACGGTTTTCATTAATTAACTTTTTTTTTTTTTTTTTTTCCCCCCCACTGTATTTATTTTTTTATTATTATTTGGGGGGGGGATGGGGATGGTAAAGTATTCTTTAATCAGACTGTTCATGACACAAGATTTATGTATGGGGGCAGGCGCAAAACTTATCCTTGGATTTGATGTATTCACTCCCTACTGGTACCCCTAACCCTTACGAATGGCAAAGGATAACTGTACTCTGACTAGTATTCTAAAACAGTCCCATCGTTTCGGCCCTGGCACCCTCCGGTATAAGTTCGAATTGAAATAAGTGAACCACTGAAGTTACCTCCCTTAGATTATTTCCCCCAAAACTTGCATTCGTTTGAGAACTTGTTGAAAGGCATTTTTGGTGTATAAATGTTGGCTATAAAAGAGTACATCTCTTTCTATTTCTATTTCTATGAAATTTTTTATAGAAAGTTGACTTTCTTCTAGACCAAACCTAACAGGATTTCATTGTGAGATGTTCCACTATAAACAATCAAAATATCATTAGATATTCTTTATGACCAAACTCTGCATCAAAACTCTGTTACCCAAAGTAATTTTTCATGAGGTATTTTAAATATTCATATTTTTGGCAACAGAGTTTCAATGCTGTAGAGTTTGATCACGAATAATTCCTGATAATAACCGTTCTGATTGTGTAATGAAATACTGGCAGGTATTTATAATTTCTAGTCTGTTTGGTTTAGAAGGAAATTAACTTTCTAGAAAAGGTGGTAGGTGTGTACTTATTTATTGGCAATACTTTCAATAATTCAAAGGTTTATGATTCACTTGATTCAAATGAAATTTTGGGAAAAGAATATCAGAGTATTCCAACTTCTGTTTGGATAATTCAATACCTTTTCCTCATCTTTAATGTTAACACTACATTTTTGTCTATTCAATTTACAGTATTCTATGGATCTGTAATATCTATGAAGGAAAAAAGTCTTTTCAAGTAGTGCAAAGCAAAAAAAACATTCTTCCCTATATAGATATTACAATTGAAGAAAGCTGTAGAATAAATCATCCCAAATTTGTTTGCATTGAATATCGGATGAAAAGATTAACATTCCAACCTATGTTTGGACAATTCAATGAGTCTCCTCAGTTATAGGAAAATCTCAAAGTGCTTCTTCTATTAGACAAAGCTCTGTCAACCATTATTAATTTTTGACAAGTATTTTCTTTCATCCTGTTCTATTTCATCATTGTTCTACATTGCAACCATCCAGACAACCAGTCTATAGCAGTGAGTGAGCAGTACAGATTGGAAAATAATAAGTTATCTCAACTTGCATATTTTTTTGCTTCAGGAAGCCTGGTTTTCCATACCAGCTGCTCTATTGCTCAAGTTATAAGAGCCCTGTGGCTGGCAAAAGTTCAAATTTAGCCACTTGAACTTACATTCTTCTGATTGCTCAGCCTCATATTTTTTTAAGTAATTTTTTTTTTTCTAAGAAAAGTATGGATCTAATTTTCCCTACCCTCTGGCCATCATCTTGTCAATAACAAGTTGTAGTCGTAGATTTAGTTGTTACCTGTTCAATTTTAAGCAGCAAAAATTGCTGCTTTATCCATTGACAGTAACTCGCATTACAAATCTAACAACCTACAGAAAAAGAAAATAAAGGTTTCTTTGCAGAATTACCAGGGTGTTATTAGATGTAACGTACATGGTGCTATTCTTGGGGGTAATGTCTCCTTTGAAGTAGTCTCTTCAGGTTGGCATGTAGTGATCCCATTTTTCTTTTTCCGTAAGAATCCTTGCCAAAGACTACTACATTTGGTTCGTGTGCATTCATGATTTTTTTTTTCTTTTTTTTTTTTTTTTTAAATTTTAGTTGCACTTTTTTCTTGTTTTTTTTTTTTTTTTTTTTCACCTGACAAAGACTAGAGAGAATGCTGATTTTGAGGGTTGTAATTTCAAGACCAATGATTGAGTGTAACATTAAATCATACTAATGAATTAATATTGATAACTTTATCTTTTACAGACCATCCAAGGTGTCTACATGTGGAGTAAGGAATTGTACACAACCAAAGAAATATTCCTGTTCCAAGACAGGAGTGCCACTTTGCAGTCTCCAGTGCTATAAGAAAAACTTGCACATTCATAAGCTTGTAATGTAAATAATTTGTAAATAATAAATTTGTATAGGTACTAAACGAAATAAAGTTTTTTTTTGTTTTTGTTTTTAGATGTGTGCACACATCTCTAATAGTCATCTGGTCCGTCTCAGTTACATTCAACAAGGGAAATAGGAAGGAGGTTTTGTTTTATTTTATTTACCAGCTATTCTGTCATAAGGTGTGACGTCATAAAAAAGTGTAATATCATTAAATCTATTTGGATCAATGGTTGACTTATGAAGCTTTTTTTTTTTTTTTTTTTTCCTAAGTGTTGCCAAGTATCGTTTGTTAATAGCTAAAACTGTCATAAGTGGCTAGAATTTTTAATTTCCAGCTATTTTTATGGCTAGAAATGTTATGTATATATACACACGGATATACTCATTTAAAGCCCACTTATCAAATAAAATAACCATACATTAAAACGCTAAAATGAATTATTGATTAAAATCGTACACTTAACTTGAACACTTTTTTCTTTCTTTTTTTTTTTTTTTTTTCTTGTAATAACTAGATTTTCTGGTGAACTTTACTCTTCCTCCTGCTACCTCAACTAGTAATGCTGCTACTAATACTATTACTTTGTTTAGAATCCCTTTGAAATCAGATATGGACAGAAGGATGGTGAACGCATCATTGAACTTATAGTTCTTGTTTTCTCTCAGTAATACTTTATATTCTTAATTTAATCTCTCATTAGGTTATGAGTGAATAATTATTTTGAATAGAAAGATGATATAAACAAGAAAGTTAGATTTTTTTTTTTGATTTTAAATGAGATTTTCGATTGTAAATTTGCTTATCTTTATAAATGTCAAATTCATATTCATTTGGAGGGTCTCTTGAAGATTAACATTAGCTGAAGGCCTTCTGTTCTATGGAAATAAAAATGAAGCCAGCATTCCAAGGGAAATTATGAATCACTGCCAGGTATATTCTGTGCTAGGTGTGGCGATCAATTAAAAAGTTGGAGAAATGTTGATCAATGAATAAGTTACGTCTTTCATCTTTTGTTGGGCAGTGATCCAAAAGATGGTCTGAATTTTCAAAAGTAAGTGGGGGGCCCAAAAAAAAAGTTGACCAAATTAGCGTAAACTTTCATTGTATATTGAAGCCCCACCCCCCAAACATTTCGAAGGGGAATTTTGGAAAAGAAAAAAAAAAACACTATTTGGATAATTATTGTTCAGATAGTAAAAGTTTCTCGGCAATTGTAGGAAAAATGAAATTTCTTGAACAGCCATTCTGAATGGTAAAAAAGGACAAGGTTTTTCAAAATAAGGTAGGTTCCATTTCTAGGTAACAGCATGTGTCATCTCTATAGAATTCTGTGCCTTTGCTGAATTCGTGACCATTAAACCCTATCTTTCCTATTTAACCATATATTACGGATATGAATTTCAAAATGCTTGTAAAGATAATCAGTTCAGGAAATTTCAGGTGAATATAGAGGATACTGTAAGACTTCAGATTCAATGAAATCAGCAAGGCGGTTACTGTATAAAATACTACAGAGGTGGAGATCTGTCATAAAATATTTTCGTAAAATTGCTGACTGATATTTTGGATATTCAGTTGATTGTATTAAACCATATTAAATTTTGTATCTTGCCAGATGAATTTCACGAGGACGATGACTAACTCCAGTTCAACTGCATGTCTACTTAATTATATCATTCTGCTTTATATCTTTTATTCTAACCTAGTGTGATTGTTGACAAGCTCAACAACATTAGTGTTCTTTTCCCTGAATGTAATTTCTAGGTCAGGTAAAATATGGTTTTCAAAAGATTTGAAGAATAAGGTTTTTTAAAAAGTCTTGGCAGTCGTGTGTTAATTTTCATTTTTCCCTCAGCATCTTACGGCTAGCAGAGGAGATTGGTGGTGCTACACTACAGAATTCAAGGAAGAATTTAAAACTGAGATTTGGGCCTTAAATGAACAACACATTGATTCATTTATTGCATTGCTGGAGAGAGGAAAAAAATAACAACAAAAAAAAGCAAAAAACGCTTTACTGATACTTTTATAGAGTATATTAATGCCAAAAAGTATTCAAATATTTTTGTATTCATACTGCAAAGACTGTCCTACAGCCCCTTTTTGAGAGAGGATCAACCCTACTCAAAACTCACATGGCAGACATTCGGATGCTTTGTGGCATATTGGTGGAAAATCGCTGCTGTAATCAAACTATATCAAAACCCACACTAATTAAATCCACACTATTCAAGGTATTACTGTAACAGGAATAGTTCTTATTAGGTAGCCTTGTGCTAGACAAGGCTAAGCTTAAAACTTTCCCTCTTATGTTAGTAGTTAGTGCTGAAGCTCAGATAATCGGCTACGGTTTTGAATGCTGATTTTCAAGCCCCCTCCAAATTTGGAAAATAAGCACAAAAGCTTACTTCAAACACCTCATCCCTTTGCCTTGTGCTGAAATAAAATAAGTTTAGTGAATATCAACAATTGACTACAGCTATCACTAAGCTTAGTTTCATCCTCACTGGGTGCTCAACTATTGTGGCCTTGTGTCAAACCAAGCTGCAGATACACTGAATACTGAAGCTGTGAATACACTTGCTACTAAGTTTATATTAGTTGACACAAAGCCATAGAGGTGGGGCATCCAGTGAGGATTGAACTCATCACAGTAGTAATGGTCAACATCAAACTTGTTAATCATTACTACAAGGGTTGTCAAGTTTTGGTAATGGAAATAGGTAGGTGTGGGGGGGGGGAAGCCTGGTGTTTTTTTTGGGGGGGGGAGGTGTCTGTATAATGACTTTAAAAAATGCTTTGAATTTTATCCTTCCTGGATTTTTTTAATTAAATTTTCAAGAGAAAATCAAGAGCACATTCAAATAATTAGGAATAATTTGAATATATCTCGGAAAAATTGTCATTTATAAACCAAGTTTTGCTGACTGAGGTACCTTGTGATATGAAAAATGTAATACAGTGTTGGGATTGCTGACTGTTGAAATGGTATTAAATTCAAATATTGTAGTAAGCAGATGAGTTATCTGCCCTTGACTAGTTCCCTCCTTGGTTATTTTGACCCTACTAGTGCTGCCAGTCCACTACTGCTAGTGTTTACAGAAATCCAGTATAAAAATCAATGAGGCGCTAAAACG
Organism: Thysanoteuthis rhombus; assembly: GCA_963457665.1. Classification (NCBI taxonomy): domain Eukaryota; kingdom Metazoa; phylum Mollusca; class Cephalopoda; order Oegopsida; family Thysanoteuthidae; genus Thysanoteuthis; species Thysanoteuthis major. The sequence goes on along the minus strand of OY735242.1, from coordinate 32,038,282 downwards.
AAGCCTTTTTATTCCAGCACTCATTGGGGATAAGGTGTGACCCCTCTTTCCTCTCCTTCAATTCTAGCTATTCAAGGACATTTCTCTTCCATAAACATCTTTTCTCGCACACCCAACTAACCTAAAACTGACAGCTTTGTGGTTATGTACGATTGCCTTGATTTTCCCTCTTTGAAATTAGATACTTAATTTTATACAAATGAAGGTGAATTGAGAACATTCATTTTTACTGTCAGCAGCCTCAAGTTTTGTTCCCTCATCTAGATTCCTCCAAGAACTTTCTATCAGACCTGAAACTTTGGTACCTTTCCTCATGATGTATCCCAATTTCGTTCTTTTACCATAAAGGTTACGTTTTCATTTTACCAAATCCCAGCTTGATATTATTTTTCCTCCAGCCAATTCATTTGAATTATATTTACTTTCATAATTGGAGCAAAGGACATAACTTTTCCATTGTTAATTTTATCTCAGGAAAACTGAGCTGTGATTCTTGCTTTAAAAAGAACAAGTTAATTCTTGGGACATATACTGCCACAGTATGGGTTTTAAGTAATTGTAGAAGGTTAAGTTATTGATTATTTTACAATAGTATTTACATTTACAAATAAATTTTACAACTTAATATACAATATATAGCAACATGTTGGAACATAGAAAAATTCAAAAATTGGCAACACTAATTGCTACACTGATTGTGAAACCAGGGATTTCATAAAGCTATTTAAATGTTCAGGGATTTCACAAAATTACTAGCTTCACAATCTTATTGTGACATATATACTTGCAATGGCAAAAATAAAAAAAACTTGAAAAAAATTTTTTTTTTTATCGAGAAACCTTGATTATCTGAACATATCTGAATTAGATACTTACCACCTGTTAACTGATAAACTAATCCAATTGTAAAAAAGGAGGCCAAAAGAAACTTTGAAATCTTGTTTGGATAATCCCTGATTTGGATAATTATTGTTCAGATAGTAAAAGTTTCTCGGCAATTGTAGGAAAAATGAAATTTCTTGAACAGCCATTCTGAATGGTAAAAAATGACAAGGTTTTTCAAAATAAGGTAGGTTCCATTTCCAGGTAACAGCATAAACTCTAAAAACTCATATCAAGGCTCCAAAGAATATAAATATACAATGTACTGATAAGATTGTAACGTTCGTAAATAACATTGTTCTTGATCTAAAGATACTGTTCTCATATATATATATATATATATATATATATATATATATATATATACATACATACATACATACATATATATAAACGTACATAGACACAGTATAATAATTATATAATGTATTGATCAGTTATTACCAAAAAGAGAATAAAACCTTTGTTTGAGATACTGTTTATCAAATCACGTTTACCTCCCTTTCTTAAACCTAACCACTTTAAACAATTCAAAATGGCTGTTCAAGAAATCCAAGAAAATTCATTTTTTTTTTTCAAGGATTGTCAGTCTCTCTATATATGACTGTATAAACAACAAGAAAACAGTTGGAATCTATGGTTTAATATATTTATAACTTAAAATTGAAGAACATTTACAGTTGATGGGGGGTGAATAACTAGCACTCACATAGGAATAAGAGCATGTAGGTGGGGGCAGGGGGACCTTTTTTCTTTTCTTTTTTTCTTTTTTTGATAGAAAATAATTCAACTCTCTCTCTTTTTTTCATTTTCTTAAATAAATAATATAACAATGACAGTAAGGAAAAAAAAATCTGGGATTTAAATATAATAAAAATTCAAAATACATATTATGACAATATATGTCTGAAAAAAAAAAAAAAAAAACAGCAGAAAAATAAATAAATAAATTATAATTTTGGGAGACATCACTAATTTTATTTATTTTCTTTTTTTTGATTTTTTTTTATGGAGCTTTTTTTTTTCACCGACCTCATATTCTGAATTCGCATTTTAAAAAAAGCTTTCAGCAACATTAATAAACTTTTCAAGACAATAAGTACATGGTGAAATGAATTTTAAGAATAAAAGCAGAAAAAAAGAATTAAAAGGATGGATTCCTATCTTGAAAGTATGATTGTTGGCAACAGGATTACTTTACTGGACACACTTCTTTCTCCCATGGAGACTGTTATACTATAATACAGGGCTTCTCAAAGTAAGGGTCCGGACCCTACTGGAGGTCACAAAGATTATGGGCAGCGGGTCACTAAAATATCTGAAAACCATTTTTTAATGAATATTTAAGTACTTGGTGTTTTTTTTTCTTTTAAACCTCTAGTGGGGCTCACTGTAAAATAGTTCAATATTAGTAAAAACAGGACAAGTGTAAATAAATTGAATAATAACTTAGATAAAATTTGATCTGGAATAGAGTAGACAATGATGCATTTTGGAGATTTATCAGCTGAAATATATAGAGAAATTTAGGGAAAAAAAAAAAATGCCTGGTAGATGTTTCTCTGTACTTTGGGTTCACACCTGTCAGGGAATCGAGAGTTCGGTCTTTAAGTGATTATTCTGAATATCTATTATTTAGTTTCAGAATTGAACCCTTTGACAAAATGACTTTCTTCATTCATAAATTTAGGACTGGCTTCTACAAAAACACACTATCATCAGATGTTATTTTCATGTACACCAGTAGTATTAGTAATATTAACTTGTTTTTTTTTAGAAGAAGAATGTCAAGCAGTTGAGTGATTGTGATGTAAAGATTTCACAGAATAACTCAAAAAAGACAGGAAGTTTACTATCTAGGTCTACTACAAAAATAAAGTCCAAAAAGCATTAATTTTTTCTCCCTAAGAATTTTGAAATACCAAAATTTAATTTGAAAAAAAAAATACCACAAGTATGAATAATTTGAAGATAAATTTAGATATTTCTCTGTACTGTCATTCATTATTAAGCTTCAAACATTTTTATACCTTATTTTTTATATTGAATTAATGGGTATTTTAATGTTGAGTACATATTTTTAATATGTTTTTCACAGAGAAGCCAAAAGAGGCATTTTTATTTAATAAATAAATGCCATCTACATATTTTTTTAAAAATAAATTTTGTTTTCGTTACTTTTTAGTAATCTGTTTTCAAAAACTAATTTTTCTCTCCGTAATAAACACTGTAAAACTTTTAGATTATGAAAAAATGTTGCAAGTTTTGACAATTGAGAGGAGGGGCTTTTCTGTTTCTGTTTCTTTTTTCTGTTACAGTTAGATTATAACTGAAGGCTAACATATAGTCATAGTAGCAATTGCTTTTATAACAATGACCGAAAGGTAGCAAAATTTTTTTTTCTCAAATAAGAAGTCCTGCCATAATAAAAACTGCCACAGTTAAGACAGTTTTGGGATAATTTTTTTCATATTTTCTGTTTATATTGTTAAAAAACATCACCATGTTTAAATTTTTTATAGTTGAATTTAAAAAGAGAGGAAAGTTGCTTGGTTGTTGCTAAAAGTTGTAATTAAGGCATAATTCGCTGTATGAGACGTGAAAAAAAAAAAAAAAAAAAAAAATCACAAAAAAGTGGGTTATACTTTCTATAAATGCCGGGTCAGCCAGGCACACCAGATCTGAGGGAAACATTTTGATAAAAAAGAAATCTTTTCTTATGTATTTTTATGTGCTTTGAATGAATATGTCCATTTCTTGGAAAATTTCCTTTCTTTTTTCCCCCCGAGAAAAACTAACTTTACAAAGTTGCAGGGAGGTGGGGGGTAATTTAAAATCCACTCTAATGATAAATAGTATGATTTTCTTGGTTTGTCGGATGTAACCCTGGGGCGTTAAAATTTTGTTTTAGAAAATATTTCCTAACTATCATTTCAAACTGTGCTATCTTCCCAGTGAACAGATTCAGTACTTTTTTTTTTCAAGTTGAAAAAAAAAAAAAAAAAAATAAGGGAAAACCAAAAATATTTGAATCTTAGTATATCTGAATTTTTTTTCCATTGCTAATAATGAGTAGATCAAGCAAGCTAAATGTGTTGGTCATTATTTGTGGGTGCAATTCTCATTGGATCTCCCACGAAGAAAATGGATCTTAAGATATGTTGTATAGCAATAATCTTTAGTGGGTTCAATCTGAATCAGATCTCTCAGTATGAATGGTCTGATATCAAATCATGCTAAGTCAATATGTGCCTCTTTTTTCACCTTTTTGTTTTTCTATCTGTAACACTGGACTCTCTTTCTGGATTATGCAGTTAAAATACCACTTCACCATTTGAAACTATGGACTCTTAGACTGAAACTAAGTAACTATTTTTTTCTTTCCAAAAAAAAAAAAAGAAAAAAAAAAAGCATCATGGAAATATATATATATATTTGTCAATTTTTTCACAGGAATAATTTGTGAGAGTATAATGCTGAACTATACCCTTACTTTGTGTCTATCAGGTTAGCTAGACAAGATCTCCGCCATTTTGTTTAACCATATAAAGTGGACATCTGATAGCCAATATTTTTAGTCAACATTTTATTTTAAAGCATTTTTATTCACACCTGGTGTGCATAAAAACATTAAATGGATTTTTTACAAACGACTTAGGACCAACAGACGTAAGAAACTCCAAGTTTATATGTATATACAACATACATACTTACATAAGCCAAGGTCTGATCAACAATGGCTGAATTGTCTGAGAGTGGGTGTTTGACATTGAAAGACCCAAAACACCTGATATCCTCGATCGAGATCACAGATTATGTGTCCCACAGCATCCTAGGTTGTATCACTTAACAAAAACTCTAAATAGTCACTTCTCGTTGAATTAACATGTCTGGTATAAAAAGTATAACTAAAAAAATCATTATAAATTCATTTTTAGTACAAATAAGCTCATTATCATAATGATATAAAAAGCTTATCATGAAGCCTTCTGTTGTGAAGACCACATTTGTTACACTCATGTAATTGAAAGATTTCAAAAACTTCACCTGAGATTAAAAGGGAGGTAACTTTGATAAGTAGTTATTCTCCTTGTTATAAACATGTAAATTTTCTTATATGAAACTAAGAGTTAAATCATTGCTTCCCCTGAATTAGTATGCCTGGCAAACTTGGTGGACATAGAAAGTATAACCGCAGTGAAAAAAAAAAAAAAAAAAAAATTGATCATAAATTCATTCTGTTTTTAATATAAAAAAGGGGAGACATAAAAAGCAAATATGTAGGCTTTGTGAATGAAAGAAAATATCTGACAGGGTTGGATTGTTTATAGATGACTTTTTTGCAATTGGTGCAAGCCTATCATGACATGAGGACAATAATAATAATCAATTATAATAAGTGTTAAAATTTTTTTTTTCTTTTTATAAAATGCTATGAAATTAGTTCTTCCCCAACCACCCCTGACAAAAGATTTTTTTTTTTAAAATGCAAAAAAAAAAAAAGAAAAAAAAAATTTTTTAAATGGGAAAAAAATTTTTGAATGGAAAAAAAAAAAAAAAAAAAAAATCTTCACTCCCCCATACACCCCTCAAGATATATAAAAAAAAAAAAAAAAAAAAATCACTTCAAAGTGAATAAAGTTTAAGAAATTCTTCCCCACCATTTAAAAAAATCCCAAGCCCTCCCCGTCCAAGAAAAAAAAAAATTTATGGAGGGGGAGGGTGTCAAGAGTTAAAGAGAAATGAAAAAATAATAGGAAAAAACAAAAAAACAAAACAAAACATAGACCCTTGATTTTTTTTTTCTTTCTCATGACATAAGAAACTTAAAGTTCATATGTATATACGATATACATATTTACACAAATTGAATTTTGAAAAAAATTGTCTTTTTTTTACAGGTTCTTATTTTTTCTTTCTTCTCTCTCTCATTCATCATAATTATTACAGGTAACGGACCATTTATTCAGCAAAAGGACCGGAAGTGACCAGGATTTCTGGATTTTCCAGTTTTCTCGACCAAGACTTGATATATGCATAAAATATAAAATAAAAAATGGAAAAAAGTAGAGAACAAAATTATATTCAACAGACAAGAATCGATTCACTTCGAAAGCAGTTTCGATCTTCATTGACCCACACAAAATATACACGGAAAAGTAAGAGAATGTTTCTTTTTCGGATTTCCACTAGCGATTAGCATTCCTGTTGGCCTTTTAGACATGGTATTAAACAAAAAGATTATAACAGGTCTGGTTAGTCACTCAATAGAAACCGTCACATGTCCAATGCCTTTTGGCAGCATGCCACGTTGGAAGTGATCAATCGAAAAATTTAGAAAAAGAGTGATCAATGAATAACTTACTTCTCTTGCAATTTGTTGGGCAGTGATCACTAAAAAAGGCTGAATTTGAAGAAGAAAAAAAAAAAAAAAAAAAAAAATGAATTCTGCCGGACACAAACTAAAGTATCAATTTATCATAAACTTACGTTGCAAAGTGAACCTCCCACTAAAAACCTATTTAGGGGAGAAAGCTTTTCTAGACATAAGGAGTAAATGTTTAAATTTTCAGCCCTCTGGCTCCATTGGTTTGGCCTGTATGCATACATACATCCAACCAGCCAGACCAACTTAAAAACTGAAAAAAACCTATGTTGATAGTTTTGGTTGACTGTGTTTAATATGGATAACCAAGCACATAAACGTAGAGACAGGCAATTGTACCCAGCAGTCGTCTGGCGGAAACTAATATGTCACGTGTACCAGGATATAAAATGAGAAAAATTAACGACTGCAAAAGTTGCACATCCAATATTATAGCTGAGAGAAATAAATTAAACTAAATTTTACATAGTTTTAGATTAAGCATGGACAACTTGTAAACCAGGGGCTGAATGAAGCCCCTTTTTGACTTTCTAAACAGCACGCTTAATTTCCTGATAATATTGACATGATTACTTTTTATTAAAATCTCAGATAACTCCAATATTGTAAATTGTTTAAATGTCCAACATGGAGTTTCTCTCAAAAATTCCTAATTTCTCTATACCTATTGTAATATAAAACTTACATGAGTTAAAAAAAGAAAAGAAATAGTTTTATTTTCATATACTTTGTACTAAATACATTTGTTACATTTTTTTTATTTAAGGGGTTTGGCCTGATTTAAGACGAGCAGTATCTCAAGGGACCTACTGCTTGAGAAAAAGATCCTTATCCACGTTCAAGACAAAGTCGATTCATTACTGCACAAAATGCGGATGGTCATAGCACATTTTGGGAACACTGCATGCTTATTTATAACATGATGCGTAACTTCATAAAAATTAAAATAAAGTGAGGCCGAACAGCAAATTACTACAAAGCCCATCAAGTTCAAAACTAGCTAGTCTAAAAAAATAGCCAGTTTTCTGGTAATTCCAGTTCTCTGGTAATTCCAGTTTTCTGGAAGCCGGATAAATGGTCTGATACTGTATTATTTCCTTCAATGATTTAATAAAATGTTTTTGTCAAATTACCTTGATGAAGTTTATAAGAAGACAGAATATTCAACAAATCAGCTTTTTCCAACATTTGTTCGGAAAATCAAATCTCTACTTTCCATCTTTGATGTCAAGACAATCTTTTGGATGATTCAATCTACAGCCTTCCTCCGGTGGCGCAGAGCAAAAATAAAGGTTTCGAAAAGAAAATCTAAAGGTTATCTGCGACGCTTGCAAACAAGTTATTCTATTTACAGCAATGTGTGCACTACAGATTGTTCAAGAATTTTCTTCCATTGTTAAATCAAAGAATTCCATCTCATGTCTCTGAGTTGAGAGCAAGAATTATTGTCATTGAAAAAAAAAAAAAAAGAAGTTTTTTTTCGAAGAGAATTTGAACATTAACCGCAACACTTTTCAGTAAATTATTCTATTTTAGCGCACAGCACAGCTAGTTGCATACTTTTCTTTTCTTATATATTAGACTTGAAGAATGCCGAAGAATGAATCCGTCAAAACATTGTGCTAGCATCAAAGATGGTAAGAAGAGATTGGATTGTCCGTACAAAAGTTTGAATGTTAATGACGAATCAGCTTATATCATTTATTTTTTTAATCAAGAGAGATAAACAAAAACAACTCCCACCACCACTTTACCCCACAAAAAGGGGAAAAAAATGAGTATTTGAACATATCAAATGGAAAATGGCCAGTTTTTAATATTTCAAGAACAATTCTGAGAGTGGGACAAGATAAGTGATAAGATGATGATACAAGTAGTAATAATAATGTAATATAAACTTAATAAGTAGTATTATGAATACCATTTTTGCTGGTATATAAGACGTACATTCAAATTCAAGAAAATCTCTGCTGATATTACAGTGTCTAATGCTCTGGTATTAAAAGACCATTAACCTAAGCTAAAAATAGACAGCTATGGGGCTTAGAGGAGTTGCAGTGAGCAGTAGTTCTCAAAATACCTTTGGAAACCATAGGTCTGATAAGCTAGCAAATAAGATATATATATATATATATATATATATATATATATATATATATATATATATATATGTATGTATATATGTGTGTGTGTGTGTCACCAGTGTATCAGTGCAGATTTTAATTCATTCAACAGTATTGCAGTTAAGGATGTGGTGTACAAATAAGATTCCTTCATTTAATTTAATGTTTCATCAGCTCGCAACTATTATCATTAGAAAAGTGATTGAGATATAATGACATCTCCATCACTTTTGGATGACTTTAGTTGTGAACATCAAATGAAATAAAGGAATCTCATTCGTACACCATATGGTCTTTCAAATTGTCTCTTCACATACACACACACACACATATATATATATATGCTGGAACATCACACACATTTTGCCAGTTTATCCACAGGATACTCATTTATAACTATCACTGTTAGCATTGTCAAATAAAGAAAACAATATTCTTTTGAACATATATATATATATATATATATATATATATATATATATATATATAAAATGACATTTACGAAAATTTATTTTTCATTTTTTGCCAACGCGACTTCATCAGAAATAATGTTGAAAAATGAAAAGCAAAACGTAAAATAAATTTTCCTAAATGTTATAATACCTTGTATTAATCTAGTCAGATTCTATATCCAAAAAATACACACACACACACATATATATATATATATATATATATATATATATATATAAAAATTGAGTTTTGTATCAATTACCTGGACATTGTTGTGGCTGGCAAAAAGAAGAAGGAAAAAAACCCTCTTCATGAAAAGAACAAATTGGTTCCCAGGAATGTTGAAGAAAAACACTGATATAACGTCTATCACATCATTCGCCCAATAGAACTCTTTTGAACATTATAATCAATTTTTTACTACAATTTACTTTCATCTCAACTTTTCAGTTGCTTTTTATGGCAAAATTAAAACGAAGGCAAATTGCATCAATAATTAATAATAATATTTACAATCCTTTATTCAAGGAGAATAAATAATGAAATAACTGCTTTACTAATACAGAGCTCTTTTGACTTGGAAACCAAAAAATGTTATCAATATCCCCTCCACGTATGAAATAGATGTGTGTGATCAGAATTTGAATATGTGTGTGTGTGCGTGTGTGTGCATGCAAGTTCTTAAATGTGTAGGTGCACACCTCATATATATTGTAATAGGGTCTCTTTCCTAACCAAGCTCTCTGGATGAAGAATGTTTCCAGAAAATCTTGATTTATAACAAAATTTTGTCTCCTTTTTTCATATTTGTGTTAAAAATCACATTTTTTTCTTTGTTTAAAATCACTGCATATGCCAGTATATAAGACAGACATTAAATTAGAAGATTTTTTTAAAAAACTTTGCAAATATTACAGTGTCTAATGTGCTGGTATTATGACTGAAGAACTGTCTACCGAAGTTCAATATGGACAGTTAAGGGGCTTGAATGAGTCAGAGTGAGTGATAGTCCTCGAAATACCCTTTGTAAACCATTCATCTCATAGTTTGGCATATACAGAAAATTTTATTTCATGTTTTAAAGAAATCTTACCAGCCACTTGGCAAAATCTGAACCATTCAAACGTCTTTAGTCATTAAATTTGCATATAATAGGCAAAAATAATAATAAAAATAATAATAATAATGTGAAATAATAAAATCGATTGGAATTTAAACTCAAAATTTAGAAAAAATGATTTTGTTGAAGTTGAAATAATGTTTTTTATATCTAAATTTAAAAACAGTGAATTATCCAAAAAAACTGGTTCAATATCTTGAAATACTATACAACATTTCAAAGAATTGAAAAATCTAAAATGTAATCTTGAAATGATTGAATACATAAGAGAAATACAAATTTCATTCATAACAAAAATATGAAAAATGTTGAATTCTAAGACAAAATTTAAGAAATAAAAACCTCAAGACAAAGAAAATCTATAAAAAGAGAAATATTTTCAAAGTAACATTTTGTTTAAATTCAAAATAGTTTTGATATTTAGACATGGTAATTGGAATCTGATTTTGAAATTGGAGACAGCAGAGAAAATTTACCAGAACAATACGTGGCATGTGAGATTCAAATTGTAAGGATAGACTAGAAAAGTTTGTTTTTTTTTTCAAAGGAAGGAAAAAAAAACAAACTATCAAAATTTTCAAGATATTAAATGGTTTTACAAATTATGGAAGTCAGATGGGATGGGATATTTACTTGCTAGATCTGTCCCAAAAACAATTGATTTTTTTTATCCCTAAAGAATTATGAAATCATGGTATAGTTAGCATCTTATGTGAAAACAAAAGTACAAGTATTAATAAATTTTAGTATAATTTGGATATATTTAGATGAGATAAAAAAAAATAATTTAATAGGAGAATTTGGAGAATTATCAACTGCAATATATAGAAGAAATTAGGAAGAAATGTGCCTGGTAAATGTTTCTCTGTACAGGTAAGCTTGTGATTTTTTTTTCATTAAGTTTCATACACATTCTTATCACTCAAATCAATGTGTATTTCAACGTTGAATACATATTTCGAATGTATTGTACACAGAGATGTCTATAGAGGCATTTTATTTAATAAATATCATAATTCTCATTTTTATACTTTGAAATTAAAATTTTTCGTTCCAAAAATTAAATGCAACATTTAAGATTTGATAGAATAAATTTGGGTTTAATGTTTTAAAATTAAAAAAATATCAAAACTCCCATAAATGTAAAATATTGTTTTTCTAATTATAAGTGAAATATCATTATTTCCATTCCCCAAAAGGAAATATAATTCCTGAAAATATACTTTAAAAATTCTTTGAAATTCAATCAAATAAAAAATAACTTTATAAATGATAATTCTTTTAAAAGACAAAATGATTACAATGTACTTGAAGTTGAAAATGAATGATCAAAAAAAAAAAAAAAAGTATATATGTCGGCATATAAGACAGACATTCAATTTTTTTTTTTTTTAAATATGCGAATATAATTCTGCTTCCAATGTGCTAGTATTATCACTATGACTCGAGGACTGTCTACCAATGCGCAAAGTTATTGGGCTTGGATGAGTTTCAGTGAGTGTCAGTCCTCTATATACCCCTGTAAACCATTTGTCTTAGAGTATGGCATATACAGAAGGTGTAAATCTCGTGTTTGTATTACTAGGGTTTGAAAGGATTAAAGATATTTTTGGTTTAGATGAAAAGAGTTGCAAAGAGGTAATGGAAAAAAAATTGTCACTCCTCTTTCCCTGGAGTATTCCTGTGATTGAAAAAACTAAGGATTTTCCTAATCACAGCAGAATTATTTGAACTCTGATATGATAAATCAGGATTTTAAGATTGAGACAAATTTTAAAGTAATATTCATTCATCAAATTTCTGTTGTCAGAAACCAAAATGTTTTCTTTTAAATATACACAGAGGAGAATCATTGATATTTATTTATTAAATTGAATTGAATGGTGCAAACCAAGTTTTTGACTTTATTTTCATTCCAAATTTCATTTCAAAGCAGCTTTTATTAATTTGTAATCTCCTCTCAAACTTTATTAGTTCTGTTAAACAAAAAAGAAATGTATCAATGAGGTTTAAGCTATACACATCTGGAGGTCACATTGTTAATTTTTGGTTAATATTTTCTTTTGTTTTTTGTCACAACTTCCTAGGCTGGAAACCCTTTGATCTTTAAATTAGTGTAATGTAGGAATAAATAAGTGGAATCAATGAGACTTGATTATCCCATAACCAGGGAGCTTGCCTTTCATGGATGATACCTTAACCAATTCAGCCACAGAAGCCTATGGCTCACTAGGGACACAAAGCTAAAATCACATTGCCCCCCACCAAATGTTGGTATTTTAAAAATTTTTACTTCCTTATGATAACCGTAAGTTATTTCTATTTTGAGATGAAGTATGTTCATAATTAATTTTTGACTCATCTTTTCATCTTTTAAAGAAATTTTGTATGAGACGATTTATTACAATGAAGCAAAATATTTGCCATAATTGAATGCGATTTTCATGGGGTTAAAACTGATTTTGTATCATATTTGAAATGTTATAACTTTGAATTGTACAATCATAATTAGTACCAGGTTTTGATTGGATGAATTATTCATACGAATTGAAGCTTAGCTGTACTACTATAAATCAAATTTAATCTTTATAGAGTAATGAAGAATTCTATTCCATTGTATTTTGATTCTACGATTGCATTTTTGTATCCCCCTATCTCAGCGAGCGGCAAATCTTTTCAGATGCAGACCAGATTAAAAATGTTTAATGTCCTGCAGGCCAAACCAAATTAAAAAAAGAAATGATCATACATTATTTCAATGTTTTTTGGGTTTTTTTTCAATAAAGAAATATTGGATACCTATATGAATTTCCACGTACTATCAATCAACCATGAAATTCTTTTTCGGGACAAAATATTCTTAAATTGTGGTTCAAATTTTGTGTATAATAATCAAACAGTAGGAATGTGTAGTGTTAAAATATTTTAGCTATTAAACACGGATTCATTTGAGGCCTAAGAAATAAATGAAACTTTTTCTCAATGTTTTGATACTTAATTTCATTGTTTGCTTATCAAAGATAGATAAGGAGAACCAAGAATTTTTTTATCCAATCACATATTCAATGAAATCAGCTGGCCGGATTTGGCCATGGACCCTTAGTTTTCTGGACCCTGTCCTATCTAGAGGGATAATTTGATAATTTTAGTCTTAGGTTAACTTTTTCTAGCAGGATCAATCGATATACATCTGTAGTAGCGTAAGGTTTCACTCTCCATTTGAACAGGTCTAGACATGCCACCAAGTAGTCTCTCTTAGAAACAAATCGATAAATATTGATAATATAACAATTAATCTCTGGATCCCCAAAAGAAGGTATTTTTATCTACGCAACCTTCCATCAAAGAAATAGTTATCAATGTATTATCCATAATGAGGGTTGCATGCTCCAGAGACGGGGTATTCTGAATATATTGGAAAGCAATTTGGAATTTGGCTGTGAAAAGCATTCTGTGGCTCAAAACTGAATTGCATTAAGGCTTAATTGATTAATTCCTGATTATCCAATACTATTAATTCTTCATTACACAATATTACTTATAACTATAATGACTAATTTTACCATAGATTCCATAGTAACTAATGCTTAACTCATTAACTTTGTGAGGTACAAAAATGATAAAGTAAATGAATTAGTGCTACTAAATTTCATACAATAAAAAAAAAAAATGTTATCTTAATTTTCAAAAAGGAATTTGTTCCTTTACAGATATTTTCCTTGATCTAAAACTCTAAATTTTGATACATTTCTGAATTTAACATTTCAATATCAAATATGTTTTATTATAGAGAGGGAAGCATTACATTTTTTGAGCTGTCCAGGAAGGGCGGGGAGCATAAAGGTCAAGAATCACTGACGTTGTAATAAATGGTTTTTTATTTTCTTTTAATCGAACACTTGTTGAGATTGTTTTCAGAGGGTAAATTTCACTTTGAATAGTGACCACAGAAATCTAGGCATTGAAAAAAAAACATTGTTTTCGTTGACTTGTTTATTTGAGGATTCATAACTTGAGAATCTTTAAACTGATCAATGCAATTTTGGCAGTGCTGAAAAGATTGCTTTCTGGGGAGCATTGCAGACAGATTTTGAAGACCAAACACCATCATGGCATTAGTATTATTCTTGGCATTATTATTATTCCCACTCCCACACCAGTTGCCTGGTGGTCACTGCTGGGGACTGAGTGACCTCAAGTCCTTGGTATTATTACTGACGTTGGTGGCGGTATCATTATCATTATTATTGGTGTTGGTATTATTGTTATCATCATTATTATTGATGGCATTATTATCATTATTATTGTTCTTGGTATTATTGGCATTATTGTTATTGTTATTATTGGTGGTGATGGTGGTGGCATTATTATCATTAGTGTTAGTGTTGGTGTTGGTGGTGGTATTATTGTTATTATCATTATTATTGGCGGCATTATTATTATTATTATCATTATTATTGGCGGCATTATTATTATTATTATCATTATTATTGGCGGCATTATTATTATTATTATCATTGTTGTTGTTGTTCTTGGTATCATTGGCATTATTCGTATTATCATTATTATTTTGCATTTTCACATCAGTTGCCTGGAGGTCACTGCTGGAGACTCAGTGACAGCAAGTCTCCTCAGGTCTTCAGCCCCCACCTCTCATATCTTCTTCACCTATCACAGCAGTGCTGTGGATCTTATTATTGGCATTATCATGTGGCATACACAAAAAAAAATTTCATTCACAACCTCTGTCCCATAATTGTTGCAACATTCATCTATAAATTTATACATGCAAATGTAACAGCCGAGACAGAGGTTAGCATTATATAAGCATGCGACATTTCCCCCTTTTTTATTTGAATGTCAATCTTGCATTCAAAGCGTTTTGGGGACATTTCAACTCCTTGTTCATGTTGTTAATACAATGTTTCAGCCGATATATTCTCAAAACTATGGACAGTATCATTGATTTGGCAATATGATACTTTCAGACATTTTAAGTGTAACAGCAGGTTTATTCCAGGAAGAGTGACAGGGTGTGTTTTTTATATTGAAAAGAGATGAAGTTGACAGCAGCCAAGAAACATAAAGGTCTGGTTAGTCACTCAATAGAAACCATCACGTGACCAACATCTTTTGGCAGCATGACAATAAATTAGAAAGAAGGGGTGATCAATGAGCAAGTTACTTCTCTCACATATTGCTCCGCAATGATCTCTAAACAAGTTTGAATTTTAAAAAAACGCAAACCAAATGATCCATTTAGCATAAACTTACATTGCAAATTGAACCCCTTCCCCTTAAAAACTTATTTAGGGGAGTATGGATTTGATAAAAAAAAGTTTTCACTAGACACTAGGAATAAATGATTAAATTTTCAGCCCTCTTGTTCCGTTGGCACATCTTGAACACGTGATATATACATACATAGCCAGCCAAAATTGAAAACTGAAGAAGCCTAATAGTTTTGGCCGACAATCTCAAACAGAAACATCCACGGTACCCGGATGTTT
This sequence comes from Thysanoteuthis rhombus, assembly GCA_963457665.1. NCBI lineage: Eukaryota > Metazoa > Mollusca > Cephalopoda > Oegopsida > Thysanoteuthidae > Thysanoteuthis > Thysanoteuthis major. The sequence goes on along the minus strand of OY735242.1, from coordinate 32,022,808 downwards.
GTTTTTGTTTATGAAAAGAAATAAAATGATTACCTTATTTTTCATCTCGGCCCTTCAAAAAGCAGATGAGAAAAAATATAGGAGCAAGGCATGCAATACGAGACAGGAGGGGGGGTCTGTTAACAGAGGGACTGTATTTGTATTTAAGTAAACAAAAGCTTACCAAATATACGTGGGTAGATCCAAAGATAATTCCTGCTTACTCGCACACCCATTCAATATAAGTATCATCCATGAATGTATGTATTTATCAGGGTGTTCGGAAAGTAATTGCGTATTTTTGTGTTTCGAGAGTAATCACTTATTTTTGAATACCAATTGCTGTTTTCAAACCTTTTAAACCACAGCTGGCATTTATGAGCCTTCACTGCATCAGGAGACACTTGAATATTTTTCATTGACTTTGCAGCAATACTATCCTTTTAGAATTCATACAGTAATCAATGGTGAATACATATCTCTTCAAAATCTCTATCCTCCATAGGATTAAACTTTATTATGCACTATAAACAACACTTTAGGATAGAAGAGATGATGAATCAAATCCAGATCTTGTTTGTAACATTTAACCCCCGTCTTGTCATAGTTCGTTCGGTTGGTTCATGATTTTTTGCAGTGAAAGACATAATTACTTTTCAAACATGGAAATACGTAATCATTTTCTGAACAACCTAAAATCTTGAATTTTGAGGATTAGGGTTTTTTTAATAAGTTTTAATGTCTACCAACCATGAATGCCAGTATGTAAGACAGACATTTAATTTTAAAAAAATCTATGTAAACACAATTATTACCAGGTTTCTATGTGTGAAGCAGAGACAAAGAAATACTTTCAATGAGACTTGATTACTCCATAGTCTAGGAGCACGAGGGTAATCAAAAAATTCTGTCACCTCTCTTACCCTGACATGTCCTGCAATTGAAAATAGTAAGGATATCTGTACATTGCATAAATGAATCACAGTAGCCTGCACATGTACTAGAACTAATTAACTAGAAAATTATCTTAAAAAATAGATCTTTCTAAATTATCTAAAAAAAAGAAAGAAAAAAAATACCAGCACAAGATTATGGCACAGTTGGTTCAAAATGACCAGAGAGACCCCAAAATAGACATTTTTGAAAAAACAAAAAAGTATCCTTTAGATGGTGCCTAGTGGTGTACTCAGGAAAATTTCCAAGGTTTTAACTCAAAAAGTGTTACCAGCTCAGAGACACACACAGATGAGCTAAAAGAGAATTCGTAGCTGACTTTACTGGTTGGTTGGATAAGCCATTTGTTGAACCAGAGTGATTCAATTTTCATAAATGTTGTCACTGTAGAATTATTTGAACTCTAAGATGAAGTATCTTCAATATGATTTTGAGATTAAAACAAATTTCAAATGTTTTCTTTTAAATATACACTGAGGAGAATCATTGATATATTCATCGAATTGAATGGTGCAAACCAAGTTTTTGACTATTTATTTCATTCAATTCCAGATTTCAAAGCAGCTTTTTTCAATTTGCAATCTCCTCTCAAACTTCATTAGTTCTGTTAACCAAAAGAAGAAATATAAGATAAGCTGAGAAACAAGTTTGTATCAATGAGATTCAAGCTATACACATCTGGAGGTAACATTGTTAATTTTTGGTCAATATTTTCTTTTGTTTTGTCACAACTTTCTAGGCTGAAAACTCTTTGACCTTTAAATTAGTGTAAAGTAGGAATGAAGAAGTGGTTTTGATGAGACATGATTATACCATAACCTGCGAGCTTGCCTTTCATGGATGATGCCTTAACCAATTCAGCGACAGAAGCCTACGACTAGCTAGGGGGCAAAAATCTACTATCTAAAAAATTTTGTTTCGCTTAAGAGAGATTTTCAAATGAATGTTTTTTTTTTCAAGTGAAACAAAATGTACAATCTGTAATAATCCATTAGAAACTCTTTACTTATAATATTCTACTGATAGTATTGAGCACTTTTTTAACTAAGATCTACTTAATACATATACACACACTTTTTTAATATCATTATATATATATATATATATATATAAGTGTGTGTGTGTGAGTGTGCATACATACAATCACACATAATTGAGCAAAGGTCTCCTGCTTCCTATCTATCAATCTTACACATACAAAGATAGTTGAGCAAAATTCTATGTATGTAAAATATACATTTATGTATATGCATGTGTGTATAGTCATCTTGTATATATATATGTGTGTGTGTGTGTGTACATAGAGGCAGTTTTTAAATGAGAATGCATAAATACACGTGCAAAATGAATATGTCCACATACGCACAAGCATTACTTTAGATATAGATACATACCAAAAAAAGTCATTGAGCAATTTTCTTGCATACAACATGGTCATTTCTTCAAGAGTGAGAGCCTTATAAATGATGGTTATAGTATAAATCAGCTCCCTGATTGAACTAAGAATGAGTTGGGGGTACGTCAGGGCATTCGCTGATATTGCTTTTGGGGGATTTAGTGTCCTTATGCCAAACAAAGCCTTGCTTTTGAAAATTCTTATAAACAAACATTGTTAATTGAGCAAATATATTCAAGAGATAATCATATATGGTATATATTGTGAAATATTGCACACACACACAAAAAAAAACACACACGGGTTTTAAATAAATTAGAAACAGGTGTGGTTATTCAACAGAAACCGTCAAATGACCACAGTCTTTAATTTTTCTTAAAGTCAATTTTATACTTCATATTGAAAAATTACTATTGTTTTGGCTTCACAAATCAATAATACAATAATTGTAATTCATGTGTTTGTGTCTAAAATAGAAATTGAGTACACTTTCTGTAATATATTCAATATTTTTGAAGAGAATGTGAAGCCTGTGTAAAGATGAAAAATGTCTTAAGCGGCCTGCTAGATTAAAAAGGTTGCCCATTCCTGATAAGGATTAATTAAAATAAGTTGATAATCAATCTGAAAACAAACTCAAAATAACCTAAATACCAATAATTAGTATAACATTTGAAGATTAATAAATCACTATATTGTACATAAAAGATGTAATTTGTAAGATTTTCGAGAAACGTGAACAGAATTTTATATGAAACGAGTTAGAAGTGATCACTTTTATTATTATTATGGGATGGAGTATAGTAACACACTACTTTTTTTATTGAATTTAACTTGTTTTTACCTTCATCTTAATTTTACCATTAGAAACACTGGCCTGAATTGAAAATTGTATGAAAACTGAAATTAAGATGGTGGTAAAAACGGGTCAAATTTAATAAAAATAATGAGTTGAAAGTAGTCATGTATGTACGTGGGTCTTATTGCACGGGGTTAGGCAGTTGAGCAGTGTGTATACACACATACACTACGTGTGCAGATAAATGGATGATTTAGTTACACAGAATGTGGTGTAGCAAGGGTTCACACCACCTAGGGTAATGAAAAAACATTTTTTTTTTTTTTTTTTCAAATCACCCAGGAGCAGTTGCGTTATATCTCAAGAGGTGGGTGGGGTGTAATTATTAATTAACCCAAACAGGCACTAGTGGCCAGAGGAAATTTTACTCCCCTTCATAGTTGCACCCAGGGGTGACTATCCCCACTGACACCACTTCTGCTACACCTCTGTTACTAAGCTTAGCTTACTCTGGCACTAAGCCTCAATAGTCAGGCACCAATCGAGGATTAAACTCACTACACTAGTTAACTGATCTGTGAGACAAGCTTCATTAGACAAAATTAGTCGCCTTTCAAGAACCTGGTATTTCTGACTTGTCATCCATTGAAGTACAGACAAGGTTCAGTGTTGCTTAACTTCAACAAAACAAGAATTAGTACTTTCTGTATTATTTGACTATGATTTAGTAACACAGAATGGTACCAAGTAGTAAAGCAAGAGTTCTGATGTGTACTGTTCTCACAGGCATGGATCCAGGCAGAGTGCAAAATTTAAAAAAAAAATATATATCTAGATTACAAAAATTTATGAATGAAAAAAAAAAACAACAAATGATTCCAAGTTATAAATTAACTTTAAAGACAAGAAAATCATTTTGTTTGTCATCTCAAGCAAGTTCTATTCTTTATAAATTTCTTTATTTAATAGTTCCAAGGTAAATCTATTCAATTTTTAAAAACTTTATTCCTTTGTCAATTCTACTGCTAAGAAGCTATGACTCAAAAGTCAGTGAAAAATGTCAGATCATATATTATTTCCCAGTTTTGGATATTTGAAATTTGTCTTGTTTTTTTTTTTTCTCACATTTATTCGTAAAAATAATTTTTTCCATTTGGATCCCCCCCCCTCAAAATCCTTTGATCAATCCCCCCCCCCGTGTTTCCTATCACAGGAGTGATAACTCTGCCGCAGAGATATCAATTCGATTGATATGTAATCAAATGTAAATCCTTTTAAGTGTGTGATTGAGCAATGATATTGTTGTTTTTTAGACCTTCTACACAGTATGCGTAAATGTTTCATTTAGGAATATTTTTTTAAAGAATTTCTCAAATTATTCAAAGATTTCACCTCTATTTCCAGAGACACTATAATACAAAGTTGAATAGTTACATACAAATATATATATATATACACACATGCACATCGGTGGAATGCACAGTTCATATCTGATAGAATGTGATAATCATTAAGACATTTCGAGGAGGAATTATATTTTGATTGGCAACGGTATTAACCAGGTGGCAAATTGAACAGCCCAAGACCGCATAAATAAATAAAAGAAACAGCCTATAAGTGAACTCCTGATCTTGCCAGGGCATTGTTAGCCCAGGTGGTAAGAGCAGAGCGGCATTTAGGCTGCTTCAGTGGAGGATACAGTTTGAGTTATGCACAAAGCTCATTTAACATCAGTGCCCAATATAATACGGTTCCCACTCAGATGTCTTTATGATTATCACGCATGCATGCATACATACATGCATACACACATATTTACATATGGACACATATATATGCACATATATGCAAACACACACATATACATACATATGGGTACATATATACACAGACATATATGCAAACACACACACACATATATAAATACATACATATGGGTACATATATATACATTTACAAACGCACACATATATACACATATGCTAACACACACATGGGTACATATATACACACATATATGCAAATACATATATACACATATATCTACTTATGCACATATACATATATACACACAGACTTATGTATATATACATACAATTATGCATATATACATACATATACACAGTGTTGTAGTGGTAGGAATTCATAGACACTGTGTTCCCTTATTTCGGGGGGGGGGGAGAGAACAGCATTCTCTCTATACAGCCTACTATATTCTAATTTTGTTCATCAGTTTGCACTCTCAAATTACCCAAAACAGTCCATTGTAAATATATATATATATATATATATATATATAATTAGACCCCTAAAATTTTTCTTATCACAGAGACGGGTTTTTGAGCGACTTTCATTCCCATGGACTTAGATAGTTGATTAGAAAGTTTTACTTGAGGAAAAAGATTGGGTGGATTTATATGAATATGATTTCCCAGACTGCACTCATTCACACTCAGATGGAATGGACAATTACAATTCTGTGGTCCCGTTCAAAATACGGCTTCTTGGCATTTGGGTCAAGAGTAAAGTGTTGTATCTGTTCTTATCAGCTTAATATCTGATAAATCTCTGATATTCACTAACTTAGACCACATCTGTTGTGTAAAGAAAAATCAGTTCAGAGAAGACATAATGTAATTTATTTCAAGGTTGAGAACCCTAATTCGCACCCAAGTAGATACTAATCCATTAATTCCTTTCAAACCTGACAACACGTAGAAGTCCCTTCATCAGGGATGTAACAAATATCAAGCTAATAAGAACCGATACGATACTTTGTTTTGAGCCCAAAAAACTGAGAAGCCATATTTTGAATGGAACATCAGAATCATGATTGTACCCAAATGGGAAAATTTTTTTTGACATATATGCATGAAATAAAAAAACTGACCAGTCCTTGCATACCTATAAACAAACCAACACCAGTGAAACATATGAGCTTGACCAATGGCAAATGGAACAATTTGTACATATATAAAAAAAACAAATGTTACTCTCTTTGTCCAATAATAATTGCTACATTCGCATATAGAAAATTGATACTAAATGTAACAATTATTATGGGACAGAGGAAGAATTTCAAATACCTTTCATTCGAATCTTAGGTGAAGAGGGAAAAATTAACAGAAAGAGAAATCCCTCGTGACCACTTCACTTTGTCGGTGTGTGGGAGAGGATTATGGGTGTAAAGTGTGGTGGGGGTTACAGACCCAAGAAAATAATTAAAAAAAACAAGAAAAAAAAAAAATCATTTTTAGTAATTTTTTTCTCTCATCCTTTCAAGTTGGTATTTTTTAGTTTGTTTTTTGTTTTTCCGTCAGAATTTTGTTTAAAGAATAATAATAAGAAAAGAAATGTTTCCACTGTTAATATGTCTTCTTGATTTTTGATTATATCCCAGCCCTACCCCCCAAAATGTCCCGACCATAATCCCAATAATTTTGTTTTTAGTTTAAGATTTAATAACTGTCTTTTTTTTTTAATTTTTTGTTTTGAAAAATTGCTGTTTTTTTTGGTTCGTTTCTTTGAATTTTTTTTCATCACACCTCAGATATTACCTTTTTTTTTCTATTTTTGAGTCAAAACATTCCCACTTTTTTTAAATACAGTTTCTGATTTGAAATTTTCCTTCTTTAATTTTATTAAAATTATTTTTCTCGTAGTTTTTCTTTTATTCAAAACTTCCCTTTGTATCTTTGTCAATTTTCCATATCCATATTTTTTTTCCTTCATTTTTTTCTGTTTTCATTCTTTTTTTAATTTTCATTCTCTTCAGAAACAGATTATTCTTTTTCTTCTTCACATATCATCAAAATCACTTGCTGAAAATCGTTTTTTTTTTTAATTTTTATAGAAAAAGATTTATTTTTTAAAAATCCAGAAAAAAAAAAAAAAATCCCCCAAAAAAGAATTTTTCTCCTTTATTTCAATTTTTTTTTTTTTTTTCCATCTGATAAATTACTTCTTAAGAAAAGGGGAGAAAAAATACGGTAAAAAAAGACCCCTGACCCTAACTTCACTCAGTTATACATAACTGGAAAGTTGATCGACATGATTTAATACCTGGTTGCCATGTCGACCCGCACCACTTTGGGATGTCTGACAATCGTCTGTGTAAGTTCTCGACATGTCCAATATAACACTGTTATGATGTTTACTCCGATGGGTCTTTTCTAGTTTCCGTCGAGCAGGGGAAGCAGACGAAGCCGATGCCCCAGAAGAAGATGTTGTCAACCAGGGGTTAGAAACTATTTTTGTTTCCCTTGGGGCACCTTCAGGACTGGCCCCAGCGTACGAGCCCCTTGGAGCACCCTCAGGACTTGCTCCAGGGTATGACTTGCGATTTTTGTCTTTGCTACGACCATGTCTCTTCTTCTGGGGATTAGCATTCTGTGGAGGGTGCGAGTGGGAATTCAGGGTAGCGTAGTTACCTACACCCCCGGCCGAAGCTTTGTATGCTGCAGAAGAGCCCGATTTACTTTTATGCTCCGGGGATGTTCGCAGCTGCGACTGTTTTTTCGGCCTGTACGTGTTACCGTGGCTATTTCCACCGTTTGCATTCGTGGCTACACCAACACTGCTGCCAGCACCGTCTCCCGCAGCGTAAGTGGCATGTCCATTATCAGAAGACTTAGGACTGGAAGTGAGATATTTCATCATGGCAGGGGAGATGTTATTAGGGGCATTCTTATCCATTGGCGTGTTCTTGTAGCGGTCGGCTTCCTTGTCAGTTTCCATCCTGTGACAGCAGTTATACAGAACAGATGGGTCATCAACGTAGCCATAGAGCTTAAAGCAAGGCTCGCACGCCGTACGGTGGGCACTGTTTGTACTATTTCCACTTCCATTACTCCCACTGCGACTCTTACCGCCACGGTTTGGTGACGATTCTGATTTTGAACTTGATCCTGCACTGCTAATGGGTTCCTTCATGTTTTCTAGAAGGGCTGCACCACTTGAGTTTATTTTCATTCCACTCGAAGAATTCCCAACATCATCCTGGAACTTGCCAGCTACAGTCTTGGCAGACGTACTTGATTTTGTTTTACTCTGTTTCGAGACATTTCCGCCATTTGCAGCAACAGAGTGGCGCTTCTTACGATCGGCCGGGTTTGATTTGGGCTTTGGGAACATCGGCAAAGGTGGGGGTGGTGGGGGTGGAGGCTTGTCTCCGAATGGGAAACCAGACGATAAGAAGTGCTTGCCGGCCCCACACTCCACGGCACTGAACCTGCTCTTATTCCCTCCCCCATCTTCTCGTGAGCTTCCTTCTCTGGCAGTGTTGTCAAGGGGCTTAGCGATGCTTTGTAGCACAGGTGTGATGTCGATCGTGCGGATCACATCATCGATTGACTTGGGATTTCTCGACCGGTGGTCCAACGTCCGAATTTCAGATTTCCGGGGGTAAGGCTGGGCAAAGGCGCAATCCCCACCCATTGCTCCTCCTCCACCTCCTCCACCAGTGTTGGCCCCATTGTTCCCGACCAGGGGGCTAGAGGCTGGGCCACTGTCAGTGTTCCTGTTAGAACGATGGTGATGATGATGATAATAATGAGAGCTGTTGTTATTGTTGTGATGGCCCGAGTTGTTGTTGTTGTTGCTGCTGCTGCTTGTTTTGTTGTGATGATGGTTATTATGACTGTTGTTGTTGTTGTTATTGTTGTGGTGTTGTTCCTGTTTTTGGTGTAGATGTTGTTGGGAATGTTGTTGCTGTTGTTGTTGCTGTTGTTGTTGTTGCTGCTGCTGCTGTTGCTGTTGCTGCTGTTGTTGATTTTGAGTATGTAGGTGCTGGGCCTGGGGTTGTTGGTGCTGCGGTTGGCTTTGAGTATGCAAGTGATGGGCCTGGGGCTGCTGTTGCTGTTGGCTTTGAGTTTGCAAGTGATTGGCCTGGGGTTGTTGGTGTTGTTGCTGGTGCTGTTGCTGCTGCTGTTGTTGCTGCTGATTTGAAGCCAAGGAGACCGTGTTTGATGATGATGAAGACGACGACGATGATGATGTAGAAGATGATGAAGGCTTGCAATAACTATTCTCATCATGTTCCATCGACTGACGCGGTACATCAGAATATCTCTTGAGGATGTTGGACACCAAAGTAGCCGTGGTCATTGTCTCACGTCGTTGGAGTGGCATCTGATTTGCATCTGCCGCAACCTGATTGCTCGAATGGGTACCCCCACCACCAGCACCACCACCAATAGTACCACCAACTCCACCACTACCACCATTACTGCTGCTACTACTACTACTATTTGCTTGAAAAAGATCCGGATATGGCACGTCATTCTTGATTGGAGGACCCCCACCATTATTATTATTAGTATTATTCAAATTATTATTACTCCTATTATTATTATTATTATTATTATTGTTGTTGTTGCAGATATCAGTTGGGGTGGTGGCAGTGGGGGTGGTGGCTATTGTGCTCGTGGAATTGCAGGAAGAGGAGATCTCCTTCGTTCTCTTCTTCTCACCTGTTTCTGAACAGATTGAGAACAAAGAGATATCCGAGGTTAACGAATTGGATCGGTCTTGGAGCATTCCAATGCTAATCCTCGACGGGGATGATCCGGAAGAGACGGGGGTGCCAGGACTCTGCAGACGCCCATTTAGTAAGTTTGCCGGATGGTGAAAATTCCAGAAGTTACGTTCTGAATGGCTATCGTCAGCATGTTCTACAGAAAGTAGCCCCCCAGCACTGGCACCGGCTACTATCGACAGTGCCAGAGCACTGGGTGGGGTTATTGCACTGCTGCGTGTAAGGGTTTCCATCTTTCGTGTTTCTGGCTGAAGGGCTTTGAGTTCCAGTGGGGGTAAGCTGTTACGGATACGGAGGGTCGACGGGTTCATACCAAACTCCTGGCTTTGAACAAATGACGAGTTGGCCAACTGGTTAGCTGAATCAAATTTGGAAATTCCGGAAGTTTCTGAATGTTCCCGTCCATTGTTATCAGGAGTTCCACTGTGGCATCTAGTGGGGGCTCCAGTTGGGGTTGTGGCGGTTGGGGTATTATTATTATTATTATTATTAAGAGATGATTTACATGAATCGACATAGCTAATCCGAACAGGTCTTCCGGGAGTGGCTTGTTTGTGGCCATCAGCTTTTGGTGGCTTCATTCCGCCATTGGCAAAGCTTTTACCTGAGTTTTCCGACGTGCGTCTGGGGTCGCGATTGTTACAGCAATCACTGGACTGGGGGTTGGCCACACGGCTATTGTTTGGCTTAAACGAAGACAGATTTGAACCGGCGGGGTGTGTGTGGGACTGGGGGCTGGTAGCAGTCAGTCCCATGCTGGTACTGTTGCTGCTACCTTTGAGCCAAGAGCTGGACATGTCGGGCATCTCTGGCTCCGACTCAGACTCGCTGGAATCAGACGGGGCATAATTGTTGCGAAAGCAGTATGAGTTCCGGGGGCTTCGGCTCTCACGTCGTATTTCGATACTTTCCGATCGCTTGATGTACCACGGCGCAAACATCTCGGTTTTCGACGGGAGGGTCTCTTCGCCCGTCTCGCGTAATGACAGAGCTGCCATCGCCTGCTGGCTCGTCAGTCCTAATGCAACACCATCCTGATGATCCTTCCCACTAGGGAATAGACAAGAACGGATACGTTCGGCCCTAGCTGCAATACTCCCGCAAGAGTTCCTTACAACCCTACCATTTCCGTTGGAATTTTCATTAACCGTGCACGACCCAAAGAATGTGCTGAACGGCCGGGTCATTGTGGGAGAGTGAGCAAATTGTCCCTCGTCAGCGCCAAATGGTGTTTTCGGGGTTGTCTCATGTATGCTACTGTTGTCCTCCATATCAATACTGCTGATCTGGTTATCGGGGGCAATCCCACCAAGACCTAGACCAGGCATTGAGGAAACAGATCCCGGTTCTTGGACACTGTTGCAGTCACTTGGGTCCGTAACACGGCTGGTGGGGCTGAGAGAACCTGAGAATGCGGGGTTGTTACTGGCCATTTGGTTCTGCACTTCTTCATAAGGGGGAGGTGCTTCGCAGGGTTGGATATATGCAAAGGGCTTCGGTGGCGTGTACGGGGGAGGCGGACAATCATATGGCGGAGGACAGGGCATACCAATTGAAAAGGCATCCTGTGAAAAGGGGTTGTTATCGTTGTCATCGTCATGGTGGTTACGGGGTGCATTCAGCCCTGCAAAAAAACACAAAATGTTATATTCAGATTAAATAAAGATTAACTGTTGTTTATGAAGATTTATTCAATGATATAAAAAATATTCCATTAAATATAAGTAATTTTATATAATGATAAGGATTGAGACTGTACAGACCACAGCACTGCTAGGAACTGTGTGGATACTGAGGAAAGTGCTAGAAATATAAAGACTGCAACACTAATTGTTAACAGTGACCTAACAAAAGATGGGAAATGAAAGCGGGAATGTGAACCACAGCACTGGCATGATAGGTGAAGGAGAGAAGAGATGTTGGCTGAAGACTTGAGGAGACTTATTGTCGCTCAGCCTCCAGCAATGACCACTTGGGAACCGGTGTGAAACTGTAAACCTCGGTATTACTGTGGCCTATGAGAACTTTTCTTGTGGCATTTTTTTTCTACCAACATATTTTGCAGGTCCCCTAATATTAGGGGCTCCTAGAAGTCTGAATTTTTATTTTATGGATGTGTTTTCTAGCTTTGCTGCAGATAGATGAAGTCAATGTTTTCTTATCAAGATATTTTGAGCCAAGAACATCAGCACTCACTACATATTTGTTCCAGAATAACAATTTATCTTCTAGTCAGCATTGAAATCCAAGATTCAAGAAAAAAATATTTAAAATTTTTAGTTAATGGTGTCAAAATACAGAAAATTGCAGGCAGTATATTGCAAGCATTTGCAAATTGTTTTTATACAAAATATTCAATTTGAAAGAAATCCAACAATTTTTTTTTTATATATAGTGCAAGGGAGATAATTAATGCAGACTTGGACTTTCTTTCCTTCTGATGACGTCATCTAGTAGTGTGTAGACAGCGAACAAGATATGGATTCTTATAAATGAACAATTCATCCAAGAAATGAACTGCACTATTTAAATCAGTGAATCCCAAAGTGGGTGCCATGGCCCCATTCTGGTGGGTGCTGGAAGAAAAAGGGGCAGTAAGGTTGAGTTGGAAGACAAGAGACAATGAGGGGGCAAAGAATACAAATCAACCTCCCCCACTACACTAAATCAAAAGTCTGTAGAGATAATTTTACATTATGTGTTTGAAGTTCAAATATTTTCTGTTCTTCTGATTCAAAGAATTCTATCAACTTATTTAAATGACTAAAATTTCAAATTTTTTTTATCAAAATTAAATTTCCAATTAATCATTTCTGATCGACCTTGCAAGAAACAGGTGGGGGCACTGATGAAATATATGCTCTAAAATGGTCCGTTTGGGAAACCCTGTTTTAGGTGAATGACTAAATATGATTTACAGGGTAAGTTCAGTCAAGAATTGACTCAACTTGATTGATATAAGAATCCATTCTGTCTCTTCAGACAGCGAAATGACACTGGAGCAAAGCATATGGAGACCCTGGAATGACCAGTCATCAAAATCTCTATCTTGGCCTTGCTGATATGGTCGAGACAAAATAGAGAACGATATGTCTGGAATCAGCTTGGCAGCAGAAGGACATCAAATTGGGTGTCTAACTGCAATCAGGGTTGTCCTTCTCCTAGACTGGTTGCCTCCCCAAGGCTAGAGAGCCCAGTCTGCCTGGCTATTTTACCCATGGGGGTGAAGAGATGGATTCTTGCCTTTCCCAAGCTGGGGTCCATAATTTTCTACCACACTATATGCGAGTCTGCATTGTGACAAATTTTCTATTTTTATAACCATGCAACGTGTACTTGAGAGAATGATGCTCAGCATAACATGGAAAGATTACAAGCAAACACAATATGATTGATTATTTTGGGGAGGGCTGCAGTTCTCTAATTTGCTGACAAAGTCGGTGAATAGTGAATGCAAGAATTTACTTATTTTACAATGAAAATCATTTTGTCATTTATGGGCTTTTTTTTTTTAAATTTTAAGTCTCTTTATAACATAAGCACGAAGTCCTACACAACCTTAATCCAGGCTTGCTATGTACAATGAAGTATTAACCAAACCACACAAGACCATGGCTGTCAGTGCTTGGCTTTTAAAACCAAACCTGGGTTTTTCAATACTTGTCTGGGTTTCGGGGGGGGGGGGGGAGGGTTATTTCAAAATTCAATGAAATCAAGTTTTTCCAGAAATTTCTGTTTCTCAACTTTTTTTATTACTCGAATCTGTAGAGAGGCAACTGGAGACAAATCTCCACTCATTCTATTTCAAATTATGCAAACTTGGTTTGAGCTGTTTAACTTAGCCAGGAAGGAAAAGAGCATCAGCCCCTCCCCTTTCATTTTTTGCATTTGTATTGAAAATAAATACGTATTGAGTTAAATGTTATTCGGGGTTTTCAGGGCAGATTCTGGGTTCATTTAAGTGCAGGATGTTACAGACAGTCCCTTTTTCAGCCAAAGGCTGCAGACAGCCTCTTTTTTTCTAGGAAAAGCTGCAGAACCCCCCTTTTCTTTTCAAGGATGAGCTGCAGACAGATCCTATTCACCCCACCCCCCGAAAAGCTGCCGGCAACCTCGCCCAAAACTCTTGTTCGGTAATCGAAAATTGATTATCCACAAAATTTTTTTTTCTGAATAACGAGCTTCGTCTTTCATAGACATATATAAATATGACGTGTATAGATATATATGGTTTTGTTCAATAATGATCTTTTTGTCACAATGACATCATCTTACTTACTCCTCATCTGAATCAAGTGTCTCCTTTGGCAAAGACGATGCACCATGAAAAGCAAAAGAGCGAGTACAAGGAAAGATGTCACCGTACTGGCCGCCAGCCGGAGCCCCTGGTCAGCAATGTCATCACTTCGACCTGTAAACAATAAAACAGAAACGGCATTAGATAACATAGGATGTAACAATCAGGCAGTATGAGATTTATTTGAGTCCCAAAAAGGGTTAATTCTTTAAAAGGTCTGTTTGAAGAGGAGGCCCACAGGCATAGATGTGGGCAATTTAAAAAATTACACCTTCCCCTTTTAATGTACGGGGAGGTGTTGCCCTTGAGCAACTGATCCCTCTAAGACTTTTTTGAGACCACAGGACGAATCCTGGATTTGGTAAGTATACCGTAGGTAGGTAGGTAATAGAATGAACAAAGGACTAGAGATGCATTTAGCAAAAACGAAATTCAAATCCTTTCAATAAACCAGGAAGCACTTGGAAAGTGCATACCTCCACCAACGCCATTGTCAGGGGGGAGTAATTTGGACTCGCCCCCAAATTTAATCAGTTCTTCTATCGTGTATTGTCTACATTCTACTAAATATCGCTGGAAAATTTTGTAGGAATTGTGTGGACAAAGATGAAATTTTTATAATATTATTCAGTTTGGGTGTATAACAGCAACACGTAGGAGGTAAATGTGCATGGATCCACTTGTAAGGTACCTGTATACACAAATTTGCAGCCTGCAGGGTGCAGCAGTCTCCCTGAGATTTAAAAATTCCCAAATTAACTTGACCCTGAATTGACATTTAGGCATCACCAGAGATCAGCACCACCTAGCCTATATTCATCCTAAGGTCAAATGACCTACGTGTAGGAAAATATTGGGGAGTCTATAAAACAAGATGAAGTTACAAAGAAACATTTGTCGTCTCCATTGTATTAAATACTTATATGTGTATGAGTGTGTGTTATTAAGAAATGGATATACAATATGACAGAATGATTAAATAATTGCATTATACTATATCGAAATTATTTGGAATAATCTCCAGTTATTACACAATGAAAATATCATTTGGCCTAGACAAAGTAAATAGAATAAAAAACCAAAGAAAATGGGGCTATTTGGGCCTTTGCATTACCGGTGGCCGATTAGCTCAATGGTAAGAATAATGCTACGTTGAAATGGCAACCGATTGCAGGTTTGATTCCCGAAGCAGTCCTATTTTCTTTTAATTGTTTATTCTATTTACGTTGTCTTGTCCGAGTGATGCATTAACTATTTAACAACAGGAGATCATTTCAGTCAAGAGTAATATAACACAATTTATAAATCATATATATATATATATATATATATATATATATATATACACACGTGTGTGTGTGTGTGTGTGTAGCTAACAAAAATATGCTAATAGACTTTATTGCCTGAACTAAAATGTGCACTTACACCCACAATTACCCATGAACACCTACTCAGTAATATACGAGAAATATCTGGAATAGGCATACGTACAAATACCCAAACATATATATATGTATATATATATATTTCTTTTGTAATACTTTTCTTTATCTGTGCTTATCTAAATATATGCATATATGCACACATAGTGAACAAAGGTGACTGAGCTGCAAATATATAAGTAGATATATAAGTAAATAAAGAAAAAAGAATGCACAGCTGCTGCTCTATTGAGTTAGGGAGGGAAAAGAAGAGGCCAACGATCAGATATGGGTTTTTTTCCTCCTTCCCCAAAGAGCCGACCCCTACAAAATAACACCACCCGAACACATGCACACATAGGAAAAGAAAGAAAGAGAAAAAAAGCAATAAAAATTGTGAACATGTCCGGTTGATCATTCAATAAAGACTGTCATTTGACCAATTGCAGTATGCAGTGTTGGGGCTGATCAATTAAAAAATTGGAAAAAGGGGTGATCGATAGTTCTCTTGCATTTCGTTGGGTGGTGATCACTAAAAATATCTGGATTTTGGAAAAAAAAAAACCCAAAAAACTATCGTAGCTGGACATAAACTAAATGATCAGTTTAGGATAAACTTACATTGTAAATTGAATCCCCAAACCCACTAAAAACCTATTTAGGGAAGAAATTTTCTAAAAAAACAAAAAAAAAACAACCTCCCCCTTTTTTGTAGGCATATAGAGTAAATGCTCAAATTTTCAGTGCTCTAGCTCCATAAGTACGGCCTGTATATAGATACATATCCAGCTTGACTAACTTGAAAACTGAAGAAAGCTATGTTGGCAGTTTTGGTTTATGGTTTCTAAAGTTTTAAGAGAGCAATAGAGAAAGAGATAAACTTTGGTCATGGTTTTATTTTTTGTGACTTATCCCAGCTGCAAACATAACATATTTGGAAAGCAATCGAAAAGTTGGAAAATTTCCCAGGTAAGCCAATTATTTTTTTCTCGGACATTTTTCTTTTGATTTTGATAATTGTAATTATCAATAGTAGGACACCAGGGAGCTATTTGATAAGTTCATTTTGTAGAAGTTAGGAATTCTTAGCTCTTTACGTCTGTAAACACAAATGTTAGTCCCCTCAAATCTGGGGACTTGATTATTTGTGGATTTAATGATAGTAAAGGGAAACTACTCTCATGAACAATTTAAAAATATATATATATATATATATATATATATATATATATATAATGAGTCTGTAGAGAGTGAGACAGACTCGAGGTGTTTGGAGGTAGGTTTATTAATCCTTATAAGTAAATTTAAAAAAAAACATTATTACATATATATATATATATATATATATATATATATATATATATATATATATATATATATATATATATATATATATAGTGTGTACTTTAGAGAGTGAGACTGACTCGGGAAGTTTTTGGTGGTAAGGTTTATTAATCCTTATATGTCAATAGTCCATACATGTTTCGGGATTCTTCCCATCATCAGTGGTGTGTGCTGTGTGAGTTTGAATTAAAGTGTACCATATATATATATATATAATGTTTTTTTTTAAAAAATTTTTTCAAAATGAAAGTCACAGTATTTGTTTTGAAGAAAAAACAGTTTTCATTAATAACGTAGAATTGGGATGTTTTAATTCTGTGTCTGTTTTATTATATTTTACTGGCAAAACATAAAAAAATGAATGCTGACAGCTTTTTGTCAAGAGGCAGAATGACAAAATCTTCAAAAAAGTCTGTTCAAAGCATAATTGAACATTAACTTGAGAATTTAAACTTCATTTAAAGACAACAAAAAAAGGAATGAACTATTGAAAAACTTGATAAGGGCTGTATCCAAAATTACTCTTTCAGTTAGTGAAAAACTGACCTCTCTGGCCTTCCATACTCTAATACTTCCAAAAATACTTCAAGTGTAGTATTCCTTTTTTTTCACTGATTATATCTGATTATTCATATTGTTGCATTGTAATTAACAAAATCTCTGAGTTGGGCAAGAAGTGAAAGAATAAAATAAGAATTTAAAAGAATGAATCATTCAAAATGTTTTTAAATATTTTTTTAAATCTCAAAAAAAAACAACAAAAAAAACAACAAAAAACAACAACAAAAAATACAAAAAAAACAAAAAAAAGAACAACAACAAAAAAAACAACAACAAAAAAACAACAACAAAAAAACAACAACAAAAAAAACAACAACAAAAAAACAACAACAAAAAAACAACAACAAAAAAACAACAACAAAAAAACAACAACAAAAAAAAACAACAACAAAAAAACAACAACAACAAAAAAACAACAAAAAAAACCTCCTTTTCACCAAAGATTTACCGAGATTTTTTTTTTCTTCACCAAAAATAACCTAATATATAAGTTAGCAAATGAATGAAAGAAAGTTGCCAAGAAGAGTAATATTTTACCCTAGTGAGGTGTTTTTACAGAAATAATCTCAAACTCATTCTTAAAAAGATAAACAGAATCTATATGATAACAGGAAGGCTTGGGTTTAGGATGGGAACTAATTTGAAATAAATTTCGTCCTCCGTTAGATCAGTACAAAAATTTTTATCAAAGTCCAAGTTGACTTTTTTGTAATTCAAAAAAAAAAAAAAAAAAATCTAAATGTTTTTGCACATGAAATTTTCAAAGCAAATTTCAACACAAATGTTTTGTTTACAAGTCACAACATTTACGCTATCTATATTTGCAAATATCTCCAGTTCTATAAAGTTTACACAGATAAGTTTTATCTCATATTTTTTGCCAATCTTTCCTCTTACTAATGACACAAAGAATCAAAAGGTAAAATTGAGTTTCATACAAGCCTGCCTTTCTTTTTTTTTGTAAGGTTTGGATTTTCCTGTACATCCACAGAGACCCCTAACTTATCTTAATGTCTTTTTATTCATTTCTTCTTTCTATTTTCCCAATCCGCTAAATAAATGATCATTATTCATACTGTTACATTAATCGCTTGTTTGTATCTGGATTGTGGAAAATTTCCATAACCGTACAGCAAGAGTTATTTAGGGGATTTAGATTGCAGGAACAGTCTGTGCATAAACCATCTGAAATTTTAGGAACTACTGTATTACAAAATATATGTGTGTGCGTAAGGGCATAAATCCATATAAGTGAGTGCATATATATATATATATATATATGTGTGTGTGTCTGTTTATGGGTATGCATGTTCATGCATATATATATATATATATGAGTTTTGTTATATATATATATATATATATATATAAGACAAAAACTCATATACTATGAATATACAAACAAACATTTTATTGTAATTTTGGACAGAAATGAAAATATTCTTAATGTACTCTAACAATCAATAAATACAAGAGACAATGTATATGCACGTGTGAGTGTGTTTATAAATACATATCAATTTATGTGTATATGCATACATTCAAAGTATGCACACACACATAATATATACCCACACACACACATTATATATATATATATATATATATATATATATATATATATATATATATTATATATACACACAAAATAAATATCTGGATACAAAACTATCACTTTGGTCATAATTGGCTCCATAGAACAAAAAATATGATCATGGTCACATTCAATACAAAAGAAAATATTTTTTCCCCTGTTATCTAAATCTTAAAAAACATTATCCTAGTTACAAAACGTCTGTGTGGAAGTTGCAGAAAAAAAATGAATACATCACATAAATTGCCTTTGAAGAGTTCAGATTGGATAACGAAAAATTAATGTGAGTGAATACCAACCATTTTTTTTCTAAGGTACCGTAAAACCTGATTAACAGACCTCTTATCACCAGATTTCAGATATACCGGACAAAATCTGTTCACTACCCATCATGGGAATATCAGGAACATTCGAAATTACAAGTCTTGTCCGTTAATGCACAGAGTGACCAATAGGTGGCAGACACAACACTGCTTCCCAACTCTCATTCTACAACCTTTATTTACACTCTTGGTAAGGAACATATAGTAATTATTAATACTACTAAAATCGTTACTTATGTTTCTATCCAAACTAAGAATCTAACCTAGAAATAAATGTCAATGTGGTAGGGTTAAGTTTTAGGTAATACTAATGGAGTCAGTAATCAAAAACTAATGAATTTGATCCACCTCATTACAAACTATCGTGAATATCCTATACAATCACAGCACAAAGAATTCATCATCCACTAGATAAGGTAGATAAAATTAAACTCATTTCCTTTATATATGATTATTTTATATTCCATTGTACATTACTTATATCTATGTATGCATTTAGGCTATTGTTATTTTGGAGTTTTTTTTATATATAATTCGACAATACTTGACAATCTGTATAATGGACACCTATTTCCCCATTAGTCGGTTAATAAGAGTGTTTGTAGTACTTATATTTATATTGCAGGTAATCAGGCACCTCATCAAGGAGTAGTGATCAGTCAGCTAGTCTTGTAGATCAATACTACTGTCATGAGTTCAATCCTCACCTGGTGCCCAACACCAGCTAAATGTACTTAACCAATGCTTTTATCCATTGGACCAGTAGTTCCCAAATTTTTTTGATCCATAATGTATAAAGATTTTTTTCTTTGTGCCCCAAGTCAGAAAACACTGAGAAATTGTATTGACATTCAAGGGGTTAGGTTAATTAAGTGAAAAAATGATGAATCATAATTTGAATTCATAGAAAATAATATTTGTTTCCTCAAATCAATTGTGGGTGAGCCTGCTGTGCATCACACAGATTCTTAAATTTGGGAATAAAAATGGAAACAGCCACCTCCATTTCCTATTCCTGTTGATTTTGGCACGGTACTTACTTTTCATCTCCACTACTGCTGAAAACCCAACCTCACGGTGATAAGTCATCACAAATAGGATAAAGAGCCAAGCTTCAGCAGTTAGTAAAGGATATTCATCTTTTACTGATATCCCAAACTCAGGAAATTTCATGTTGGCAAAATTTCGATTTTATTGAAGTATGATTGCCTCCTGAGGGAGCTGCCGGGTACAGTTTGCAAACCACAGCATTAGGTCATTGCCCCAGGGGATAATCAACTGGTGGAATTTAGGAACCTTAAATCAAATATCTGTCCTTTCCTGAACAGTTCAGTAAATTTCTTTTCGAAGCAATTCTATTCCTGTTCAAGGGATTCGAAAAGGACAAAGAATTCAACCAATCAAGTGAAAATCATAACACTTATTGCAGATTGTACTTTTCTAATCCAGTGCTTTGTGGTCCAGTAACTGGCAGAGTCAGGTACTGTAGGAGGGATGGGGTGGTGGTGGCAAACAAGGCACCCACCCTGCCCCCGTATCAGGCCTTCTCATTTATGGTGAAGGGGTTTGAAAGCTGGAACCGCTTAGTAAATAAAAGATAATGTTTAACTGTTTAATGTAATCCCAACTTGATATACCTATATAAAAACATGGTATTATTCTTTACAGGTAACAGGGTTGTCATTAAGAGATATTGTGACTATTCCCTTTTGCCCCTGACCCTTGAAAATGTGGCAGTGGACACCCATGTCCGACAAATTTTGAATCTGCCGCCACCATTAGTTAATGGATCTCCCACTAAGATTCGATTCGGTTTCAAACCATAGTTTAAACCGTAATTTAGCCTTTTGTAAACCAACACATTAACCATGTGTATAAAAACCTAAACAAAGTTTGAAACTGAATCAAAGAACTCTAATAACTTTCGATATCTATTTTAGCATAAAACTAGACAGGTATTAATTTTTTCTGAATCTTATCAGCTATTTTTAATACAACCGATTAAAAATCATAAGCAAACAAATAATTTTCATTTTTCATAATATAACTTATAATATTAACATATTATGACATTTATTTTACACGCATCACCTGTGCGGTTTCATCAGATATAATGTCGGAAAGCCAAAGTTTCAAAAAATAGAGCTCAGCTCATATTCTGCTTCATGTCATTATGAACAAGGCAGATATAAGATTCTATCATCTTTGATTTTTCGCAGAGCCAGTTACAATACAATGTCTTGTATAAATCCTTTTACCAAAATAGCTCTGTTTTGCTTCAATTTCATTGTCTCTCATTTTCCATGTCTAGGGTATGCATATTATTTCAACATAGAATTCGACAACATTAATGTATTATGATATTTAGGAAAAAGGAAACACAAAACCTGTAAAATTTTCCTTAATGTCATAATACCTTAATATTATCAGACTCTATATCCAAATAATTTAATTTATAATATATAAAATAAGGGATCTGCTGTGACAATAGGTGTGATGCAATACTCTGCTGTATACAGCACCTACACCTTGTCAGGTCCTCTCAATAGTCACCTATGGAGCCGAAAGATTGACCCACAAACTGAGAACCATGCAACATGCTCTTAAGAGAATCATGCTCAATATCACCTAGAGAGACTATAGGACAGCATATGATATTAGGATCAAAACAGGAGTCCGAAACATCATAGAAACCATTAGGAAAATTGAATAGTAATGGGTTAGCCATGTTGCAAGAATGGCTGACAACCGTTTGACATCACAACTCACAACAAATCCCCACAGATCAAATGTGGAGCCGAGCCCGGCAGAATATGAGACGGCGAGGCAAACTAGACAGGTTCATGGAATATTGGCTCTGCAATGCCCATGATAGAGAGATGGGGCAAATCCTGTGGAAGGTCTTTATCCAATGACGGATGATAAAAGACTAATAATGAGGATATAAATCAAATTAAAAATATATTCAATATCAATTTTTCACACTATTTGAAAAATTATTAAAAATCAATAAACACTTAAACTTTATGTAATATTATGAAAATAGTTTGTTTTTCTGGCATCTTGAGATCCTATGGTCATGCCTCAAGGTTGCAGGATTAGAAGAGGTACGACTGAACTTTTCTACTTACGTTTTACGTTTCCTATGGCATTTTTATCACCAGTTTTATTGTGGTGGATGTTGTCCAGTCCAGCATCGAGACAGCGGAATTCACAACAAGTATTCTTGACTTTTTCTAACCGAAGACAGGTCTGAGAAGAGCAAGCTCTCATGTTACACGTAGTGTGAACACCATCATTGCACAGGCATACTCGGCAAGGTTCATTCTTGTCAGGAATAAATTCATCTCCGTCTCGAACAAGCTGGTTCTTCCAGTCATGACATGGCAAACTACTGCTGGAGACACCTGTACAAAGACAAAAAAACAATACGATTAACTCTCAAATTCATACAGGAAAAAAATCTCAAATCAAGGGGAATAAACTTCAATCAGAGTTACTTCCCTTGCACTTTTGGATATTTTTTAATAATCTTTAAAAATTCAATTTACGAAAAGGTTCCATTTAAGAGAATTTTATTCATTGAAGAGTTTGTGTTTAGGAGCAGTTTCAAGTGGTTCTTGGATTGAATGAAGAGTGTAGAAAACTCTTAATAGGGCAAATTCCCCTGTGCATTCATCACTAATAGAGTACACGCTGTGTGATTGGTGTGGAAGGCAGGTATTGACCCTCTCACTGTTGTGTCTTCCCTAAGATGAAAAGCAAGCATACCTTTACCCATCTTGAAAGATGGAAGATTAGGGCTGACTAAAAACTAAATGAATTACACATTATACAACTTGGTGGAGTAAGCATTTATAATAATCAAATGGTTCATCATTGATGAATTAAAGTCTTCAAACTGAAAAGCATTCAAAGCGCCTACCTGTGCCAACTCCATGGTCACTAAAAAACGAACAATCAGGTTAGATTCTAAACTAAGCCATGATAAAGCTCTTATAATTATTCATCAGAGGGATATTAAATCAATAATTTGAAAAACAACGATAATGCAGTTTATCGTATTTATTTATATCATTTTGATAATGCCAATAATGAGTTATTACATCCGAAAAGCCAAAAATTGTCCAATGTTGCAATAATGATGAAATTGAAAAAAAAATCCCAGGATCCGACCCAATATTTAGTCGTTTGTTCATTGATCCACTGCCTACCCTTCCATGACATGGTATTGAAATTCATTGAGAACTTTTGGAGATATTGTGTTGACAAACAGAACAACATAGGTGACTACATAAAATCTGTTCAACTAACAGCAGTTTTTCAAAAAAATCCAGACATCCAACACTCAAATAAACCCAGCCTTCACAAAGCCCCCAGATAACATACCTTCAAAACGGTAGTTTTAAAATGAATAATTTATTAACAGTTACTAGTTAGCTACTAAATAGTGTTACAAATAAATGTGACTGACTTTCGCTTTTATTACTATTCTTTGAAATCTTCATAAATTGAGATAATTTTGGTATGATTCTTATCAGTTTTGAGTTTTACAGAATATCTTTAGTATGTTGCACTTCCCTGAATATCTTATATTTTTTGGCTCCCATGTTTTACAGGTATTACTATTTCCTACCACAGCAAAGACAAAAACCGTTTCCAGTTGCTATTCTACAGATTTAAGTGATAAAAAACTTTGGAAAATGAAATGTATGGAAAATCCAAAATTCAAGAAATGATAAAAAAACAAACCCAGACAGGCATTGAAAGATCCAATACTGGGTTTAAAAACCTACAACTAGCAACCTTGGTTGACAGGTGTAAATAGAGGTTTAGAAGAAAAATTGGCAAATACAGTGAGAATGAAGGATGATTCTGTGAAAGGTACGTGAACTCTGAAGAGGCTCATAATCCATGGAATTCCGAAAGAACATTCTAGTTTTCCAATTTTTGTTTAGACAAACCAATCTCTTCATCCCATCTTTGATGTCAACATGACATTTCGGACATTCTATGTCCTTCAGGTGTAAAATGTAAAATCCATCAGAATAGAGAATTTCACTTTGTGTATCTGCTGAGCCGAGAAGAAAAATTATGATCATTAAAATACCAACTGGAACCATCCATTTTTTGGCAGCACTGGGAAAAGAGACTTAATTATATTACAAGCCAAGTACTCGTGCGTTTCCCCAAAACTACACATGCACTCAGGGTCCCTTTATTTTACCACCACCGTTTAATTTACGTGGTAGAATGTGGCATACATGGGTGGTGGAGATTCATAATTTCCCTTGGAATGCTAGTTTTCTCTCATCCTTATTATTTGTTTTTTTTCAAAATCACAATGTTCACTTGGTTACATTCTAAGGCTGTTGCAGTGAGCAATGTTAATCTGAAATGAAGGAGTAACCTCCAACAAGATTTGAACTTGAATCCCATATTCTAGGAACTTGTCTAATGTTGATATCACCTTGATCAATTTGGCTATGAAAGCTGAATGGCATGGAGGAGTCAAGTCTATGGTCATATAAATATTACTTCCTCCATCCTATTATTCACGCCTTATAGTTTGTTTACCCCTGGTCGTTGATATTTACTATAGAAATGCACTGCCAATGATTCTTAATATACAAGCGAATTGTAGATAATTCTACCATAGTAATATATAGCCAATGATTTTTACTATAGAAATTCATTTCATGGAAATATTCTGAAATTCATTTACCATAGAAAATACTACAATTGATTTAGTAATCTTTTTACAGTAAAAATAATTTTATTTTGTAGGATTTTCTGAATATAGAAAGCAAATTTTCAAAAAGTATTACATTACAAAGAAGAAAAAATTGTGAATGTCAATTGTTTTGTAGTGTAGCAAGAGAATGTATACACATGAATTATACTTGTGAACTTTAATAAGAATATTAAAAGACACTTTCAACTGGCAAGAATATTTTGAAAACTATAAACATGAAAATCCATAATAAAATTTCAAACACTAAATTTTTAAAACCTGATCTGAAAGATATAGGGTAGAAAATTATACATCAAAAATGAAATGGTTGATATTTTTAGAAGCTAGAAAGCATTCAGAGAGAGTGTATACCTCTGTCAACATTATTGTCACTCAATGCGTGGTGGAGACATATCTATAATGAAGGGGAGGTAACTGTGCATAGATCCACCCAAGAATTGAATCACACTTTTCATAACCCACTGCTCAATCTTCCATTTGATTTCATAGAAATTGATTAAGAACTTTAAGACATATTGTAAGGATGAACAGAAAACTTTCGGAGATATTGTGTGGTGTGGACAGAAAGACACAGGGTAATATATATACCTTGTTGGCAGAGGTAAATAAATAAATTTAAATACTAAGAAACTAACAAAAATTTACAATTTATCTGGAAAAAAAAAAATTTAAAACCAGTATAGATATTCACTTAAAAGAAACTGTTATATGACCAATGTCTTTTGGCAGCATGCCATGTTGGGGGTGATCAATGAAAAAAATTGGAAAAAGGCATAATCAATGATTTTGGACAGTGATCACTAAAAGAGTCCACATTTTCAAAAAATAAATGTGAATACTGCCGGACACAAACTAAGGGACCAATTTAGCATAAACTTACATTGCAGATTGAACCCTTACCTACTAAAAACCTATTCAAGAGGGGAAATTTCGCAAAAACCATAAAAATCAGCTCTCTAGTACCATTGGTGTAGCTTGTATGTGCGATACATGCATAGCCAGCCAGGGCAACTTGAAAACTGAAGAAACCTTAGACAGTTTCTGATATCATCATCATCATCAGTCTTTTAACGGCTGTCATTGGACATAGACTTTCCCCAGGAATTGCCATACATCTCTGTCATGGGCATCGCGGAGCCAGTATTTTCTGAATTTGTCTAGCTCGTCTCTCCATCTAATATTCTACCGGCCTCGGTTGCACATGTGATCTCGGGGGATCCATGTCGTGAGTCGTGATGTCCATCGGTTGTCTGCCATTCTTGCAACATGGCCAGCCCACCACCATTTGATATAATAGACTATTGATTCTTAAATTCTTTAATATTACCCTTCTTTTCATAGCTAATCGACTGCAGTGAGGTTGAGTACTGTAATCAAAAGGATATCAAGATCATAATCTCGACATATTGCAACATAGAGGGGTCATCAGCCAGCAGAGCCGGGAATTTGAGGGCCTTGGCTCTTTGAGGGACCCTTTCCAAAATTTACAATTTGTTAGTAGAAATGTAGTTGGTTAACTGCTATAGAAAGCTGACAACCAAAACTGTCCACATAGGTTTCTCCAGTTTTCAAATTGGTCCCGCTGACTATGTATGTATGTATAACACATACAGTCTGTACCAATGGAGCTAGAGGGCTCAAAACTCAAATATAGATTCCCTATTATGTCTAGAAAAAAACACTTATTTTTTTTTCTAAATTCACCCTCCTTGAATGTCTTTAGAGGGGGTTCAATTTTCAAAGCAACTTCACGCTAAATTGATTCCTTTGTTGCTTATTTTTTTGAAAATTTATTTATCGATCCCCCCTTATTTCATTGTTTTAATTGATCACCCCAACATGGCATGCTGCCAATTGTGGTTGGTGACTGTTTCTACTGAATGACTAACCAAGCTAGTTAAATGCTTCTGGGGGCTCCCCTTAAATGGGGCCCTAGGAGTCACTTTCGAATAGCCCTCTCCCCTTCCAACTATGCCTCCAATGCTAACCATTCAATCCTCGACCGCTAGTCAAATAAAAAAAGACCACGGTGGAAAAATCCAATTCATTCTATTAACACTGGTGTTACGCAAGCACAGATGAGGATTACGTGTGCTAAATGTATTGAAAAGAAGGATCAGCTTGATGATTAGAGCATAGGAGCTGAGGCCTGAGTAGTAGACAGGAAGGAGGACCCCCAAACGCTTTTTAAATTATATCTCTAGTTAATGCATTTCTATAGAGATTATAAAATAAGGATATATTTGTAGATACAAAGAAGGAGGGGGTATTTGAAAAAGCCCTCCCCCTCCCTGAGCTTTATGAACTGTAGTTCACCTACTGCATTTTTACTGAGGCTATACAACTAGAAAACACCGAGACCATATACCTCTGTCAATGCTGTACACTTTCTCAATCGAAAACCAATTCCCAAACATTTGATCACTTCTATCTCCACCTATGTTCTACCCTTCTAAAAAGTTTTGCTGAAACTCATTCAGAACATTTGGAGTGAATACATATACACACACACACATATATATATATATATATATATATATATATAAAAAAAAGGAAAAAATAGTTATCTCTGAATTGAAAACTAATCCCTGGATCTGCCCCTAAATTTGATCACTTCTTTTTAATTGCATTGACCACTTTTGGAGAAAATTTTGTGGAAATTCAATCAGAACTTTGAGATATCATGTGGACAGATGGATAGACAGAAAGATGAATATGATTGAATAAATATATATCTTCAACTTCATTGTCAGAAGTAGTAACAGGGATATACCAATTCATACATACATGAATTGCATAAATAATTCAGCCTTCAGGGTTGTGTTTTCCAACAATTAAATGATAGTACATGTCTATTTATTGTAAATTTTCTTCTTTCATCGAATCTCACTAAATGTTGGGAGGAGGCTACACAAGGAGCCAAGCCCCCAAATCTCTAGTCATCTCTATTTTTTTTTATTTGAATGGGCTCCGTTCTGTCTTTACAGACAACGGAACATCCCTTCCGGGGCAAAGCACATGGAGATCCTGGGATGCCTGATCGTCAGAAGCCCTTTGGAGGCCTCGCTGGTGTAGTTCAGAGAAAAGCAGATAACGATACGTCTGGCATCAACTTGTCTATACAAGCTGCCAGACGGTCGTCAAATTGGACTTCAAATTGCCAGAAGGGGACTCCACTTCCTGGTTTTCCTTCTCCTAAACTGGTTACCTTCCAAAGACTACATAGCCCAATCTACCCTACTATTTTACCTATAGCTGGGAGGAGAAATGGATTCATGCCTTCCTCAATGGAATAAGTGCAAAGAGCACATAATCCCGACTGGAGTTTGAACTTAGGTTGCCAATTCCCCATTGTTCAAATTGTTACTGACTCTGACAATCACATGTCCGAGCTATGCCACAGGTAAATTCATGGAAAAGAAAGTTCAGCTTGGTGATTAGAGAACAGGACCAAAGTCTGACAGGTTCACGTTGATATGAAGCACTTGCTGATCGACCATGAGACTGGTAACAGAAAGGCAGAAGGTTCCAATAAATCATTAGAAACCGTCAACTGAAACTGACAACATAGATTTCTTTAGTTTTTGAGTGGTTCTGCTTGGCCATGTAGGTGTCATAGGTATAGACTGTATCAGTGGAGCTAGAGGGCTGAATATTTAAAACTTTACTCTTTAGTCTAGAAAAAAAAATTTCTTTTATTTTTAGAAAATTTTGCCCCCAGAACAAGTCTTTAGTGAAGGTTCAGTTAAAAATGTAAATTTTTGCTAAATTGGTCCCTTAGTGTCTGGTAGTATTCGCAATTGTTTTTTTGAAAATTAAGACATTCAATGATAACTGACTTGGAAAAATTTAGACTTTTTAGGCAAGTGAAGCTATTAATGGATCAGCCCCTTTTCCAAAACACACACACATACATACATATATATATATATATATATATATATATATATATATATATATATATATATATATATATTAAATAATTTGTATTTAGGATGCAATTTTTCTCTTAAACATTTTCTGTTGAGCATGACAAAAAGTTTGCCGATTCAAATTTTAGAAGCTGTCAACCATAACTATCAATATAGGTTTCTTCAGTTTTTGAGATAGTCTGGCTGGCTACATGTTTATATATATATCAAGCATACAAGCTGCACTGATGGAGCTGGAAGGCTGAAAATTGATAGATTATGTCTAGAAAAAGTATTTTTGCTTTTTAAAAAATTCCCTCCCACCCCTGAAATATTTTTTTCTAGATTCAGACCTTTCAAGTGATCACTGCCTAACAAAAGGTGGGATAAGTGACATGTTCATTGAACACCTCTTTTCCCAATGTTTTCAGTGATCACCCTCAACACTGTAGAGCATAGTACAGGTAAAAAAATGACAAATTTATTTACTTATGGGTCAGCACATCTGCCTTGGATCTGTGCACTCAGCAAAGTATTGGATCAAAGAGTAGTATCTGTGGACTCTAGTGAAAGTTACAGAGAAATAGAGAAGCTGACAGAAAAAGTTGCCCTGTTCATTATATTCAATGTGAGTGAAAATCAATTCCCTATTAGAAAGAATATCCCGCAGGAAGCCCTGACATTACGCCCTCCAGGGATGGGTAAAGGGAGTGGTGTACAGCACCAAACCACAAACTCTGGATTAACTCAAAGAGCACATTCAACATTTTCTGAGCAACATACCGCTACACTCCCTACAATGTTCTATAGAGACTATACAGAGATCGGTGGGCATTGGTGGTGCCTTTTAGCATCACGGTCCAAAGTAAAGCTAGTTTGACTACAATCGACCAATATATAATGAAGTTATTACCAATCTCCTGCGGGAAGTTTCTTTTCAACCACCCTGTAGATATGTATGTATAGCATTTACTTTTTTTCTTTTAAAGATGGAGGTACATAGCTCAGATGTAACAAACACTTTCAAAATAATGAAAAGTCATGGAAGCCTGCAAGACGAAAGCAACTGTTTTCACCAGATAGTCTGGTAATCTTATTATCTTTTATTGTTATGCAGTTCAAGCAGAATGGAAGGAGAGAGCAGGGGACGGGGGGGGGGGAAGAAGAGATAAAAGAAAAAATTGACAAGACAAGATGGAAACGGGGGTGGGGGGTCATGCAGGGATACGGTGTATACCTAATTTTCAATATCCAGGGGTTTTGTTTTTTTTTGTATGTTTAATGTTAATTAATGGAGACACTAGCGTAAACCTAGTTCTCAAAACTCAGCCTCACCGTAGACCACGTTCCGTAAACCTATTTCCATCACTGTCTCTCTTTTTCTTCCCATCAAAGGAAAGAAAAAGTCCGAAAAGGAAGGAAAGACAAAAAAAGAAAAAAGAAAAAAGAGAATAAAAAATAATTTGAAAAAAAATCGTTCGGATAAAAGATTCAGAGCAATAGATAAAAAAAAGGTAAAATATAATATATCAATCATAAAAAAAACAAACATATATTTATATATATATATATATATATATTCATACACGTATATATTTTTTATTATTAGCAAGGCAGCCAATAATTGAGAAGATGAAATAATGGACAGGAGAGGTGATCTTCTTAAGTATGAATATCCCGAGTAACAGGTCTGGTTGGTCACTGAACAGAGACCGTCATGTGACCATTGACTTTTAGCAGCATGCTGTGTTGGGGGTGAGCAATTGAAAAAAAAGAAACAAAATCGAAAAAAAGGGGGGGGGTATGAATAAGTGAGTTTGAAAAGTCTGAATTTTTAAAAATCAGGCATGAATGCTGCCAGATACAAACGGAGGGATCAATTTAGCATAAACTTACATTGCAAATTGAACTCTGATAGAAAACTTATTTCAGGAAAGGATTGAAAGAAAAAAAAAAAAAAAAGTTTTTTCTAGACATAAGGAGTAATGTTTAAATTTTCAGCCCTCTAGCTCATTGGCTTGCGCATGATATATACATAGCCAGCCATGTGGACCAACTTGAAAACTGTAGAAACTAATGTCGACTGTTTAGGTTGACAGTTTCAAGTAGCAATAACTTATTTACATAGCTCTCTTACTTTCAGGACAAATAATAATCAAATATTTCGAGTAGAGCAACTCGGTATGTGTGACATGATAAATGGCGGTGAGGGTCTGCCAGGAATCGATCCAGCTTATTGTTTTGAAAAGGGTCATTGACATTCAAAGAGATTTTTCTTCTTGTTTGTATTGTTAACACAATGTTTCAACTGATCAATTCTGCAGCCTCCTTCAGGTGATGGTGGTAAACAGAATTATACTCTAACAGCAGTAGTGCTTATAACATCGGATTAGGGTGAGATCTCGTTCTTTCCTTGAGAAGACTGGATTTCCATACTTAGTCCCTGTTGAGTAGAAGAAAGGTTGAACTCTGCACTTATTTGACATACACTCAGTTGACATGTTGATGTATGCTGTCTCTTCGATTTTTATTAATTTCAGAAAGCCCCACGGATTATTTGACAAAGGATATCTAATTGAAATTTCTGTCATTGCAATTCAATGGCTAACACAAAATTCCTGTTTTATTATCTTATCATTATTGTTCATGACAACTAAGTTCTATCTGAGTCAGGGCTTTTATCTTGCAATGGATAACTTGTAATGGATTATCTTGCAATGGACAAGAGCTTTTTATCTCGCTACATTTCACAGCCTATTTTTTCCCTATTTTTTCTCCCACAATAAAGTTTATTTTCTTCCAATATGTAAATAGAATTAACGTTCTTTTAAAAATATTTTCAATCCAATATGCTTATTAAATGTTGGACCCTCTTATTCAAATTCACTGAAATACTGAAATTGATAAATGAGGAAACTATTCAAAATTTTGGACATCGATGTGATGGACACTAAAAATGATCAACAAGGTTATGAACTAAGGATTTCTCCCAATCAAAAATAGACAGCAAAATTGGGATATTTTGCCTCAACACTTCAATGTGGGGAAGCTCCTCGTCCAAGCATTCTGAACCATCCCCGCTTGAGACACCATAATGAAAGAGGGCCTTTGTGTACAACGGCTAAAATATAGTGTTCAACCGAGACAAATACAACAGTCTGAAAAAAATCTATTCATTATGATAGTCCCTCATCTAAAAAAATTCATGCAATAATTTTGTGGTTTTTATCAGCCCAACCAAGAGCAAATCTTCAACCTATTTTAAAAAATGAAAATCTATTTTATCCCCACGTGAATTTTTTCAAAACATTTCACATCTTTGTCATTTAATAAATAATTTTCAATGCTGTACATAGTATTTCTACATAAGATAAAAACAAAAATATGGTTAGATCATTAGTAATTTCCTTTGACAGGAAATATGAATTCAGAATATATATGTAAATTAAAATACAAATATAATAATGTTTAAATTTGAAAAGGGAAACAGGTAAGTAACTTTTGGGGGCCAACACTGACATAAGATTTCATAGAATTTTTTTCCAGACTTCTCTCTATTTAAAAATAATCTCCAAATTAAGCAAATAACAAAATCGTTTCAATTTTCATCAAGACAATCTCCCTACCTGTTCACTTCCAACAGAGTGAGTTGGCGTTTACCATGCTTGTCTTATGAGAAATCTTGACTGTCTACAATAGTGAGTGTGTGTTGGGGTGGGGTTGCCGTGCTCTGCTGATTTTAAATATCACCCTCCCTTGTCCCCATGACTGACAGACAAATCAACAAAATTGATGACAACAGCTTTTTGACAGTGATATATATATATAACATGTCTTCTACAATATTGAATAACTTTAGCCACCAAAAGATAGTGAGGGCTTCTATCCTTTTTATAAGTGCATGTGTTCGTTTGCGTTCCAGTGCTCCTGGTCATGTCATTTTGTCTAAAGACTTGAAAATTGGCATCGTTACTCCATTACACCCCTTCTACAAATTTTTGTTAAAAAATTTCTGGAAAAAAAATGAAGCCTTTTTTGTCCTATTCATAAGGGTTTAATAATAACACCTAGATTCTGGAGAATCTAGATATTTCTAGATGTTTCACTCTATTCTAGATGTTCTCCAATGGAAAATGCTAGAGATTTCAGAAATAGACTTTCAGTCCATATTTATTCTTTGACGCTTTTTTTTGACGCTATGGCTTTTCAATTATTTACTATGATGACATGTTCTTTTTTTTTTTCCATACAATTTATATAATGTTTCCTTCTCTGATTTCTATACATTTTTTTTCATAGCCGCTCGATTCTCATATTTCTTTGTTTTTCCACCCTTCCCTCCCCGTGTTTTCACCATGGAATATCCAGGTTGTGGGTGGATCACAAAGAAAAAAACAAACAGCGATAGATGTTCAGATGAAAAGAAAACAGTTGCAACTGACCATTCATAAAAGTGTTCTCATCATACTTGAAAAAGAAAAAGAAACAAAAAACAAAAACAACAGGTCTGTTTAGTCACTTAATAGAAACTGTCACATGATCTGCGTTTATTGCCGTGTCGAGGGTGATCAGTTAAAAAAATTGGGAAGAGGGGTGAGCAATGGAAAAGTTGCTTCTCTCAACTTTTATTAGGCAATCATCACTTAAATAAAAGTCTGAATTTTCAAAAACAAGCAGTGACAAAAACTGAGGGATCAATTTAGCATAAACTTACATTACAATTTGAGCACCCCACCCCTACTAAAAACCTTTTTCGGGTGGGGAATTTTCAAGTGACAAAAAAAAAAAAAAAAAAAATAGATGGTTTTTCAAGACATAAGGAATGAATACTGAAAATTTCAATCCCATAGCTCCATTGGTATGGCCTGTACATATGATACATACATAGCCAGCCTGACCGACTTAAAAACTGAAGAAACCCATGTTGACAGTTTTAGTTGACCGTTCCTGGGAAAACTCAGCTTGCAGAAAGAGATATTTCCTTCGTGCTCAGCAGGTACTTCATCCATTGTTGACATATCTTTCTTTATTCATATATCTCCGTTTCATACAAACAAAAAAATTAGATGTTGATAACAAGGGGAATAACTCTTGATCAAAGATATTGGTTTCTAGTGGTATATGACATTAAGAGATATAAATGTTTTATTATTTATGTGTGAATATTTAATCATCTATGGATGTGAATGGACCAATATTTAGTTGAGAGTAAAAGAGAACTCAATATACACGGCACATTGTTTGCTATATAGTGGTCATTTGCCAAGCAAGTTTTAAGTAGATTTTTAGTTTTTAATCACAAATCCATTCTATGCCTTTATGGAACATTGACTCTTTTATATAAAAGTCATAAGGTTTTGTCAAACTAGTACAAACCACCGACAGAACTAAATTGACCAGTCTTACTTATCTACTTAATATATCAAACAGATTCTCTAGAACTTATTTCATTCTGATATATGAATAAATTATGGTAAAAAAATAAAAAATCATTTTCATTCATTATACATACAATACAAAAGATGCAGAAATCATCTTCAATCAGAATAGAAGAGGAGTGTGACAAGCTTGATTACTGCAGGGACAAAGAAGATTTCTAAGGATATTGACGGTCTTTAATCATAAATGATCATAAAAGTGGTTTTATGGCACATCAATGATTATATAGTGGTCAAAAAAATTTTCATAGACTAATTAAATACCTAAGGTTCTGATTAAAAATCTAATTGCATGGCACATTAGAAACCATCAACCGAGAATGTCAACATAGGTTTTCAAGTGAATCTGGCTGATTATATATGTATCATGCACATATGGAGCTAGAGGGCTGAAAATTTAAGCATTTATTGATTTTTTCTAGTGACCTAGAAAATTTTTTTTTCTGTTTTTTCACAATCCTCACCCCCAAATAGGTTTTTAATGGGGGGGGGGTGATTTGCAATCTAAGTTCATGCTAAAGTTTGGCAGTATTCATGCTAGTTTTTTTTTTTTTTATAAATTCAGACTTTTTTTCTAGCAATGACTGCCCAACTAATGGCTAGAGTAGTAACTCATTCATTGATCACCTTTTTTCGATTTTTTCTAATTGATCACCCCAACATGAAAAAAACCCAGATGTTTGACACGTGATGGTTTCTTTTGTGAGACTAACAAGACTTGTACGTATTTCATTTGCCCCTTGTTATATATATATATATATATATATATATATATATATATATATATATGTATGTACACACCCACACACATATATATAAATATGTGTGGATGTGTGTGTGCGTATATATATATATATGTGTGGGTGTGTGTTTATATATATATATATTTTTGCCTTTGTCTTTTATCCTGTCTGCCTGAACAGACATCAGCTTTCTTTGTTCAATTTCGACATGACGTCACAACTACTTGGCGCCTTATCAAGAAACATCACACATGCGATCCAATACTTCAAGTAAACTTCTGACGATAACATGAAAGCATTATTTAATACAGAACCATGAATGCTATCAGCCAGAAATGCTTCTTTGAAAAGAAGTGATTAAGTATTGGGGACCAAAAATGAACATCACCCCTTCTAGTAACGTCTTCAGCGAGTGGGGACGGGAGGGAAGGATACTTCACATAGGAAAGGACAGCATATTTATCTCAAACTCAGTAAGGCTGACCTCCGGTTAGACCACCGGATGTGATCATCCCATGGTTGGGAGATACCTGAGTTGGCTATAAGGTTTTACAGTCCATTTGAACGAGAATCAGGAAAGGAGGGCTGTTTGTAACTAAGCACAGATCTTACTCCCACACACACACACACATATATATATATATATATATATATATATATATATATATATATACACCAAGTACAAATCAGTGATTCAATATCTGATGTGTGATGGATTTATTTCATAAAGTGCTCTATACATTCAACATCAAGTTAAAATAGAGCTTTAAATGTAGTGAAAAGGGATCCCCCCAATGAATTCATTTCCCCGATGGGAGATAGAAAAAAAATAAAAATAAAAAATGAAAACACTGAGATCAAAAAGTGAAAAAGGAATATAAGTAGAATAACACAGTATTTCCCCCCAGAAAATAGACGTGCCCCCTCAATAACATCCTAAATAGGGATTTTAATAAATTGAAACATTCGCCTGAAGAAGCCCGAAAGGGCAGAAACAAACATGTTTGTGTAGTGAATCCATTATTTCACCATATTTATATATATATATATATATATATATATATATAAAGAATTACAAGGATTTACACCCAGTGAATATTAACATTTCGGTTCTATCACACTCATCAGAAACCGGCAATGTTTCCTGTGGATTATGGTGATAACCCATTTACAGATGAACAACGTATTCTTCAATAATCCAATCAGGTTTCAATGTTTCTGAAAACCGAATGGTTCCAACCAATAGATACTATGTATGAGGACGATCCATCAGACCTACTTCCCTTTTTCCTTAACCACCAAAATAATACATACGATCATTTTCCCTTTTTTTCTCTAGGTATACCTTAAGTTTATTCCTGTGAGTTTTCATGAATTTTAAAACTTAATATTATCTCTTAATACTTTAAAAAGTATTCAGCACTAGGGTTCAAAATGTTCAGTAGATATTGGCTCACAAGAATCCTCAATTCAACCTTTATTTACACAAATTGTAGCAAGTAAATCATAGATTTTTTAAAAACCACTGATCCCTCGAGGAGATCTATTTTGGTTTAATTGTGCATAAAGACCAAAATTAGTCAGATTTTCAAAGGTTTCCAACGATTTCTAACAATTTAAAATAAAAGAATTTACTATTAGTAACATCTATATTTTCTTATATCTATTCATTATCTTATTTTAATTGTTAATAAGAATTTTCCGAAGTGAAATATCTAAAACTGTAAAATAACAGGAGTTAAACCGTAAATAAAATGGGGGTACCTCTTGCAAAGCATTAAGTCTGTACCATCCTCTGCCCAAAGTTGTATTGATCAAACAAAGTGTTACAAACAACACGTCATTGTTTATTTGGTGGAATAAAAAACCTTACTTTTATTCCATTGTCACTCTATGCTTTATGTTAGTGATTGTAACATTCTCTTAGGAATGGTGAAGGTTTAGATCGATGCAAAGTTATTTGCAAATTGGTTAAATCAGAATAGTTCCGTATTATACCACAACTGGTGAAATTTTGCTTAATTGGTAAAATTTAATTTTTTTGTGAAAAAAGTTTGATTTTTCTTTGATTATATAACTATTTCTTCACAATCAAAAATTTGTTTCATCTTCTCGTTTTGATTAAATGAGTCTTTGATCAAATTAAAACTATTTTTTTTTGTAAAAAAATAAAATAGATGAAAGTTTTCTCAATTAGGCGATTTTACCACTTTTGGTGTAACATGATATACATGTCTAAAGAAACTCTCTCTCTCTCTCATATATATATATAAACACATATATATATATATATATATATATATATGAGAGAGAGAGAGTTTCTTTTCTCTCTCTCATATATATATATATATATATATATATATATATGAGAGAGAGAGAGTTTCTTTGGACTTGTATATAATGTTACACCAAAAGTGGTAAAATCGCCTAATTGAGAAAACTTTCATCTATTTTATTTTTTTTTAAAAAAAAAATAGTTTTAATTTGATCAATATATATATATATAGTCTAGAAACAGCTGAACATAAAAAAATTCTCTCTCTCATATATATATATATATATGAGAGAGAGAATTTTTTTTATGTTCAGCTGTTTCTAGACTATATATATATATATATATATATATATATATATATATATATATATATATATGCAGAGAGAGAGGAGTTAGTGTGTGCATGTGTATGTATGTATGTGTACATTGTCTAAAATCATTTTTAAAAAAACATGGATCAAATATAGAGCCTAGACCCCCAAATTGATTTGAGTGAAAGTTGCAAATTTCTTGATGACACCACATAAAATGTCACATGCCATGTCAAGAGACTTTTTTGAATATTTTTTTTTCTCTTTTTCCATTCAGTTCTCACTAATGTTTGGTGTTTTAACCAAAATCATCAGAATTCTCAATTCTCAACATTTTTCATTTCTTTTTATCTATGCATCATTTTCAACATCAACTTTGCACAGGTGTGAGTGGGAAAAGTTGAAAATTACCCACAAGTCATTGTTTTGTTGACAGAAATACTGAAGTACACACAAACAATTAGAAGCTATCGGAAGGGTCAGAAAAATTTTATCAAATCAATGCTCAGATGTGGAAGATCTTTATTAAATCAAATAAAATTTTGATAAAAACTATGTATTTTTTCATTTTGTGTGAAAAAATAAAACAAGTCCAGAAACAATCCATCAATATTAACACCCTAAAGCAAGATGTGACACGTGATTTTGTACAATAAATCCTTAGTATTCAAGTCTCTACTTGAAAACTTGTATAATCATTTCATTGAAATATAAGGCTGATTGAGGAAGAGTATCAATGTAACTTCAATATTTAAAGAATGCAACTTGTTACTAAAGCTATTTACATAACACAGGCCAAGAGTATCTTTTTACCAAGTTCATAGAAGAATGAAAGTCTCGAAACAAGAAAGTTTTCATTTTTCATTTAAATCTGGCTAATATTTTAATGTTCTAGACGTCAAAGGGTAATTGATTCCAAAGTCTGGGTGATATATTGCGGAAATTCCTCTCATGATTTGTATTCATAGAACATGTCGACAAGTGATTATACGGTTCTGTCTGAAAATTTAAAAATTTGACCAAAATATCTTTGGTGCACAGATTTCACACTTGATCAAAAAAGAAAAAAAACATTTAAAAAAAACCCAAAAAGGATCTTGTAAAATCCTGGATGTCTTCCTGATAATACTACTTATTTTCCCTTGATACTTATTTTTTTTTTTTTAAGAGTAAGAGTGACAAGCCTGCCTGCTGCAGTATCAAACTCCACTCCTACATGACTGAAGATGATTACTGCAACTTCTGTATTGTATATGAAATAAATGAATTTATTGATATTGCATTTCAAATCAATTTATTAGAATGAAATAAAACTCTTGCATATCTCTGATAAAAAATTTTCATAGATATGTAAGACTTGTCAATTTATCTCAACCAGGGAGAAAGCTGCCTACCAATGATTTAAAATTGCAGAAAGAGAATGTTAACAAAGGGGGTGATCAATGAATAAGTTACTTCTCTGGCGTTTGGTTCGGCTGTGATCACTAAAAAGAGTCTGAATTTCCAAGGAACAAGCAAGCACAAACTAATGACCAATGTGATATAAAGTCACATTGTATATTGAACCCCCAAATAAGAGCCTATTTTGAAGGGGAATTCATAAAAAAATTTAAAAAAATACAACATTTTTTCAAATCATGGACGGTGAAGGAGTGTGTGTGCAAAATTTCAAGTTTCCACTATGAACGGTTATGGCTGGGCAAAGTCCGGATAGATACATATAAATGCCAAACACATGAATAACCTAAACCAAGCCACAGTGATTAAACCAGTCTGTTGTTGGTAGCAATGATCAATAAACCTATACTTTCAATTTTCCCCCATAACTCAGAGTACACATGTGTTTACTGAAATAGTCACCAACTTATAGGAGAAATTTCTAAATGATTCAGGCTTAGAAGTATGTCAACAGGATTGTAAGATTGCATCATCATTACAAATGGTGTCACTACTGTTACTTCACAGCAGATAACCAAAGCAATGAACGCAGCGTTTGTTATTGCAGCGGACAATCAGCCCAGAAGCGGATGTCATGGCTGGTATAGCTCAGTTGTTCCTATGTCGTGCAACACAGGGAACAATGAATCTCCATCTCTCGAATGATCCATTGAGAGCCAATCATTGTTTGTAGCAATGGTGGGTCTCATTATAGGCCTGGGGGTGCTAGCCCGATGTCCAAGATGGACTGCCTTACAGAGCCAAGGGGCTCCAACTGCCCTGCAATTCACCCATAGCCAGAAGTGTATACATGCCTTTCCATAGGACATTATTGCAAGGTTAACACACACTATCCCAGCGGAAGTTTGAACAGATTCCATTATCCATGCCTTGACTGTTAGGCCATATGCGTCCCCCCAGTCAGGGGCAGGGGGGGGGGGGTAATGGATATTATACATTGACCGACTTGATCGAGGTAAACTAGATAAGAAATCATGACAATAGATAGTTACCTCTCTTGCCTTCTGTTAGACACTGAAAAGTCCAAATTTTTTCAGCTGGACACAAACTAGGACACAATTTAGTATAAACTTACATTGTAAACAGAACCCTCCACAAAGAACTATTTTTGGAATGAATTTTAAAAGGATGAAAAAAAATGTTGGAATTTCAAGTCATCTGTTATACATACATATATAGCCATCCAAACCAGCTTAAAAACTGAAGAAACTTATGTTGATAGTTTTGGTTGTCATTTCTAATATTAGCTATGATAATGACTATGGCTGCATGGAGAATAATGATAGTAATAAGAAATATTGATAAACTAGAAAGCACTCGGAGAGTGCAAATGTCTACCAATGCCATTGTCAGGGAGAGTAACTATACATAGATCCACCCCCAAATCCAATCATTTCTTCAATAGCCCATTACCCATGCTTCCACAAAATTTGATTGAAATTCATTAAAAACTTTTGGATATTTAGTGGACAGACATGAAATTTTAGAATTAAAAAAGGGATTATCAAAGGTCAGAAATTGATAAATGCATTACAGAGAGAATAACGTTATGTACATATTGTAAATCAAGGCAAGTATTACCGACAGAATACAGCAATTAAATCGATGATGATTAAGAAAATTTGATAAATTGTGGGTTTAATATCATCACGGCTGCAACAGTATTTATCTGCCCTTTCCTTTCTTTACCGATAATAATATCAATAGCAACATGATATGATAAACAAGAGGTCTAACTTCACTTCTGTACAGGTCTTCCTTTCTCTTGTTACTTACATAATGTTAAAAAAAACAAAAAAAACAGGACAAATTATTTATACTTTTAGATGGCGGCTTTTCTACTTAAAAATTATATTAATATGTTTAGAAAGTCAAGCTGCATTTTTGGAAAAAGGAATAACCATTATCAGTCTTATCATCCATCATTGAATATAGACCTTCCCATAACCTCTCTATCATGGGCATTGAGGAGCCAATATTTTCTGAACCTGTCCAGTTTGTCTCGCCATCTTATATTCTGCCAGCTTCAGTTCTGCATTTGATCTCTGGGCATCCATGTGAGTTGTGATGTCCATCGGTTGTCTGCCATTCTTGCAACATGACCAGCCCATTGCCTTTTGAGTTTCTTAATGGTTTCTATGATGTCTCGGATTCCCATTTTCTCCCCTGATATAGTGTGCTGCTTTGTGGTCTCTCCATGTGCATGTTGCATGGTTCTTAGTTCGAGGGTCAGTCTCTTAGTTAGGTTCTATGTTTCGGCTCCATAGGTGATCATCAGGAGGATACATTGGTTGTGGACCCTTCTTTTAGGGACTAATGGGATTTTCTTGTTCTTGGAGGTTGAGCTTGCTCTACCAAAAACTTACCATCCTTCTTATAGTGATTCTCTGCTTGATTTCTCCTTTTGAGGATTCCAACAAAAATCCAATTCATTTCTCCTGATCATAATTATTAGCTACTAGT
This sequence comes from Thysanoteuthis rhombus, assembly GCA_963457665.1. Classification (NCBI taxonomy): domain Eukaryota; kingdom Metazoa; phylum Mollusca; class Cephalopoda; order Oegopsida; family Thysanoteuthidae; genus Thysanoteuthis; species Thysanoteuthis major. The sequence continues at coordinate 31,981,251 of OY735242.1, read as the reverse complement.
TACTAGTGTCATCAAAAATGACAGTATATATGAAATATTTGGATACACATTGGATTTTATATTCAGGAATAACCGAGATTGCATTGTGAATTTGGAGAATAGTGTTTTGTTGACCACAAATGGATTTTTATTCTATTTTAATTACTTTTTATATTATGTATATTATGAGTATTTTTCTTTAAATTCAGTTTTTTTTTCAATGTCATTGGAGAATAATTGAAATTCTTTTTTACTATGTTAGTTGTATGAATGAAATCTCTTAGCATGACAGAAGACATCTAAACCTTAGTAATTATTATACATGAGAGAAAAAACCTCAGTATGAAACTAAATGTATTATTGTTTCCTTTAGATGTGTTGTCCTCATCATTGTAAGTGATTCAAACTATTTTCTTAGTTGCCTATTTTCACAACATTTCAGTTGTGTAGTGTATAATCTTCCTAGAATGTTTGTCGCATTCTAGAATGTCGAATCTGGTCCTGAGGAAGCTTGCACATCCTTACGCATACATACTACATCCAGTTTTTCCATACGGGTTTTCCGGATTGTCTCCCACCAACCTCTCTACTGGACTCCTGACCCTCTGTTTAAGCTTTGTGCGTGCTCACTTCTCTCAGACCAAACCAATGGAATTCTAAGATTATAGCCTGCTTCTTCCTGATCAATGATCCCTATAATTCATGTCTATACTCAGTCTGATGATAGAGTTATCTGAGCTTCAGCCGACTCATTTAAAAAATGCTCTTTTGACCAGATTCCATAATGGTCGGGTGTGCATCTGTCTCTCTCCATATGGTCAGCCATACCAGATTTCAACGTATCTCTACATGGCTGACCATACGTGGAGGATTTTTTTTACAAAACATCACATCATCCAGGTCTGTCTGCCCCTCTACAAGCCAGATTTAGCTCCCTGTGACTGTTTTTTTTTCTTGAAGAGATTTGCAATGAGGTAACTGCTGATGATTCTGACAGAAGACTTTACAGACTTTTTTGAAAAGGTGAAAGGACACTGGATACTTTCAAGACAGATCTCGTACAAGTAGTGGCAGTGTCCTTAAGAATCTCCTTTGGAAATATATGACCATAATATAGAAGTCAATGTGCCATAAAATTACATTTATAGTCAAAATCAAAACTTTGGACAAGTTATAAAAGACTAAGAATCTATTTAAAACTTTTGGCACTACAAGGCCATTATGTTGAAGTCAATCTGCCATGACAGCACATTCAGAAGCAGAAGTGAGGATATGTGATTAAAGGCTGAGAATCAACTTACAACTTGTTTGGCAAATGACCATCGTATAGCAGACAATATGCCATATATATCGATTACTCTTCTACTCAGTTAAATATTGCTACATTTACATCAATAGATACATAAACATTCACACATCACTTGATGACTTAAACCACTGGAAATCACTCCAAACAGGGGCTAACTGATCAGTAGTTATTCCCCTTGTTTTCAAGATCTAAATTCATTTGTATGAGACTAAGAGATATATGTGAAGAAAGATACGTCAACAGTGGATAAAGAACCTGCTAAACATGGAGATAACTTTTTCATTAATAAAGTTTTTTTAGAAACCGTCAACCAAAAGTGTCAAAGTTTTCTTCAGTTTTTAAGTTGATCTGGCTGACCATCTATGTATGTATCATGTGTACAGGCCGCATCAATGAATTTAGAGGGCTGAAATCGTAAACATTTACTTGAAAAATGTTTTTTTTCAAGACATTATAATCTTTTGAAAATTCTCTTATATAGTTTACGGGGTTCAATTTGCAATGTAAGCTTATGCTAAATTGATCCCCTAGTTTTTGTCCCTGCTTGTTTTTGAAATTTTTTTAGTGGCAATAACCTCACAAAAGGTGGGCAAAGTAACTTATTCATGGATCAACCCTTTTTTGAATTTTTTGATTGATCCCCCCAACACAGCATGCTGCCAATAGATGTTGATCAAGTGACAGTCTCTATTGAATAACTAACCAGATCTGTTAGGGTTTTTTTTCCTTTCCCAAGCATGATGAAAACACTTTTATAAATGGACAATTCCAACCGTTTTCTTTTCATCTGAACATCTATCGTCGTTTCTTTCTTTCTTTCTTTGTGATCCGCCCACTATCTAGATATTCCATGGTGGAAAAAAAAAGTGTGTGTGTGGGGGGTACAAGAGCAAAGAAGTAAGAGAAGTAAGTGACTGTGAAAAAAATGGCTAGAAAGGAGGAATATACAGATAAAACATTAAATGAATAATAGAAAAAAAGAGAAAAAATTGCCAAAGACACATCATATATATATATATATATATATATATATATATATATATATATATATATTATATATATATGCTCTGGTTTTATCTGGAATCTGAAAGTAGGGCATTTCTATAAAAACCTTCTGCAAACTGAAAAGTGGAGAAAAATGGGAAATTTTTTCAAGCATTTCCAGACCCACATAATGGCAATGATTTGTTATACAGTATTGTCAGAGGTTGGGCTGGTTAGTGGTGCAGGAGACGAGGGAGAGATAGAGTGCATGCTACCTTTATAACAGTTTGTTACCCGGATTGATTTTCAATGCATCTTTTCTTCCTTTTTTCTATTCCTTTCTTCTCTCTTCAGGATTCCTTATTTTTTCCTCTTTTCTTCTCTTTATTAGACTCGGTTAACCAAAACTATCAACATAGGTTTCTTCACTTTTCAAGTGAGGCTAGCTGGCTATGTATGTATCGTGTGTTCAAGCAACACCAATGGATCTAGAGGGCTGAAAATTTAAACATTCAGCCTTTATGTCTAAAAAGCTTTCCCTCTCTTCAAAATAGGTTCTTGACGGGGGTTCAATCTATTCTGTAAGTTTATATTAAATTGGTCGCTTATTTTGTCCCCAGTAACATACATGCTTGTTTTTTGAAAATTCAGACTTTTTAGGGATCAATGTCCAACAAAAGGCGAGGGAAGTAACTTATCCATCGATCAACCCATTTTCTTATTTTTAATTGATTACCCCGAACATGGCACGCTGCCAAAATACATTGGCCATGTGACGGTTTCTATTGAGTGACTAACTAGACCCGGCATCCTTCTTTCCTACCAACTTTTTTTCTCTAATCTTTCCTTCTCTCGTGAACTTATTCTCTCAATCTTACGTTTTCTTCTTTCTTACAAATATTCTCCTCTTCCAACAACCTTTCTTATATCATTTTTATTTTCATTCCGTACCACCATCCCCTAATATCACACACATTAATTACTACTCACACCTTTCAACCATTTCCACCTTTTTCCTTCCTTTCAATTTTTCTCTTGTTTTCGGTCACTAGTTTTTTCAGTGAATGATTTAATGAAATCCTGTGTTGTCTGCTAAGTTTAATTTTGATAGTTTCATATTTATGAATAAATTTCACTAACATAGCTTCCATGGGGGTGGCAAGAATTGAGAACAAAGAAATTGAAGTGTAAGTGATTTTTTAAATTATGGATTTGTGAAACGTATTTATAAATATGAAACCACCAAAATACAAATTTCTTCCTGTTTATTTTCTTTCTCTGGATTTCTTTCTTTTCTTTCAGATTTTTCTTTCCTTCCTTCAGATTTCTTTTTTTCGTTTTTTTTCCCCCTTCTCTTTCCTTCCTTTTTTTCTTTTAGATTTCTGCTTTCTTTCTCCATTCTTCGAATTTCTATTTCTTTTCTTTCTTTCCTTCCCTCGGATTTCCTTCTTTCTTTCTTTCCTTCCCTCGGATTTCCTTCTTTCTTTCTTTCCTTCCCTCGGATTTCCTTCTTTCTTTCTTTCCTTCCCTCGGATTTCCTTCTTTCTTTCTTTCCTTCCCTCGGATTTCCTTCTTTCTTTCTTTCCTTCCCTCGGATTTCCTTCTTTCTTTCTTTCCTTCCCTCGGATTTCCTTCTTTCTTTCTTTCCTTCCATCGGATTTCCTTCTTTCTTTCTTTCCTTCCATCGGATTTCCTTCTTTCTTTCCTTCCTTCCCTCGGATTTCTTTCCTTCCTTCCCTCCCTCGGATTTCTTTCCTTCCTTCCTTCCCTCGGATTTCCTTCTTTCTTTCTTTCCTTCCCTCGGATTTCTTTCCTTCCTTCCTTCCCTCGGATTTCTTTCCTTCCTTCCTTCCTTCCCTCGGATTTCTTTCCTTCCTTCCTTCCTTCCCTCGGATTTCTTTCCTTCCTTCCTTCCCTCGGATTTCTTTCCTTCCTTCCTTCCTTCGGATTTCTTTCCTTCCTTCCTTCGGATTTCTTTCCTTCCTTCCTTCCCTCGGATTTCTTTCCTTCCTTCCTTCCCTCGGATTTCTTTCCTTCCTTCCTTCCCTCGAATATTTCTTTCCTTCCTTCGGATTTCTTTCTTTCCTTCCTTCCCTCGGATTTCTTTCCTTCCTTCCCTCGGATTTCTTTCCTTCCTTCCCTTGGATTTCTTTCCTTCCTTCCCTTGGATTTCTTTCTTTCTGTTTACATTCCCATTCACATTCTTCCCATCTTTATCTCCCACTGGTGTTTCTTCAATTCCTCTATTTTCTTTTTCTCCTCCTCTCTTTACTATCAGAAACCGTAAACTAAAACTGTCACCAAAACTGCCAACAGAGGTTTTGCAGTTTTTAAATTGGTCCATCTGACTGGCAATTCATTTATGCATCATGCATACAGGCCACACTAATGGAGCCAGAGGGTTGAAATTTTCAACAGTTACTCCTTGTGTCTAATAAAATGTTTGGGTTTTTTTTTGTACGTCCCCCTTCCTAGGTTTTTAAGGGGAGGGGTCAATTTGTAACGTAAAATTATGCTAAACTGATCCCTTGGTTTGTATCTGGCAACATTCACGCTATTTTTAGAAAAAAATTCTGACTATTTCAATGATCACAGACCAATAAGAGATGAGGAAAGTAACTTATTCATTGATCACCTTCAACACAGCACAAAAGTCATTGGTTATGTGACGGTTTCTATCAAGTGACTAATCAGACTCCCTCCTTCTATACTCCTTTTCCCTTCTTTCTTTCTTTGTCCATCTTCCCCTCCCTGTCTTCCTTCCAACATTTCTTCACCCGGTATCTCACTTCCTCAAGTCTGATCATTAAACATTAGGGGAAAAAAATCCATCTACTATAACCAACAAGAGAAGAAAACAGAAGAAAAAAAAAAAAAAAAAAAAAAAAAAGAAAAAGAAAAAGAAAAAGAAAAAAGGAAAAAGAAAAAGAAAAAAGAAAAAAGGAAAAAGAAAAAGGAAAAAAAGAAAAAGAAAAAGAAAAAAAAGAAAAAAAAAGAAAAAGAAAAAAAAAAAGAAAAAAAAGAAAAAGAAAAAAAAAAGAAAAAAAGAAAAAGAAAAGAAAGAAAAAAAGAAAAAGAAAAGAAAGAAAAAAAAGAGCAAGAAATTCACATTAAAAAAAAACCTCGAAATGAAAAAATCCAAAAATTAAAAAAAACAAACAAACAATGAGAAATAAATGATCTTTAAAAAAAAAAAAAAAAAGAAAAAAAAAAGAAAAAAAAGTCCGAAAAGTGTCTAAGATAAGTTACGAGCAGCAGATCAAAGATCCTAATGGTTTGTTTATGGGGGTGGGGGGTGGAAGGGAGGGGGAAGTAGTGCAGGGAAGTATGTGGGGGTGAGGGGGGGTTCAGAAATATGAGCAGTTATCGGAAATAGGAAGATGCATTATACCAATATGCCTACATGAACATACAGTATTTATTTATGTGCACTACTAAACACTGTGATCACATACATTACATGTATAGAATGATCAGATAGAGAACAAAAGAAATTGCATGAGATATATATATATATATATATATATAAGTCAATTCCAGTGAAATGGAACATCGGTTCCAAGGAATACTCACTTAGTAGGACCAATCATGCAAAAACAGAATCAAACAAATGTAATAATCATATATAGGGACCAAAATCTGTGTTCTCAATGTGTTCCACTTAAGTATATATATATATATATATATATTATATACATATCTTATATATACATATATTATATTATATATACATATATTATATATACATGATATTATACGTACATACATTAAAAAAACAAAAAAAAAAATCATGCACGCCCATGTATTAGGTTGATGCAAAAGGTCCCAATATATTTTTTGACAAAATATTTTATTCATAAAAATTAATAGCATCATTCATTCACTGAAATTTTTCCCCCTGGCTTTCGATGACCTTATGTCACCTTTTAAGTAAATTATGTGTTTCATTATAAAGGACTGATTTTGATTGATGAATTTTGCAGAAATCTCTCTCTTGAACTTATGGGGACCACTGGCTAGAAAAATGTGCATTGCATAGAAAGAAACAAATCACAGTTCTGGCGGATACAATGCATGTAGGACTGCCCATCTCAACTCCCTGATCATTTGACATTTGCAGACCGAGGGTGGATGTGGTCCTACAGCAAAATCACAGGTGAACTTCTTCCAGGAAAAAAAATCTTTTCTCTTCCAATGCATCATTCAAACAAGCCAATTGTTCACTCTAGTGTTGCACAAATAATGGTTTGTCCAGGTTCAAGCGATTTGTAATAATTCTTTTTTAATCTTTCCAAACACAGGAGGGTCCTGGGTTTGATTCCTTGTATGAGCAAGGAGGAAAGAAGAAAGGAAGGAAGGAGAGAACAAATGGAAGAAGCAACAATGAAGGAAAGAACAGATGAATGAAGGAAAGAACAGATGAATGAAGGAAAGAACAGATGAATGAAGGAAAGAACAGATGAATGAAGGAAAGAACAGATGAATGAAGGAAAGAACAGATGAATGAAGGAAAGAACAGATGAATGAAGGAAAGAACAAATGAATGAAGGAAAGAACAAATGAATGAAGGAAAGAACAAATGAATGAAGGAAAGAACAAATGAATGAAGGAAAGAACAAATGAATGAAGGAAAGAACAAATGAATGAAGGAAAGAACAAATGAATGAAGGAAAGAACAGATGAATGAAGGAAAGAACAGATGAATGAAGGAAAGAACAGATGAATGAAGGAAAGAACAGATGAATGAAGGAAAGAACAGATGAATGAAGGAAAGAACAGATGAATGAAGGAAAGAACAGATGAATGAAGGAAAGAACAAATGAATGAAGGAAAGAACAAATGAATGAAGGAAAGAACAAATGAATGAAGGAAAGAACAAATGAATGAAGGAAAGAACAAATGAATGAAGGAAAGAACAAATGAATGAAGGAAAGAACAGATGAATGAAGGAAAGAACAGATGAATGAAGGAAAGAACAAATGAATGAAGGAAAGAACAGATGAATGAAGGAAAGAACAAATGAATGAAGGAAAGAACAGATGAATGAAGGAAAGAACAAATGAATGAAGGAAAGAACAAATGAATGAAGGAAAGAACAAATGAATGAAGGAAAGAACAAATGGATGAAGGAAAGAACAAATGGATGAAGGAAAGAACAAATGGATGAAGGAAAGAACAGATGAATGAAGGAAAGAACAGATGAATGAAGGAAAGAACAAATGAATGAAGGAAAGAACAAATGAATGAAGGAAAGAACAAATGAATGAAGGAAAGAACAGATGAATGAAGGAAAGAACAGATGAATGAAGGAAAGAACAAATGAATGAAGGAAAGAACAAATGAATGAAGGAAAGAACAAATGAATGAAGGAAAGAACAAATGAATGAAGGAAAGAACAGATGAATGAAGGAAAGAACAAATGAATGAAGGAAAAAAATGAATGAACAAACGATAATCTAGATAAAACAGGAAATGAAACAAAAAGGAAGTGTGGTAAAAAGAAAGAAAAATAAGCAAAATGGAGAAAGAGAAAAAACAGATGAATTAAAAAAAAAATAAGAAAGAATGAAAGTAAGTGGAAATTTAAAAAAAAAAAAGAAAAAAGTCAATTGAAAATGAAATTACAACGGAACACCTGAACACTAATTAATTATGCAGGTGTAAAAAGATGAAAGTTCTGACAAGAGAAGCTCAGATATAGAAAGAAGAAGAAATAAGCAAGATGTTTAAAGTAATTAAAATAATTTCAGTAATTATATACTTCCACTTTTTGCAATCTATTACCAACATTGGGTCAGCACAACCTAATTACTGTATTCTCTTGTGGCCAGACAAAATAGAGTAAGATTGTCGTGAGAAGAGGTATTTGCTCTGGTTTATTTAATAAACAGAAATGAACAGAAAGTGGAAGTTTGAAGTTCTAGATGAACAAGACATAACATTGAGAAGAAAGATCAATTTTAATTCAAAATGAGAATTTTCTTCTCTTAGATTAAAGTGCTGAACCTAACAAGCTGTAATATTGTTAGTAGTGTGTTATCTCTTCTAAGAGACAACCCCAATAGAGTCTGCCAGCCTGACTTGGTCCCGGTTTTTGTTCTATTATATCAAACTTAGTGATCCTGGTAAGTTTTTAAGACAATCCCTTAGGCAGGATTCAAGTCCTCTGAAGTGTATACTATTAACAACATAGGGAAATTTGTCCTAATGAAGAGTCTCCACATCCTTCACTCATACCGGGAATCAAACCCAGGACCTTCAGAGTGTGAGGCAGAAATGCTAACCATTACACTATCCAAGCAGATCGATATTATCAGACATCGTCAACAAAAATTGTCAACTTTGGTTTCTTCAGTTTTTAAATTGGGCTGGCTGGCTATGTATGCATGACGCATGCAGGCTCTACCAATGAAACTAAAAGGCTGAAAATTTAAACATTGCTCAGCATCATATGGAAAGATCACAAGACAGCACAGTATATTAGCAAAAAACAGAGTTATCATAAAATCTATTAGAAATGGCAATGGGCTGGTCATTTTGTAAGAATGGCAGACAACCACTGGACATCATAATGTCAATCCCCAGAGGTATATGTAAAACTGTAGCCAACAAAAAATGTGATGGTGTGATGAACTAGACTAGTTCGGAAAGTATTTGCTCCATGATGTTCATGAAGGAGACGTCTAGCAGATCTCAGAGAAGGTCAATGTCCAACAACCGAAAAGCTGTTACCGCTTCTGATTTCTAAAAAAAAAAAAAAGTTGTTTTTCCCCCCCCGATTAGATTTTTAGAAGGAAGTTCAATTTACTATGCAATTCAATGCTAAATTGGTCCCTTAGAATGTATCTAGCAGGATTCACGCTTGTTTTTAAAAAAATTCAGACTTCTTTTTAGTGATCACTACCCAACCAATGGCAAGAGAAGTAACTTATTCATTGATCACTGCCAAAACGGCATGCTACCAAAAGACATTGGTCACGTGAGAGTTTCTATTGTATGACTACCCAGACCTTGTTTTGTTTTTTAATACAAAAAGTATTCTTAACCATTATAATTTTTGACAGTCTTAATTAAGATGTGTTCAATAACTTGGAACCTACTTTGATTAAACATGTCTTCTATGCTGTAAGAGAATATAATAATAAATGAATAACAAAAAGAGGAAGATTTGGAGAAAGAAAGGTCAATGACAAAAAAGTACAAAGGCATGAACTTTAGAACTGCTATCAATACAGACAGGTATATCTACAATATGAAAAGAGCACAATTATCAGAAATTTGACTATAAAAGAGTAACTCGTGTGTTCAGTTTGACTGTCAGTCATCATGATTGTATTGTTACTTGCAATAAGTGGTACTAGCATTCCTAGTGAAATTATGAATTACCACCACCATATATGCTGCATTCGGGATGATCAATTGAAAAGTTGGAAAAAGGGGTAATCAATGAATAAGTTACTTCTCTCACCTTTTGTTGGGCTAGGATCACTAAAATATGTCCAAATTAAAAAAAAACAAAAAAAATAAAACAAGTAGAACAACTGACCAATTTAGTATAAATTTATATTGCATATTGACCCCCCACCCCCACCCTGAATAAAACTTATATTCAAGGCGAATTTTCAAAAAAATAAAAAATAAAAATTTTCCCTACTCATCAAGAAGAGTGTGTGTGCAAAATTTTAAATTTCGATGAACGGTAAAAACAATACGACAGAACCTATGAATAATCTAAACCCAGCAACAGTGATTAAATGTTGCCGTGAGTAGTGGTGATTTATATCAATAGAAAAGGAGTAGATAAATAAAGAATGACAATACCCTATCCTAGCGATTTAGTAACATTCTTAGACTGATAATGATAACAGTAAGTCCAGCAAGATGTTCCTTCTGCCCACGGGGATTGCTACTCCGCCCTATAAAACCTACATGCCAATAAAACCACAGCAGCAACACCCACATGATTGCCCCCAGCTACCAATCCAGCAAGATCCCGGTGGAGAAGATTCCAGATCAGAAGGCTTATAATACATGCTGGTGAAAGTCGAACAACCTTCTCACAACTCTAGTAGATAATTCTCTTATTGGCTACTGCAGGGAACAATAAGATAAAGGAATGAATTACCTAAATCTAGGTGAGAAATTTTAAGCTCAATCTTGAGCCAGCTGACTTAGCTCATTCAAGCTGAGTGCGCACATAGATACATTTTAAATTTGGCGGCCATTTTGAATATGTAACGAAGACGTATGACCATTACAGCTGCCATGAATGAAATCTCATACACCTTTGAAATGATATGACTTCCCAGGGTTATTTAGGAAATGAAAAAAACTTAAATCCATCCATTGCTTTGTAATCTTTAAGAAAACCCTGGCTTGAATGAGTTAAGTGAGCCAAAGGAATGATGACATGCCACGTGGCCAGCTGCAATTGATGGAACTGAAAGACCTAACATTGGAGAATGGTATTGTACAAGGTAAAAGCTACCAATCGCAACAAGAAAAACTAAGTGTGAAATAGAAAAAAGACCATTTTCTGAGTTCAGGATTATTTTTCCGCAAGATAGTTGAGGCTGATCCAACATATATATATATATATATATATATATATATATATATATATATATTTGTATTTGGTTATGTGGGCATCCAGGTTTTTGTGAAGTTACGAAAGTGCATACACAGTGGGTGGAAGGAAGTATATATGTCTTTTGTGGTTGTTTCTATAGATGGAAAGTAAGTTGGGATTTTGAGATGAGTGGTTCAGGATTTTCTTTTGAAGTTCTTGAGAGGGTGTGGTGGAGGAGGAGGAGGAGGCAGATCTGGGGGTGAAAAAAAGAAAGCATATTTTTCATGGGGTATGGAGATTGATTTTTGGGTAAGTATCAAAAAGGGTTGGTCGAGAAAAAAAATTGTGAGAAATATACGGAGAAATGAAGGGAGGGAGAGGGAGTGGGAATATTTTTGTACTTGAAGGGAGAGAGTAGAAAAGGGAGAGAGTAGGAAAGCTAGTGAGGAAATGCGGAGACAAGGGAGGAAAAAGAGGAGAGCAAGAGTGCGAGGTGAAGGGTAAGGAAGATATGAGTGAAGGATGTGGAGAGATAGTGAGAAGGGGGAGAAAGACTAGAGGTGAGAGAGAGGGGGAAAGAGGAGAGAGAGCACGTGTGAGAGAGAGGGGGAAAGAGGAGAGAGAGCACGTGTGAGAGAGAGGGGGAAAGAGGAGAGAGAGCACATGTGTGAGAAGGGGAGGGGGAAATGCAGAAAGGAGAAATAGTGAGAAGACAAAAAAAAAAGAGAAAGGAAGAGGAGCAAGTAAGAAGGGGAGAGAAAGAGGAAAAAAGGTGAGAAAGAGAACAAGAAAGAAAAAGATGACAAGTAGAGACAGAGGCATATATTGAGAATGTTGTAAGAGAGAGAGAAAGAGAGAGAAGGGTCAATGAAAAGATACAAAAAGGTAACATTGGTAGAGAGAGAGGAGGGAGAGAAAGAGAATAAGCTATCTATAAAAAAATCTTTAGTTTTGATGGTCAAATACTTAGTAAAAGCTTGAATTATGGCTTCTCTATTATTGAACCTTTTATCACAAATATCAAGTACAAAATGCTTGAAAAGATGATAATCTATAGGAGAAATGTCAGGTGAATATGGAAGATACTGTAAGACTTCATATACCAATTCTCTAAGTTTAGACACATTCTGCCGAGAGATAGGAGGCCAGCAACCTTTAATTCAGTTCATATTCAACCAATTTTACAAATTTTAAACCATTCTTGTTGCGTTGAAATGATTGGGGCACTGTTGAAGTCCTAAAATCACCAGAACCATTTGTTCGTGGGTTTTTGCCCGCTGCTGTCAATTCCTCTTCATTATGAACGAGCTGCCTTTGAGGTTTATTATTGGTATCCAGACCTAAAACCTATTGAACCGATGTAGAACGGTTCCTTTTGTTGTATATTGTATTCATTCCCATAATCAGCAGTTTGAGTAACATTATGTCCTTATTCAAATTATTACTTGAAAATTAGTCTAAGTTCTTGGGTTAACATCATTGTTATTCAAGGGTCCCAAAACCTCCAATAATAATTGTATCTCTATTTACACTGAATCTGCAAAAAACGAAATTAGGTAAATCTTTCATTTAAGGCGATACTCTGTATAATGTAAAAAAAAAAAAAAAGAAAAAAAAAGCCATTTCATGCACACACCAGGAATTGAACCTGAATCCCTGTGTGTGTAAGAGCGAAGAGAGTAAAAAACTCTTCATTAGGACAAATTTCCCTGTTCATTCAGCGGCTAATCGAGTACACCCTAAGCTGTGTGGTTAGGATGAAAAATTGGGAATGGAGTCCTCTCTATCATCTAGAAGGATAGTAACAAATGTAAGGAGCATTTGGGTTACCCCCAACTGCCAGGGCAGTATAAGTCTTTGGTTGACATGTGTAAATAGGTTTTCATTTGGGGGTTCAATTTGCAATGAAGATTTATGCTAAATTGGTTCCAAGTTTGCACTCGGTTGAATCCTTGCTTTTGAATACTCAGACTTTATAGCGATCAAACAAAAGGTATGAGAAATAACTCATCCATTGATCGAGCCTTTTCCCTGACTTTTTTATTGATCACCCCAAATGCAGCACTTGCTAAATCTTGTAGAAGAATGTTCAAACAGCACGGTTTGGTTAATGGAGCAGCACTTTGAAATTTAAATAATCAGATTAGAAGAGGCTTCAAATGGCTTCAAATTTCTTCTGATTACTGAAGTGTTTCTTTAAAATTCAGGGTTTATTAGGGCAGTGGGTGAATTAGATCAACCATTCACTGATTGGCCAAATGTGTTTTACAGTAATTACAATATAAAATGACTTCCACATCTCGTTAACTCACTAACTGCGAATGACAGGAATTTCAGTCATTGTTCCTGTATTGCCAACTCATTAAATATTGTGATTGATGGCAACATTTTTTCTGGCTAAATTTCATCTTATAATGGATTAATCTGCAATGGATAAGTATTATATAGCATTCACCACCATCTGCAATGAAGGGGTCAAGAGTGTTTTTAATAAGATATTTACATACAAATAACCTCAAGAAAAAGAATAATTTCGCTAATAATTTAGCTCAAGAGTTTGGGGGGGGGATAAAGGAAAAGAGAGAGAGAGAGAGAGGGGAGAGGGAGAAGTAAAAAAGAGAGACGGGGAGAGGGAGAAGTAGAAAAGAGAGAGAGAGGGAGAGGGAGAAGTAAACAAGAGAGAGAGAGGGAGAGGGAGAAGTAAACAAGAGAGAGAGAGGGAGAGGGAGAAGTAAACAAGAGAGAGAGAGCAATTGAATCACAGAGAGAGAGAGAGAGAGAGCAATTGAATCACAGAGAGAGAGAGAGAGAGAGCAATTGAATCACAGAGAGAGAGAGAGAGAGAGCAATTGAATCACAGAGAGAGAGAGAGAGAGAGAGAGAGCAATTGAATCACAGAGAGAGAGAGAGAGAGAGCAATTGAATCACAGAGAGAGAGAGAGAGAGCAATTGAATCACAGAGAGAGAGAGAGAGAGCAATTGAATCACAGAGAGAGAGAGAGAGAGCAATTGAATCACAGAGAGAGAGAGAGAGAGCAATTGAATCACAGAGAGAGAGAGAGAGAGCAATTGAATCACAGAGAGAGAGAGAGCAATTGAATCACAGAAAGAGAGAGAGAGAGAGCAATTGAATCACAGAGAAAGAGAGAGAGAGAGAGCAATTGAATCACAGAGAAAGAGAGAGAGAGAGAGCAATTGAATCACAGAGAAAGAGAGAGAGAGAGAGCAATTGAATCACAGAGAAAGAGAGAGAGAGCAATTGAATCACAGAGAAAGAGAGAGAGAGCAATTGAATCAGAGAGAGAGAGAGAGAGAGAGAGTAATTGAATCAGAGAGAGAGAGAGAGAGAGAGCAATTGAATCAGAGAGAGAGAGAGAGAGAGAGCAATTGAATCAGAGAGAGAGAGAGAGAGAGAGAGCAATTGAATCAGAGAGAGAGAGAGAGAGAGAGAGAGCAACTGAATCACAGAGAGAGAGAGAGAGAGCAATTGAATCACAGAGAGAGAGAGAGAGCAATCAAATAACATAGAGAGAGAAAGAAATCAAATGAGAAAGAGAAAGAAAGAGAGAAAAAAAATAAAGTTGAGGTGCAATAGTGAAAATTCATTCAAATGCTGATTAAATGTCAAATGATGATAGAATCATGTTGAAATGCAAGCAGCCCTTTATTCTCCTCATGATGACATCCCTTGGAGACATTCAATTAACATTAGCACTTTATTCATTCAACATGCAAAGTAAAGAATGGAGGAAAAAATAAAATGAAAAAAAAAAAAAAAACTTAAATTAGTATCCGTACCAAAGAGAAAGTGCAAAAACTAGAATTTCATCCTTCTATACATTTGGTTTTTTTGTAGGAGATTTGACAAAAATTGTCTTTTCTAAAAAGTAAAGGAAAAAAAAAACGGTTGGGGTGGTTCTTGCAAAAATTGGGAGAGCTACACCAAAAAACGGTAACATTAAAGAATGGGTAGAAAAATCAAAAGTTGGAAGGTATTTACGAGAATAGAAAAAAAATAATTTGAGATTGATGGGGAAAAATAAAAATAAGAGAGGTGCAGTTTTCACTTATTTTGAGAGACTTCCTTCTGGGAAGTTTCTGGAGATTTAAAGGATGTTTTTATAATGAAGAGGAAAAAATGAATACGCCAAGAAATGGTTAAGTGGTTGTGTAGATTGGGATGGGGGAGGATGGGTAATAATCTACTTCAGAAATTGTTGAGTGAAATAAAAGGTGGCACACCTCTCCCCCACAACTCTGGGTTCATATGTCAAGGGGGAGAGAGAGAAAAGAAGGAGAGGAAGGAAGAGAAGAAGGAGAGGAAGGAAGAGAGGAAGGAAGAGAGGAAGGAGAGGAAGGAAGAGAGGAAGGAGAGGAAGGAAGAGAGGAAGGAGAGGAAGGAAGAGAGGAAGGAGAGGAAGGAAGAGAGGAAGGAGAGGAAGGAAGAGAGGAAGGAGAGGAAGGAAGAGAGGAAGGAGAGGAAGGAAGAGAAGAAGGAGAGGAAGGAAGAGAAGAAGGAGAGGAAGGAAGAGAAGAAGGAGAGGAAGGAAGAGAAGAAGGAGAGGAAGGAAGAGAAGAAGGAGAGGAAGGAAGAGAAGAAGGAGAGGAAGGAAGAGAAGAAGGAGAGGAAGGAAGAGAAGAAGGAGAGGAAGGAAGAGAAGAAGGAGGGGAAGGAAGAGAAGAAGGAGGGGAAGGAAGAGAAGAAGGAGGGGAAGGAAGAGAAGAAGGAGGGGAAGGAAGAGAAGAAGGAGGGGAAGGAAGAGAAGAAGGAGGGGAAGGAAGAGAAGAAGGAAGGGAAGGAAGAGAAGAAGGAAGGGAAGGAAGAGAAGAAGGAAGGGAAGGAAGAGAAGAAGGAGGGGAAGGAAGAGAAGAAGGAGAGGAAGGAAGAGAAGAAGGAGAGGAAGGAAGAGAAGAAGGAGGGGAAGGAAGAGAAGAAGGAGAGGAAGGAAGAGAAGAAGGAGGGGAAGGAAGAGAAGAAGGAGGGGAAGGAAGAGAAGAAGGAGGGGAAGGAAGAGAAGAAGGAGGGGAAGGAAGAGAAGAAGGAGGGGAAGGAAGAGAAGAAGGAGGGGAAGGAAGAGAAGAAGGAGGGGAAGGAAGAGAAGAAGGAAGGGAAGGAAGAGAAGAAGGAAGGGAAGGAAGAGAAGAAGGAAGGGAAGGAAGAGAAGAAGGAGGGGAAGGAAGAGAAGAAGGAGAGGAAGGAAGAGAAGAAGGAGAGGAAGGAAGAGAAGAAGGAGGGGAAGGAAGAGAAGAAGGAGAGGAAGGAAGAGAAGAAGGAGGGGAAGGAAGAGAAGAAGGAGAGGAAGGAAAGATAATGATAAGTTTAATAAGGAACAAAGCCAAATAAAGAGAAATAAGGGGAGGTTAGACTAATCTTTTAATTTCAGAGGGGCTGCTAACCTTGGAAATCAGCATTTAAACTCCTGGCTTTTATTTGAATTTGAACCGTTTTATCAACTTGAAATAGATAATTGTTTCAATCTCTGAGACCACAAATTTGTTTTAAACGTCAGTGTTACAAGTGCAGAAGACCAGCCTACCTTGAAAATCATCATTTGGAATCCTAGGATTTATTAGGGTTTGAACCCAGACTTCTAGTACCAGTTGGAAATGCATAACAATTTCATCCATGAGGCAGGCCATAAAGTCTGCACGTACACCTTGTTGCTTATGAACATAAAATAGAAAAAGCTAAACCACTTTGAAGCAGCTGTTTATGCAGTGAGAAAATGTCAAGCTCTAATGTCGGAATCAACCCTTCCAATTTAACTGACCGTTCTGCAACTGACAAGATGACAGGCTTCTTTTTTCCACTGGTCAATCCAGATGTGACAGATTGGTGTTTGGATATCGTCATCCTTGCTGGTCAATCTCCTAACTGGAGAGCAGCAATAAATAAAATATCGTCATAATACTTCTATATCTTCTTTCAATTCTTCTTATACCCTTTCTCTCTCTTCCCCCATTCTTACATCCTCTCTTTTATTGTCCTCCTTTAATTTCTCCTCATACTATTTCTCTCCATCCTTACCTCCTCTGTATACCTTGTCTTTCTCCTTATATTCTCTCTCTACATTCTTACCTTCTATCTTTTTATTTCTCCTCATATCCTTTCTCTCTCCAGTCTTACCTCCTCTCTCTATCTTTATCTTTTTCCTTTAATTTCTCCTCATAAACCCTTTCTCTCTCTCCATTCTTACCTCCTCTCTATATCTAGTCTTTCTCCTTTCATTTCTCCTCATAACCCCCCTCTCTCTCCATTCTTACCTCCTCTCTATATCTTATCTTTCTCCTCATACCTCCCTCTCTCTACTCCCATTTTTACCTCCTCTCTATATCCTCTTGTCTCTCCTTTCATTTCTCCTCATACCCTCTCCCTCTCTTCACTAATTTCCTCAGACAAAATCTTCTCTTACTAGATTAAAAGGATTTTCAATGGAATATTTTGGTTTAAAGAATTGTTATTCTTGGAGAATTCTGGCATCTCCTGATGCCTTTGTTAAGAAAAGACCGAAATAGCCAGTTAAGATGTACTTCTTCCCTCCATTTGTTGAGATATGTACGAATCAATCCTTGTGAAAAAATACAAGGACATACATATCTCCTCCACTATTTGAAAGCAGCACATTCCTATGGAAGCATTCAAAAGCCAAAATAGTGTTAAGTCAATTACAATTATTTAATATGGGAAATTTCCTTGGATCAAGGTAGCGAGAGGTACAGGGGATTAAAAGTAAGAGGAAGAGGGTGTGTGCTGCCTCTATAATGTCTCACTACAAAACAAAGGCTGAACACTTATCACTTTATTTTTCGAAAAAGCAAAAGAGTTGGATAAAAGTGAATGAGAACTATCTATATTTGAATTCTTTATTAAACAGAAAAGAAACTAATAGGCTTGTTTCAGTGGAAGAGACCATTGTTTTATAAGGAGGGAAGGGTATATTTATAAGCACATGTTACCTTTAAGTGGAAAAGGTCCATGCTTATGGATAGAGAATCAAGTTCATTGTTGATTGAATGGATAAAAGATATCAATGAATTTATATAGATATAAATATATTTAGATGGATATACATGTACATCTGCTATTCAACTTCATCATACACATACGCGTTTATATAAATATCTACTTTTATGAAGATGACGAGAGTATACTTTTTTGTTCCTATGTTTTTTATAGACTCCTAAATGGTTTCTCCCAACAAGCTGAAAATTTGAGTATAAAGATAACATTTATAATATACACACACGCATAAGAAACATATCTATATATTTTGCACTATTATTTGTATAATAAAACAGGATAACCCCATTTTGTCTTGTCAGTAATTCTGAAGCTTCACCTGAAGCCTTTCGGGGTCATATAAAATCTGCCTTCTTCACAAGTGCCCTTGGGTTCACCTCAAGAAAAAACAGAGCGCATGGATCAAGAATTGTACACCAGGCACACCTCATCTAACCAACATGTCCACATGAGAGAACCACCTTCTGTCACAATCTTCAATGCAAGCTCTGACCATAACAAATCATAGACAAACCCTGAAAAGACAGCACAACTTTGTTCAGATCTCAGCAACTTCAAAGGTTTTTACACTGAAGGCAATAAGTACATGACAATTTACCAGAGCCAAATCGATGGTCAAGTGCTTCACCATCAACCTGACTAAACCAGATGAGAACAAGACAAGTTACTTCAGGGCTTCAAGTACGCGGTTAGAGTGCTCAATCTACTCTCTCTCTCTCTCTCTATATATATATATATATATATATATATATATATATATATATATATATATATATATATATATATATATGTATATATATACTCACAATACAAATCAAGAATATAATATATGATATCCGATGTGTGATGGATTTATTTTATAAAGTGCTCGATACATTCAACATTAAGTTGAGCAGAGCTTAAAATATAATAGAGTAAGGGTTGGCTACACAATCACATTCATGTTTCTGCCCAGTTTTGGCCTATCAAGGTGAAGGATTCGATTTATTTTAGATTCCTATTTAGGGACACGGGAGGGGTCCATTTTCCCAGGCGGTAGAACTTTCCTTTTAATCTATCAAATAAATATATATATATGTTTGTTTAGTGGTTGATCATTGACTGTTGTGGTTTCCTGTTTTATTTAGTGAAGATGTTGTCCTTGTTGGTAGTTATAAACTATAAATTAAGAGGGTATAGTATATGGCATTTTCATTATTAGCATGCAATTAATCTATCAATTTTTGTGGTATGTTTCCTCTTTGAGAATATTTCATTCTCATTTAAATCTGTTTCTCAATGCTATGGTTCCTTTTTATATGACCTTAGTTGTTAATCTAATTATTTCATGTTTGGTCTATTTTCACATATCTGTAACAATTATGATAACTGGTTTGTTCTTTAAAGTGACTGTGGGAAGAAGATATGGTGATTAATTTCTAGTATATCAACACATGGATTATTGAGTTATGTTTGTTAATAGAAATTTTGAGCGATGCTGGCATTTTAACACTACTTAATTTTTTCTGTGTAATAATTCTGTTCTTGGTTTATTGTTCTATTGGCAAAAGTGAGGATTTCAAATTTCTTATTCAGGCATAGGTGGCATATGTATGTTTGTTTTAAAATTTTCCATTTTATTTCAGGTTTGAGTTAGCTATCAATCATTCTCCAATAATATGTCAACATGGAAATAAATACATTGTACATCCGATATTGTATTATATCATATTGCATCCCTGATTTGAATTGCGTGATGTATGAATAGCTTGGCTTTACAAGCAAAGATATATATATATATATATATATGTATATATATATACACACTAGTATAGTTGATATAATACAGTGGTACCTCTAATAGCAAAGGACTCTTAAAACAAAATTTTATATAGCGAGGTTAAAATAATTGGTTTCCCTTTTTACTTTTTTGCACATTGCATTGTGGGACTTGTAGTCAAACCGCTGATTTAAACAGTAGTGTTATTATGAACTCGAAAAGAAAACCCCAGAGAAGAATTCCATCCTTCATTAGATAAGTACTGAAAATTTTACTAAAATCCAATTAATAGTCGTTTTGTAATCTTTGTTTCTAGTAATGAGATGAAGATTTTGATGATTTTCCCGTGTCAACTATCGGGCCCCGACTAATTATGTTACCAAATATACCGAGATGTTTAAGAGTCAATAATGAGACTATCAGGAGATGTATCTGTGTTTCTTGTTTTTATGGCTGTTGTAGGCTGAGTTTTAAGACTTTTTTTTTGTTGCAACAATGACAGATTGATTGTATACATTTTTTTTCCTGTCTGGGAAATGCTTTTTATTATTCACACCATTTAAGCATAAGGATTAATTATACTAATATATATTTTAGTATAAACGTACATATTGCATGGCCATACTGTTGAAACAACCTGACAAGGGTTTGGCAGCCCCCACATCTGGCTTGGGCATTCCAGGAGAGGGATAATCCTATAACCAAGGGACTTCACTCCTATCTGTGCATCCTCGGTGGATCATAGGAGGCCAACCCTAGGTCTGAAAGGGTGAGGTGTGTCTCATCCAAAGGAGTGGTCAGAAATGAAGGAGAGGTTACATAAACTTCTAAGATTTAGAAATCGAATGAAAGGAGAGAAAAGAAAATATGACGGAAAGCAAACCTCTGGGGTGGGTCCATTGTCCATGCCTCAACATACAGTGATACTATTGGAATTTACTTTTCTTGTGATCAGCAGACTGCTGTATCCAGCTCTAACATCTGTTTACAGTGGTGTACAGAAAATAAGTATTAAAGCCCTCTTCTCCTATAAATCAAACGAGGAAAAATTCAAGTAAGGCTAAAAACATGGTCAGTGACTAAAATATTTGTTAACCAGGTTAGTCCTGAGAAAAGAACTCTCTGATCAATAGAGAATGCCATGAAAGTCTGTAACAGGACCTAAGCAAGACAAAACTATTAATCAAACCAAATCTTCAGTAACCTAGATCTTCTAAAACCACGAACTGTCAGTCCATTTGTTAAATTGAGTGCCTCCCCACCTTTTTTTTTGAAGGGGTGTGACTTGGCCCTGGGTTTCAGGCTATTACAATGTTGGTCACTACTCTGAGGAGAAAGCAGACCTCTTTAGTCAGTTCACATCTGCTTTTGTTAGAGTGTCAGCGATCTTTGCTTAAAATTGCAGACAGCCATAGTATCTGGTGACTATGCTTGAAGTTGCAGACAGTCAACTGTCCTTCATAGAGGCAGCAGATCTCCATAGCTAGCCTTGCCAGGAGAAAGACACTCTTGTCGAACATATGACCTTGGGTCCCTGCTCCTATTCTTGCCACCTCGGTGGACCATAGGATACAATACCTTGATTTAAAGGATGGGGTCAGCCTTGCACATATTGCACTTCACCTTGAAACACCATTGCACAGATAGGTGGGTTACTTTGTGCACATGGCTCTGCCATCCCTGAAACCTATAATCGTAGAAAATCCTCCCAAAATTTTAATCTGCGAAGCCAAGTCTTTCATATATTGCATAATCCTTTGATTTCTGTCCCTGAAACCCATGATTGTAGAAAACCTTCCCAAAGTGTTCATCTGCGAAGCCAAGTCTTTCATACATTGTATAATTGTTTGAAGACGACACTCTTTTCCAAGAAAAACGATTCCAACAGTTTAATCTAACCTTCTCCCATCTGAATTTTTTAGTTAGTCTGATTTCTTGTTCTACTCACTAATACATGCATTTATACAAATATATTAGTTTAAGTTATGCATACATTAATGATCCTATCTATTTTTTATTTCAATTATCATAAGTAGTTTGTGCTTAAGATTTTCAACTGGATTAATTAATAACAGTATTAGCTTTACTTTTCAAACTAATTCAGTAATATGAAGTTCCCCCACCCATGTTTTTTCCCCGTTTACTATCTCCTTTCTAATAGCATGGTCACTCCTTACCTACACAATGTACACAAGCTGAAGCCAGCTCTGATGTTTCAAATATCATTGTTCTTTTTCCCCCATGACAGAATCGACAAACAAACCAACATAAAAAAAAGTGACACTGGCTTTCATATAAAATGTATCAAGAAATGGATATATATGATCTGACAGAATGATAATCAATTGCGTTATATTATATAAAAACTTGCTTGAAAATGATCTCCCGTCATTACATGGTTAATCTATCACCTGCCCTAGACAACATAAATAGAATAAACAATTGATTTGCATTACTGGCAGCTGTTTAGTTCAATGGTAAGAGCATCACTTCATTGCAGCGGCTACCCTACCAGTAACAGGTTTTATGATATAACGAGAACATAATTTGATAATCTAGCACAATTTATAATCATTCTATTGGATCATACATATCCATTTCTCAACGCATAACTGTCGCATTGAAAGAAGAGAATAGACATAGAATAAACAAGATAAGAATTAAATGTAAAAACACTTATTTGTGCCTTTGAATCACCGGCGGCTTTTTAGCTCAAAGGTAAGAGCATCGTTACATTGAAACAGCTACCATATCAGTCTCAGGTTTGATTCCTTCCGCAACCCCATTTTCTTTAATTGTTTACATCATCAAGGGCAAGTGATATATTAACCTTGTAATGACAGATTATTTCAAATAAGTTTCTATACAATGCAATTCGTAATCATATTTATATATATATATTTATGAATATATATGCATACTCACACAAACAATTTATCTTTTCTACATACACACGTTTCTAAACAAGTAATTGACCAAATATATGAGATAAATATTTGATGAATCAGTAAATTCCACACAGCTGCAGATCAACTCATCTTTATCCAATTCTTTTAGACAGAAAGAAGATGGAAGAGAAAGACGTTATGGAATATTCATTCTCCAAATATTCTAAGAGCAGATTTTCCGATGATCCTCAAGACAGCGGCTAAGCCGAACATATCGGCAACCATTTGGACTAAGATGTAATTGTCAACAAATATCGATGCTTTTTTTGTTTCATACATTTTATGTCAGATCAGTGAAATTACTCAATGGGCATGAAGCATTTTTTTTGTAAAAAGTTTGATTTCGCTAAGATTACGTAAACTTTGGATCAAAAAAAAAAAAAAGTTTTAGACCCTGGTTTTGGATGAATGAACTTTTGATCAAATTAAAAACTATCCATTTTTTGTAAAAACAATTCACCAATTACACAATTTCTCCAGTTCTGCATAATATATATATTAATATGAACAGCACAAAAAGAAATTGATCAATTGACTTATAACTATTCCTGTGTTCACACTGCAAAAGGGTCTATGAAAAGATTGAGAAATGGTCTGATTGATCACTCAATAGAAACCATCGTATGACCGATGTCATTTTGCAGCTTGACATGTTGGGGGTGATCAATTGAAGAAATCTGAAAAAAAGGGGTCATCAACGAATAAGTTACTTATCTCACTTTTTGTCCAGGAGTAATTACTAAAAAAGTCTGAATTTTCTAAAGAACAAACTTGACACAATAACAGATCAGTTTAATATAAACTTAAATGGCAGATTGAACCCACCCACCCACCTACCCACTAAAAACCAGTTCAGGGGGAGAATTTTCAAACAATAAAATTTTCCTCCTTGACCTAAGGAGTAAATGTTCATATTTTCATCCCTCTAGCTCCAGTGGTACAGCTTCTACATATAATGCATAGGTTTCTTCAGTTTTGGCTGCCTATGTTGATAGTTATGGTTCACAGTTTCCAATAAGCCGGGTTGCTGCAGCATTGAACCCCACTTTTTTCTTCTATTTCGATCAAAGACGATTACTGCAAATTTTGTATTGTATACATGATAAATAAATTCATAGACGTGTGGGACTTGTGAGTTTAGCTCAGTTGGTAAAAGAGCCACCTACCAATTACTTGGTCATGATTTCAAATCATTGTAATGAAATGTTAATTTCTTATATAGCTTTTGTTTAACGTGACGTGATAGACAAAGAGTGAAGAGTTCACTCCCCTGATTTCGGTGAGGAGGAGATCTTGTTCTTATTGTTATTAAAGGGGAAATTGCACTTAAAGGAACAGGTCGGGCTCGAGCCTGACGCTTTCGTGACGGCGGTTGCTTTGGTTGCTTAGCAAGCAAAGTCGCGTTGGCTGGGGATATTTTTCAAGGGTGTCTCCTATTTTCCCCACGTAAAAGCCCCGACCTTGTGTCACATTTTGCTCTGGTAGGAGAGTAAATAAATAGCCCAAAGGCAATTCCAAGAACAAATATAATCGGATTAAAGTCTATTTATAACATCATTGGCATTTTCCGCTGAGATACATCTATAATGGAGTAAAAAAAAAAAAACATCTAGAAATATCTAGATTCTGGAGAATCTAGATCTTATTAATAGATCCATCAAAATAAGGACCCCCCCCCCAAAAAAAATTAAAATATTTTTTAGAATGGGTCTGGGAGAGCACTGATGCCAATTTTCAAGTCTGTAGACAAATGGTATCAAGCACTGGAACACACAAACAAATACACACTCTAATAAAAAAAGAATAGAACCCTTTGTCATCTTTGATGGCTATGGTTGTTCAACATTATTTATAATCCATCTCTTCTGTCAGTAATGACTCCATGAATTCCTAAACACTGATAATTTTTTTTCCCGTTTTTCTATTTCTGTCAGATGAAGTGTTATAAATCATTATTTTTCAAAGTTTTTCTGTATTTTTCATTTTCATCTTTATTTCATTAGCTGCGTTTTTTATCGCAACTTTTTGCTCAGACCAATTGACCTTCGGCAGAAAGTAAATAGTATTAAGGATTCAAACCCACATTCCCCTAGCCAAGGAGAGCATCCTTTAGCCTGATCTGCTTTACTAATTAAGCCCTAAGACCCCAACTGGACATAGAAGTTCAAATAACTCTCTTAAACCTATCCTTCTTTCTGATTGTAGCCATGTTTAACAACATTCTGATGGTTGCAGTATCCAAGCTGACCAACCTCCCAAGTAGGCGATTGACATTCAAAAAGAGGAAAATCTTTGTCTATATATAGGTCTATATGTGTGTCTTGGATTACTTCTGGTCACATTTTTGAAAATGTGCATGGGGACACCACTACGCACCATCTAAATGTTCTTTTTGGGGTCTCTAAGGTCATTTTGGAACTGATATTGCTTGAATCTTGTGCTGGTATTTTTAAAAAATAATTTTACATAAAAGATTTCTTTCAGATAATTTTAGACGATTTTTAGATAATTAGTTCTGGTAAATGCATGGCCTAAAGTGATTCATATATCCGAGGTATGGATATTTCAGACATTCTTCAATTTTCTAACATTTTTATTAAGAGAAGATAAAAGTAAAAAGTAGCCAAAAATTTAAAAGAAAAAGTATTGATAATTCTGTTCTTGGATTTTCATGCATTTCTACAGTAACATTACTTACAATGCATTTTACTCCATTCAGATGATGGTCTGTATCTATTAAACTTGCACTAATTTCTGATCATTTACTTATTAAATCATCAATCCATTCTCCTTTCCCCAATTTGGTTTGAGATTTATTTTTTTGTATCACGGTCAGAAACCATCCGCTAAAACTATCAATATGGGTTTCTTCAGTTTTCATGATGGTCTGGCTGGTTGGCTGGCTTTGTATGTGCATATCACGTATACAAGCTTCACAAATGAACCCAAAGGATCTTTGTTCTTTTTAAGCCCCTCCTAAGGTCTTTAGTAGAGATTTGAGTTTGCAATGTAAGTTCATGCTAAATTGATCCCTAGAGTGTGTCTAGCAGCATTCCTGTTTGTTTCTTGAACGTTCAACCTTTTTAAGTAATCATGACCAAAAAAAAAGCGAGAGAAGTAACTTATTCAATGATCACCTCTTTTTTCAAATTTTTTAAGTGATCACCAACACAGCATGCAGCTAAAAAACATTGTAGTGTGTGACGAACCAGCTATTTTTTTCTCCTTAGTGCTATTATGAACTGTAAAAATCCCATGATGCTTCGCAATGTGAGAATATATGCAAGATAAAAAGGAAATAGTACATTATAATCATGAATTACAATATCAGTTATTGTCATTGAAATCAATTGGTCCCCAAAATTTAATTTAAAGTGATCGCAATAAGTGGCTTCCTCTATATATCCTTCACTTAATGTTATCAGCTGGTTATTCTCATCTAAAAGACCCCGTCCCACAGTAACACAATTAGTGACTTCCTCTGTAGTTTACATGAATGGATGGTGTCCATTTTGTCTCAACAAACAATAGAATATCCCTTCTAGAATGCATACCTAGGCAAAATGTACAGAGATCCTGGGTTGCTCAGTCATCAACCCCTCCCTCTTGGCCTTGCTGATGTAGTGCAGAGGGAAGCAAAGAATGATATATCAGCTTGGCTGCAGGAGCTATAGGAAGGACGTTAAATTGGATCTCAAACCACCTCAAGGAGGGGGAGTTTTACTCTCTGGTTTTAAATCAGAGATATCCTTCTCATAGACTGGTTACTTTCCCAAGACGAGAGCCCAATCTGCCCTGCTATTTTACCTATAGTTGGTGGGGGGAGAAGAGGTGGATCCTTGCTTCTCTAATGTAGATCATATATTCCTATGATATACAACAAAAAAACCCAAAAAAAACAGAAGATTGACTGAACCCTCTGCTCCTCTGATCAAACTGGGGTGGCTTATGAAAAGATTGGGGATTACTCAGCTTTGTACGTCGACAGAGAAATCCTTCAACAAACTGCAGCACTTGTTTGACTCTTTGAGAAGGCAAGGAATCGGTAACTGACAAACTAAGGATGCTAAAATCAAATAAATAAAGTAGAAATAATTATACACATAAGCTTATTATGTCAGTAATTCTTCCATTGGTTCCTGATCACTAACAATCTCAATCAAATTCCCAATGCACCATCTACAGAGTGAGTACCAAAATGGCTCTCACGAATTTTCAGTTGAAATCCTCCTTATTCCTCATTATATTATTCTCCCTCTTAATGCTATTATGAACCGTGAAAAAATCACATGATGCTTAGCAATTTACAAATAGAAAGTAAAACAGGTCTGGTTAGTCACTCAAAAACCACCATATGACCAATGTCTTTTGGCAGCATACCAAATTGGATGCGATCAATTAAAAAATTGGAAAAATATTACTTCTCACCTTTTGCTGGGCAGTTATCACAAAAAAAAAAAAAAAGAAAAAAAAAGTATGAATGCAAATTAAGGGGCCAATTTTGCACACACTTGCATTGCAAATTGATCAAGCCCTCTTGAAAACTTAAGAGGGGAGTTTTTTTCCAGACAATGAGTAGATGTTTAAATTTCCAGCCCTCTTGCTCCATTGGTGCTGCCTGTACATGTGATATATACATAGCCAGCTAGACTTGCTTGAAACTGAGTAAACCTATGTTGATAGTTTTAATAGACTGTTCCTACATTTTACTGATATACATGTTATGCCTAATTGATGAGACTGAATAACTGTAGCCAGCAAAGTTGGCAAAGAGTTCTATCCTTTTTTCAAATGTGTCTGTGTTTGTGTTTGTGCATTCCAGCACTCCTGGCCATACTGTTTTATCTGCAGACTTGAAAATTGGCATCAGTATACCTCTGAATCTGTTCTAGAAATGATTTTTGGAAAAAAAGTTGTTTTTTTTTAAACCTTTTGGGGACCTTATTTTGATGGGTTTATAAATAATATCTAGTGTTTCTATTACTCTATTTTAGAGGTTTTCCAGTGGTAAACACCAGTGATGTCAAGAATAAAATTTATTCTGATCATATTTATTCTTCAATTTTTTTTTTTTTTTTTTTTTTTTTTTTTTTTTTTTACACAACCTCAAGTTTTGATGCTACGATAGGACAATTATTGACTGTGATGGCAAATTTACGTATTTTCTGTAAAAAGAGTTTGATCACACAGATTACATGAACTTTTAATTGTAAACAATAGTTTTTTATATCATTGTTTTGATTGAATAACCTTTTGATCAAATTGAAACTATATTTGTGTTTTTCGTAAAAAAAGGTTGATTTCATAAATTTTAATTTCATTAACTTCATTTGATTCAAAACAAGGATATAAAAAAAATATTTTAAAAGTTTTTAGAATAAAAAATTTATGCTAAAAAAAAAAAATTTTTTGATTTTTTACATCCTTGTTTTGACTCAAATGAACTTAATGAAATTAAAATTTATTTTTTGTAAGAAAAGTTACATTTTTGCCAATTTCACTGATTTGGTGTAATATATATATATATATATATATATATATATATATATATATATATATATATATATATATAAATGGTGAAACAAATCAAGCAAGATTACAATTGACTGATCCCTCCATTCCTATGATCGCACTGCAAAGGATTTTATGAAAAGATTGAGAATAACCTTGCTTTGTACATTGACAGAAATCTTTCCAACTCATTCAGGCAGGGAGCATAAGTAGATATACTTTAAATTTAGCAGCTAATTTGAATAATGTGGCCATTTTGAATTCACAATGAGGTCACATGACCATTTTATTTGCCATAAATGAAATGAACATCTTATAACCTTCACAATGATACATGACTTCCGAGGGTTTCGTAAGAAATGAGAACTTGAATCCATCCATTATGTACTTGCTTTGTAACCCCCCCCCCCCAAGATAAAAAACCCCAGGCCTGAATGAATTAACTAAGAGTATCATTTGCTAAACTCCCCGAGTAGGCTGGGATCTCTAACTGAAAACTGATGATGCTAAAAATGAATAAAGTATAAAAATCATAGGAATAATAACCTGATTATAATAACATTTGCATTACTTCCTGACCTTTAACAATCCCTTTCTTCCTGATTTTCAATGCACTTCTATAGAAATACATTTATGTTATGCATATAAAATAGCACTATTCTGTCAGTGACACTTGCATTAATTCCTAAGTTGGACCATGTATTTGAGTGGTTAGAAGAAGGAAGAACTTCAGTCAAAGATGACAAAGGCTTCATCTCCCAGAGTGACAAACGTAGAAGATTTGCCCTTCAGGTTCAGCAGTTTTTGGCAGAAAACAAAGTCACCCTCATTCTACATCTACCACACTCACCTGACTTGGCCCCATGTGACTTCTTTTCACCTCCGAGAATAAAAATCCAATATAAGGATATCATTTTCAAAATATTGAAAAGATGAAAAGAAATTTGCAGGTGGATCGATTCCTAAAAATGACTACAAGAAAAAGCTTCAACATGTTGAAGAGATCTTGGCAGCGGTGCATAGCTGCTGCAGGGAACCATTTTGGAGGAGACAATCACTATTTAGATTGAATGTTTTTTCCAATAAAACTTGTAAAGGGTAATCGGGGTATTTTTTTTAATCAAACCTCATATTTACACACACAGTTTCTATCGCAGGTGTGAAGTGATCTGACAGAATATAGATGAAAATGACAATGGGAAGATGAAGTGAAAAACTCAAGAGATAGGTGTGAGAGCTCAAAATTTTTTTATTATTCCATGGGCGTATTTGGTGTTGTGATGTATTATATCTATCTAACCAACATACAAGGTATTGGTTAATAACTGACATTCAATTCAAAATCAGTACAAGTACACATACACCACCCCTTTAGGTAAAGTAAAAGAAGTCTCACCCACCATCAACCAAAAAGATTAAATAAAAACAACACCCTACTTCCATCCTGCGCCACAGATACCAACACCATAAAATGCTAGACAACACTTCTCTATCTTATGATAAAAAATAACAAAACACACTTTTCCCTGAAAAATGATCATTCTAACCCCTCACAGCCTTATCTAAGACAAGACAAGCCAAACACTCACAGACAGGAAATACAAACCAAACATCCCCTGATAATACCCCTCACAGACCAATCTCATCTTAAAGCAAATGTTACGCATCTACACGGATACAAAAACCTCCTCTCCCGCTCCTACTAAAAAAATTAAAAAATTTTAAAAAATCACAGAAATATTCCCATTCTCTTCTTCAGCATCAAAATGTAAACAGCAAATTTTTTCTCTGAAGTGCTGCAAATATATTTCTTGGGGAAAAAAAAAAAAAGAGAAAAAAAATGGCTGACCCTTGTTGGAATGCATCAAAAGATGCCCATGGAATAATGAAAATTTTTGAGATGTAACACCTATCTCTTGAGTTTTTATCTTCAACTTCCAATCGTCATTTTCATCTACACACACACATACAGTGTGTGTGTGTGTAGATGAAAATGGCAATTTGTTGATTTGTAATCCAATGAGTGCTCAATATTTCAAGAATAAACGTAAATGAATAATCATTTTTTCATATCTTTTTATAAGACAATCTATATGAAAAAAAAAAGCGTGTTATTTATTCACATATATCTACATCACAAACACACACAGAAATACACACACATATATATATATATATATATATATATATATCTATTGATATATCACATACACACATGGAAAGAACAGTATCAAAAATGGCCTAGATTGTCACTCAATAAAAACCATCACATGACTAACATCATCTGGCAGTATGCTGTGTTGGGAGTGATCAATGGAAATTTACTTCTGTTGCCTTACGTTGAATAGTGATCAATTACCCCCCCCCCCACAAAAAAAAAACCATGAATGCAGCAGGATAAAAACTAAGGGATCAAATTGGCACAACCCAACATTGCAAATTGACCCCCCTTTAAAAAAACCTATTCAGGGTGGAAAGGGGATTTTAAAACAAAACACTTTTTCTAGACATAATGAAGAGTAGATATTGAAAATCTCAGCCCTCTACTTCCATTAGTTCAACCTGTATGCATGATGCATAGTCAGCTAAACCAACCTGAAAACTAAAGAAACCTATTTTGACAATTTTAGTCAATAGTTTATGATTTCAGATCAGAGCATTTTAATTCATTCTGCCAGTCAGCCCACACAATACATATCAAAAGTTCCAAATTAATTTCAATTAAATCTTGTCCAAGGGTGGGCCATAGGCTACAAAACAAGCCATGAAACTAGGGAGCAGATCTATGCACAGTTATCTCCCTTACGTCTGAGATTACAAAATATCTCTAAAAAGTTCTGTCCACATTATATATCAAAAAGCTGTCAATGGATTTCAATTAAATCTTGTGGAAAAATGGGCAGGTGATTAAATTTAAAAGCAGATCTATCCACAATTATCTCCTCTACATTGTAGCTATCTGTCCACCTCACACAATATCTTGAAAAGTTCTGAATGAATTTTGAATTAATTCAATAGAAGAGCAGGCGATACACTCTGAAAACAGGGATGAAATTTTTGAGTGGATCCATGCACGATCATCTCTCTTACATCCTAGCTATCTGTCAGCAGTGCACAATAGCTCCAAAAGTTCTGTCTATCTATTCAATATCTCCGAAAGTTCTCAATGAATTTCAATTAATTTTTCTTGAAGCTTAGGTAATAGGCTACGAAAGAAGTCTTGAATTTCTGGAGTGGATCCATTCACCCCTTCATCATAACAATCAATCCACGAAAGCATTTCATTTTCAAAACAAGGGGTTTCTCACTTTTGATAGTAAATAGCTCAGTATGCCTTACTCTGGAACACATGATTCTTTTGCAAACATTACTCAGAATAAAATTTCCTTTCAAATCATATATAATACGCCCTTATTTGATGGAAAATCTTTTTTCTAATGAAGGGATAAGCGAAAATCTACCATCATCAAAAAAAGGTGCAAAACATTTTTTGTAACTTATCTGGAATGTCTACACAAGTTATTTTAACTCACCAAAAAGCTCCCTGCATGTCCAATTGGTTTTTCAAGTCAACTAAGAAATTCTTATGGAACCCTATCACGGTGCCAGGACTTCAAAAATTTCACAAGTCAAAAATGATTGGGAAGTAGAAAAAAATAACTCATTTTTCATGAAGTACAGGAAGACTTGAAAAATTAAATGGAGAAAGGAAAAAAAAAAAAAAAAAGAGACGGGATTACTGAAAAATAAATGTGTAAGAATAAAGTACAAAAATTCCCCAACTATGAATGGGAAAAAATTTCCCAAGAAACAAATACGTTTTTTTTGTCTCTCTTCACTCTTTCTTTTCTATTTAATTTTTTCATTTTTCGCAGAAAAGAAAAATGATAAGGCTGAATTAGACAGATGGAAGAAAAAAAAGAGAAAAGAATGGATCAATGAAAAATAAATGCATAGAAATAAAGTATGAAATTTCAAACCAAAAGCAAAAAAAAGAAAAAAAGGATTTGAATTGTAAGAGTAAATAAAAAAAATGGCTTCTCTCTGTGATAGTTCTAAGTTCAGTGCTCACATTGTGTGGTATCAATATGAAAGAAGATGACACGGAATGTCTTATAATCTATTTTGAATGTATTTCCAGGTTTCATGTCAGCACCAAACAAAATCGCATTTGCACAGTGGCAATCTTCCTCCCAGTGCACCTCCCCAAACGTCACTTCTATCCCACGCCTTCGGTTTCACGAACCTTAACATTCACCAACAGCACTATTCCTCATGCTGGCAAATCTGATTTAAAAAGAATTCAACGTTTTTTATTTTCATTATTTGTTTTTTTTCGCTACCTTATATTTGGTATCATTGTCTTGGTTTTATATTAGATTGTCACACATGAAACATTGTTGTCATATCATTGAGAACGATGCAAAAAGTGAGAGTAATTCAATTTGAATAAAAGCTTATCTTTAAACAACACAAAAATCCCACGAGTCCTTAAAAGAAGGGTATACAACCAATGCATCCTCCCGATAGTCACCTATGGAGCTGAAACATGTAACCTAAGTAAAATACTAACCATCAAACTGAGAACCATACAATGGACTCATGAGAGAATCATGCACAACCTCAAATGGAGAGATAAGTCAGCACAGTATATCAGAAAAAAAACAGGAGTCCAAGATAACAAAATAATAACAAAACTCAAATGGCAATGGGTTGATCATGTTGCAAGAATATTACACAATCGCTGGATACCAGGATTCACAACATGGATCCCAAGAGATCATATGCGAAATTGTGGCTGATATAAAGATGGCGTGTTGAGCTAGATAAATACAGAGAGTACTGGCGATATGACGCCTATGATGGAAAAGTTAGGCAAATCTTGGGAAAGGTCTATGTCCAGTGATGGACACTAAAAGGCTGATGATATAAAGGTATAAAGGTATGCTGGGATAAGTGTGTGAGGGAGAACTTTGAAGAGGACTAAGGCAACAGTGCCAGAAGAAGGCTATTTTTTTGTTAATATCAAATAGCTGAATGCTTCCCAGACAGACTTTGTATTGATATTTCAGTCTAGTTAATCAACAAGTAGAGAAAATCTTTTGAAAATCCCCCACCAAAATGATAGTGGGAGTGGGAGGAATTTACAAAGTAAGTTTATGATAAATTGGTCATATAATTAGTGTTCAGCAGAATTCATGCTCATTTTTTTAAATTTGTATTTTTAATGATCACAGCCCAAGAAAAGGCCAGATAAATACCTCATTCATTAACCAGCACTTCTTTCGATTTTTCAAGTGATCTCCCCCAACACATGCTGCATAAAGACGTTGGTCACACGAGGGTTTCAACTGAGCGATTAAACAGACCTGTTTTTTTATTTTGAAAATCAAGAATTTACGATTCAAACCATGCTTGTAGTACAGCTTGATTTACAAGATGGCGGTAATTCATAATTTACCTCGGAATGAAAGCTTTTTTTTTTCAGAAATTTTACCCCCCCCCCCAAAAAAAGAGAGAATAGACAAAAAGGGTGATCAATGAATAAGTTACTTCTCTCACCTTTTGTTAGGCAGCAATAACTAAAAAGAGTCCAAATTTTTAAAAAACAAGCATGAACACCAGTAACAATTTATCATAAAATTACATTGCAAATTGAATGCTCCCACTAAAAACCTATTTAGGGAAGGTGGAGAGATTTCAAAAGACAATTTTTTCTTTCTAAACATTAATAAAAAGTAGATGCTTAAATTTTCAGCCCTCTAGCTTTATTGGCACAGCATGCGCTCCTAATAGATACATAGCCAGCCAAACAGCAACTGAAGAAATCCATGTTGACAGATTAGGTTGATAGTTTTTAATAGAGTTTGAAGTCTAGGAGAGAGAGAGAGAGAGAGAGAGAGAGAGAGAGAGAGAACATTATGATGTTCAACAGCTTTAGAGAAGGTCGTTTGGTAAAAAGAGTTTGGTAAGGTGGAGTCTGGAGAATATGAATAGATCAATCGAAATCAATAAGTGGTGAAAAGTTTCTGATTCTTTGTAAATAGGGACATAAAGAGTTCAAGATAGTAGTCAGCAGGGCATTTATTTGCAAGCAGTGTAAACCAGTGATTCCCAAACTTTTTCAGACCACCCACCCACTTTTAGAGCACACCATTTCATCAGTGCAGCATGCTCCACCGTAAAGTCAGTAAAAGAAAAATGATACGCTGAATATTGGATTTTAATAAAAAAAATTTTTCCAATTTAAGCATTTATTTTATAGTCAGAAATATAATTGAACAGAAGAATCCAAAGGTACAAGAGATTGGTATTCTTTGCCCCATGCCCCTCTAACAACCCTTTGTCTCCCAACACCACCCCCTTGCCTCCCCTGGCAAAGAAAACAGAAGCTAAGTATGAGTTTCAACTGAGGTTATTTACATTCACTTTGCATTAATGCCCTTGGGGAAGGCATGAATCTACTTCTCCCAGGTATAGATAAATGGAAGGGCAGTTAGAGCCCTTTCACCCTATAAGGCAGTCCATTGATGAGAAGCTTACTCAGAAAAAAGCTACAGCTTGGCCGTCACTGCAGCTGGTCCCAAGCCCAGGTAAAGGAGGGTTGGCTGCGGGACAGGCTACAAAAGAAACGGATTGAAAATGAGAAAGAAAAAAAAGAAAAGAAAGGGGATTGTCTGTGGCCAGGGATTAAGACGAGGATTACTGACAGAATGGAGCAATTACATGCAGACTAAATGCATTGCTAATGATTTTAGGATTAAAAATTGCACATAATTTTCCGCATAGGAATAGGTTCAAAACCAGAAAGAGAGGGATTGTGAATAGTCAGGAATTTCTGACAGAATAAAGCTATTATAGTATAATAAGCCACCATTTAAAACTGGGAGTAATATTCCACATTTCTTTTCTCACATTATAAAAACCTGATTTCCATTATGTTTTCTTCTTTGAGATGTACCATTGAATTTTCCAAGTCCTATTAGTAACCAATATCATTTCTAAAGTCATTACGACTGTTCCTGGCATATTGCCCAACAATGAAATAAGAAAGAAAAAAGTTGTGAATATAATTTTATCATAAAATTCAATGAAAAGTTTTTCAGTTTAATATTTAGGCCATAAAAGTGTTTTCTTGCAAGTAATAATGGTGCCCAGTATAAAATCTCATTTTCAATAACTACTAAAATGTTTCACAATATCGAAGATAGTTCCATATGGTTATAAAATTGAATTTTTTGCCCCATGAGTCTTTGGGACTATTGAACTCTGTGTTATTAATGTTGCTACCAAAATGTTTCAGCCAATCTATTCTGAAGCCTTCTTCAACTGTATAATAATAATGAAACTAGAAAATACTCAGAGAGTGAATACCTCTGCCAATGCCATTGTCAGTACTGAGTAATTGTGCATCGATTGCTTTAATCACTTTTGTAGCCTTTTGTCAACCCTTCCAGAAAATTTCAATTAAATTGATCGAGAACTTTTGGAGATATTGTGTGGATAGTCAGGAGCATATAAATAAATGTATACCCCCCCCCCACTAAGAAAAACCCTAGAAAATTCCTGGATCCTACCCAAATTTTAACCCACTTTCCGATACCCAATTGCTGACCTTACCACAAAATTTCATTGATTACTTTTAGAAATATTTTGTGAACAGATAAACAGACAGACATGGCAAACTTCATTAGCAGAGGTAAAAAGAGTACTGATCAATATCTCCAGGAAAAAAAAAAACCCAAGATATTTTGGACATCTAATAAGACTGGAAATGATTTTGGATGATATGTCTAAAAATCAAAATATATATTCCCCTTATTGGGAGATTTGTCTCCCTAGTAGGTCTTATCATTTTTACTGATGTTTAATTAGATAAGAACGGATTTTTATTAAGCTGGTGCAAAAACAGTAGCATTTTTTTCACAATCAACTTTATATCTTAGCTTGGAAAAAATTTATTCGAAATAAGAACCAATAGAATACATACATTTTTGCCATCTAGAATTCTGGAAATGATGAATTTTTCAAAGCCTTTTTGAGCTACTGTTTGGTTGCTGAAGACCTTACCTTGCAAGAAGTTGCTTGAATTCTTCGAAAAGTGGAAGTCATTCGGAGAGAGGTCTAGTGAGTTAGCTGGGTGAGGTAGACGTCTGTAGCCGAGTTTTATTCAATTTCTACCGAATCATTTGTGAGACCTGTGGTTGTGCGTAGTCAAGGAGAAGAATTGGTTCTTTTTGATTGACCAATATTGAACAAAAACGTTGCAATTCTTGGTGCGTTTTGGCAATATTTCTTTGCTTTGATGGTTTCGTCAGAATTCAAGAAGTTATAGCATATGCTTCCACTTGTTGCCCACCAAATAGAGACCATAATCTCCTTTTGAATTCAGGTTTGATTTGGGGAAGTATCCAGCCACTGCGCAGAACCTCATCCATTGTTGTACATAGAATCCATTTTTCATCTTGTCACAATGTGATCAAAAAACGAATCTTATTTATGGCACAAATGAAGCGCACAGCAGACTTCATAACGGTGAATTTGTTTTTTTCAGCTTGTGTGCCACCTATTTGTTGAGCTTTTTTGCTTTTCTGATTTGAGACAACCGTTGAATGATCAATGTTTAGTCGGGGTTTTTTTCTAAGCCTCTTGAGTTGCCTTGTGTGTGTCCGCTTCAATAATGGCCCCAAATTGATTGCCATCAATCACAGGACATCTGCAACCATCTTGATGGCTCCTGTTTCTGTTACAAAATTTTTGGAACCAGTATTGAGCTGCACTTTTGTTAATGGTCCCCTGGACAAATACTAAGTTGATATTGTGAGCAGTTTCTAGTGTTATATATCCCACCTTGAACTAATACAACAAAATTGCTTGAGTTTGCTATATTTGCATCTTAAATTTGATGATCTGATATAAACAAGAATTAACATGGAAATAAAACCTTTAGCATAAATCAGAATAGCAAATTTGCCAAACCACAATTATTTTTACACCAACCTGATACATCAAAAAATCTAAATACCATTGAAGAAATCTGAGTGTATGCACCAGGATTACTCAACAACTGGCCATTGTACCAAGCTGAAATTGACCTGATATATTAGTGAGCACACACGGTAGTATCAAGTTTGAAGACATTTGGATCAGCAGTTCTAGTGAAATCTTAAAATAAAAAGATTATGGATTATTGATCTTCATAGTTTCTTGAATTATCTCCCTTGACTACTGTTCTTCAGTTAACCAAATTCAGAGCTAAAATATCCAAATTGGTAACACAAGAGAAGAAACAGAAATACTTCAAAGCTGTAGAGACAGATGCCAATAGATATATTAAAGATTTGAAAAATCACTCCCTTTAAGACATATCTGAATCTCCACTATTTAAAATAATGTTCATTTTTTTAGATTTAATTATCAATCACTAAACCTACCCACAACTAGACATGAACTGTATATAACAGACGCCCTCTTGTATCTCCATCTTTTTTCTGAAGGAGCCATAATGAACTGTTGAAACCTCAAAATAAACTAAGAAATCTCATTTGTACACAACAAGATCTTCTGAATTGTCATTTTACTCCACTACAAATGCACACACATACATATATATATATTACATCCTTATATCTTGTTCTGAATTTCAGAGATGAGGAATTATCATAATTATACACAGATTTTCTCACCTGAGTAAATCAGTGTATAATAATCCCAATATAACACTCTAGATTATACATGATAGCTACATAGTTAGATAGGCAGACATATTCACAATGAAATATTTCCCCCATAATGCATCATACACACAAAAGCATTTCTATATAAGTTTGGTAAAATTATATCATCTGCCACGCTTAATCCATTTTCTGTGTTTTTCACATACTTTCTCATGTAGATCAAAAAGTGTTCTCATTCATCTCTGTAGGGTTGACTCAGTGCAGATTTTCCCCAGGCTTATGAATAAATTCAGCTGCCGATGTCTGATGAATCGGCAAAGGTTTTGTTGTGATGGAAAAACGTCAGTCTGTTGCAGGTGGGGAATAGATGCGTGGCATCCAGTCACAAAATTATCATCATTTACCTCTGAAAGAATTTGGCTACAAAAGAGGAACCTAGATTCAGAGAGGGGTCATTGCCAAGTATATTCTATGAATATATATATATATATATATATATATATATATATACACACACACACTAGCTGAATGTCCATCCCATGGATGGGTTCTTTGCCTTATATATATATATATATATATATATATATATATATATAACAGAAAGTTAGGATGCAGTTTTGCGATTAAGTTTCATTATAAATAGAGCAGTAAACTCTAAAACAATTAAAAATGCTTTTTTTCTCAAAACTTTTTAATTTAATATAAATTTAGGAGGAAGTCTTTTCCATTTTTGACCCCTTAAAGGATAGGTTTCTCTTCACTTTACACCTATTTAGAGGATTACATAAAAACATGTAAAATGAGACAATATGTACGAGGGCGAAAAATAGCTTCCACTTTAGCATTATAGTTACATAGTAAATAGAACCCCCCCCCCCAAAAAAAAACCCTTTTGTTTTAAAACCACCTTTCATTGAGTAGGCGTGCCAAATCTGGTAGGGCTGCATTTCTGTTTAGATACTACCCAGAATGACAGATAAACAGACAGAAATACCCAACTTGAATATTTGAGCTATATATATATATATATATATATATATATATATATATATATATATATATTTATAATTCATAGTGAATATGTCTACCTATCTAACTATGTACCTATCATGTATAATCTAGAGTTTTATACATGTGTGTATATATATATATATATATATATATGACAATATAAAACAAAGGTATGATCTTCTATTGTTATCAAATTAGAAAACGATCCCTCCATTATTATTACATCATGGCGTAAGATATCCCTGGCCATAAAGAGGCTGTTCAGTTTCCTATTGGTATTTTATGATGAACGTCCCACCTCACCCCAGTTAATACATTTTCATCTATTGCTTCAAATAGCAAGTTTGTAGACAAGGTACCAGTGGTACATGGTGCTTTGTATCTTGGGTGTACTGTATGCTACAAAACACAAAAAATATTTTAGTGTCTATAAAAAGCAATGAATACTAAGAGCCTTTTTGGTACAATGTAGGAAATGTTGGCAGGAGTGCAAATTGTACACTTTCACACACTTACTCATGTTACAAACAGTGAATATATAAAAAGAAAGGAGAGAATTAATGAAAGAAAAACAATATTTGGATAAGACACTATTATCTGCAGATAATCACATCAAATTTTGTTTTCCATTAATTCTATAACTCAACAATCAGGACCACCTTCCCTACATTGTACCAAAAAGGCTTCAACTGTTCATTTCTTTTTATAGACACTAAAATATTTTTTACATTTTTGTTTCCAACAGCACAGAGCATACCCAAGATACAAAGCACCATATTCCACTGCTAGATACACATTTCATATTTGTATACAAAACTTCAAATTAAGTCTGAATAAAATATTGAAAAAAAAAAAAAAAAAAAAAAAAAAAAAAGAACTATTTTTGCATATGAAGAGCTGGTTTTAAAGTCTGCACAAGCATCTAACAGTACAAACACCATTCTCTGTTGCTTTGTACACTAAAATAGTCAGATATTCAGTGATAAACTGACCCTACCCCTCTTGATATCTACATTTTAAGATACTGCTTCAAGTATTAAGTCCTTATACCTAATACACATTTTAAATCTTGTATCCAATGATTAATGAATTATTCATATCTATCCCTATAAACACCAGTGTCTGTTACTTCCTAAGAATTAAAAGCCTGTCATATGACAGGCAATAATCTAGTTTATCATAAAAGTGTATGTATGTATGTTCCAAGTTGTAAGCTACAATTTTGCACCTAGGAAGCTTTTTTCTCCCCCTTTTCAACCTTCATTCTCTTCTTTATCAAATCATTGTAGGTACACAAATGGCCCGACCAACCAGCCAAGTGATTCTTCTATTTGCCTGTCTGTGTGTCTGTTTGTCCGTCTCCGGGTGCTCCTGGTCACATTTTCGGGGATACAACCTTAAAAATATGAACATGTACACCTGGATCATTTTGTTTTTTCAGGAAAGTGCTTTTTTTAAGTCTCTCTGGTCATTTTGGACCAATCATTCCCAAATCTTGTGCTGTTATTTACTAGATAATTTTAGATAAATGATCCATTTATTTTAGATGATTTTTTAGATAATTAGGTTTGGCTGGCTACTAAAGTATTAATTAAGTAGACAGGTATGTCCGGGAAAAACATTTTTTGGTTCTTTGAAAAATCCGTCCCTCAATGGATAGGAATTTTAATCTGCAATGCAAAGTTTATGCTAAATTGATCCCCTAGTTTGTGCCCGGCAGCATTCACACTTGTTTCTTGAAAATTGGGACTTTTTTAGTGACTGCTACTTAATAAAATGCAAGAAGTAAATTATTCATGATCACCCCTCACATAGCATGGTGCCAAAAGACATCGGTCATATGACAGTTTCAATAGAGTGACTAACCAGATTTGTTTCCTTGTGTTTTTGATTATTTTCATCCTGTTCACCTTTGTATATCATTTTGCACAAAATACATAAATAATTTATATATAATTTAATTCTTAATTTTATAATTATTCGTTTGTTAATAATATAATTCATTTTGTATCACGAGCAAAACTCATTTCTAGGCTTTATTTTATTCATGTTTATAAAATGAATATAGAAAAAAAATCTGGGAGTGATTAAAGAAGAAAAAAAAAATCACAGAAAAATCATTAGAATTTTTTGAGTTTATATAAAGTTAGCAAATAACAGTCGCAGACCTTGACATTATTTCTAAAAAATCTTATTCTGTCCAACCGTATCGTAAAGTTAGCAAATTCGAGTCAAAGAGCTCAGAATAAGATTTTTTAAAATAATGTCTCATTATATTGTAAAGTTAGCAAATAACAGTCACAGAAATTGGAACAAGATTTTCAGAAATAATGTCTCATCATAATGTTATGTTAGCAAATAACAGACGCAGAACTTGGAATAAGATTTTTAGAAATAATGTTGTCTTTTTGTAAATGTTTACCACAAAAATTACTGCAAGAAAAATTAAAATGGGTAAATTAATTCATTCACCATTTTTTCTCAGTAAAGTTACAATCATCCATCGAAAATAATTTCCTTGGCCCTGAGATGAATCATTCGTTAGTTTGAGAAACACTGTTCTAAGCAAGAGTTTTATATACAATATTATGATTTGACAGCCAGAAAGAGTGAAGGGGGAGAGATCTCTCAAATGCCCTGCCCACAGGCAACAAGGCTTGGTCAGAGAATGACCAACACAGACAATGAGTCACAGCAGCAGATCATCCTGGTACCAAAAATGGATGTCCAATCCTAGTGTTGCTTTCAGGAATTTAGAAGGAAAATTGACCAATGAATGGAATCTGAGCAAATAAGAAAGGGTGAAGCGAGATTACGCAAAGTGGATATAAATAGATATGTGAATAGATTGACAGAGATCGAGAGATAGATAGAGAGAGAGAGAGGCTGACAGAGATCAAGAGATAGATAGAGAGAGAGAGAGGCTGACAGAGATCGAGAGATAGATAGAGAGAGAGACGCTGACAGAGATCGAGAGATAGATAGACAGAGTGAGAGGCTGACAGAGATCGAGAGATAGATAGACAGAGTGAGAGGCTGACAGAGATCGAGAGATAGATAGACAGAGTGAGAGGCTGACAGAGATCGAGAGATAGATAGACAGAGTGAGAGGCTGACAGAGATCGAGAGATAGATAGACAGAGTGAGAGGCTGACAGAGATCGAGAGATAGATAGAGAGAGAGAGGCTGACAGAGATCGAGAGATAGATAGAGAGAGAGAGGCTGACAGAGATCGAGAGATAGATAGAGAGAGAGAGGCTGACAGAGATCGAGAGATAGATAGAGAGAGAGGCTGACAGAGATCAAGAGATAGAGAGAGAGAGGCTGACAGAGATCAAGAGATAGATAGACAGAGAGAGAGGCTGACAGAGATCGAGAGATACAGAGAGAGAGAGGCTG
Source organism: Thysanoteuthis rhombus (assembly GCA_963457665.1). NCBI lineage: Eukaryota > Metazoa > Mollusca > Cephalopoda > Oegopsida > Thysanoteuthidae > Thysanoteuthis > Thysanoteuthis major. Next base: position 31,939,084 of record OY735242.1, on the reverse strand, counting down.
ACAGAGATCGAGAGATACAGAGAGAGAGAGAGAGGCTGACAGAGATCGAGAGATACAGAGAGAGAGAGAGAGGCTGACAGAGATCGAGAGATACAGAGAGAGAGAGAGAGGCTGACAGAGATCGAGAGATAGATAGACAGAGAGAGAGGCTGACAGAGATCGAGAGATAGATAGATAGAGAGAGAGGCTGACAGAGAACGAGAGATAGATAGAGAGAGAGAGGCTGACAGAGATTGAGAGATAGATAGAGAGAGAGAGGCTGACAGAGATCGAGAGATAGATAGAGAGAGGCTGACAGAGATCGAGAGATAGAGAGAGAGAGAGGCTGACAGAGATCGAGAGAGAGAGGCTGACAGAGATCGAAAGATAGATAGAGAGAGAGAGGCTGACAGAGTTCGAGAGATAGAGAGAGAGAGAGAGGCTGACAGAGTTCGAGAGATAGAGAGAGAGAGAGAGAGGCTGACAGAGATCAAGAGAGAGGGGCTGACAGAGATCGAGAGATAGATAGAGAGAGAGAGGCTGACAGAGATCGAGAGATAGAGAGAGAGAGAGAGGCTGACAGAGATCGAGAGAGAGAGGCTGACAGAGATCGAGAGATAGATAGAGAGAGAGAGGCTGACAGAGATCGAGAGATAGATAGAGAGAGGCTGACAGAGATCGAGAGATAGAGAGAGAGAGAGGCTGACAGAGATCGAGAGATAGAGAGAGAGAGAGGCTGACAGAGATCGAGAGAGAGAGGCTGACAGAGATCGAGAGATAGATAGAGAGAGAGGGGCTGACAGAGTTCGAGAGATAGATAGAGAGAGAGAGGCTGACAGAGATCGAGAGATAGAGAGAGAGGCTGACAGAGATCGAGAGAGAGAGGCTGACAGAGATCGAGAGATAGATAGAGAGAGAGGGGCTGACAGAGATCGAGAGATAGATAGAGAGAGAGAGGCTGACAGAGATCGAGAGATAGATAGAGAGAGAGAGAGGCTGACAGAGATCGAGAGATAGATAGAGAGAGAGAGAGGCTGACAGAGATCGAGAGATAGAGAGAGAGAGAGAGGCTGACAGAGATCGAGAGAGAGAGGCTGACAGAGATCGAGAGAGAGAGGCTGACAGAGATCGAGAGAGAGAGGCTGACAGAGATCGAGAGATAGAGAGAGAGAGGCTGACAGAGAGAGGCTGACAGAGATCGAGAGATAGAGAGAGAGAGGCTGACAGAGATCGAGAGATAGAGAGAGAGAGAGAGAGGCTGACAGAGATCGAGAGATAGAGAGAGAGAGAGAGGCTGACAGAGATCGAGAGATAGAGAGAGAGAGGCTGACAGAGATCGAGAGAGAGAGGCTGACAGAGATCGAGAGATAGAGAGAGAGAGGCTGACAGAGATCGAGAGATAGAGAGAGAGAGGCTGACAGAGATCGAGAGATATATAGAACATTCAGATTTTTTTCTATTAATCATTGCTCCCCCAACTCCAAGATGAGGAGTAACTTCTTTGATCACCCCTTTTTCCAATTTTTTTTAATTGCTCACCCTCAACATAGCATGCTGCTAAATGGCATTGTCATATAACACTTTCTTTGAGTGAATGATTTTCATTTTTTGTTATTACTACTAGCAGTTTATACAACTGATTATATCACATTTCCTATTTTACTCTTGTGATAATTACTGCAACATCTTCTTGGAAAATTAAAGTTCAGAGAGTGCAAGATCTTGTACAGTTGAAATAATTGAAAAGATAACTGCAATTGGCAGTAACATAGGTTTTAATGTGCATTCAGAAAATGTGCAAGAACTGCTTGATTCACTTGCAGAAGTATTAAGAGAAAATTATCTTTCACTTGATGAGAAAAGAGTATTTGAAGAGACTGAAAACAAAAAAGGTGACAGCTGAAATCACTACAAAATAAATAACACAAAGAATTTGAAAGATTTAAACTTCTTGAAGCTGCCAAGGATTTTTATCTATATGTCGATCTTAACCTGGAAAGAAGCACTGAAGTCTGTAAAAATAAGGAAAAGCAATCACTATACCAAATTATCTGATAAAAACAAAAATCAAAATCTATGCAGTTTAGTTCGGACAAAGTAATGATGTAATTAAGAAAAAGAAATTTAAAAAATTCATAATCATTTTTATTAATCTAAAATGTATCTTGAGTATGAAGTGTGCTATGGATGCACAAAAACACAAAAAAATTTTAGTGTTTATAAAAAGCAACGGATAGTAAAAGCTTTTTGGGTACAGTGTAGCGAAAAATAAAATTCGGATCGGACACTATTTTTCACTGTCTAATCCAAATCCTGTTTTCCATTATTTCTCTAATTTCTGCAATTAGGACACCCTCCCCTACACTGTGCCAAAATGGTTTCATCTGTCCATAGCTTTTTTTTACAGACACTTGAGTATTTTTACACATTTGTGCATCTGTAGCATACAGCAAAACAAAAATACAAAACACTATGCAGCTAAAAGATTAATTCTATTAATTACTTAATACGAATAGTCTTATGCAAGTAAAACTAGGAAAAACACAGCACAGTTTGCCTGTGTGAGCTTTTCTCATTCAGTTTGTCGCTATAGGAGTTTTGAGTTATTTATATACTAAATACTACCTATGATATCATAGGTCATATAAATAACTAGTATATACATTAAAATAATTACGAAAATTAAAATTTCTTTTTGTTTCAGTATTCTAGATGTTTATTTTAAAATCATTCTTAATCCGAAAACTAAAATTTCCAAAACAATAAAAATGTAGGTCCGTCTTGTATATAAGATTGTCGGATGCCTTTGATGTACTTGTTATGGCTATTTAAACCAATTTCAACATCCCAATAGTTAAACCATTGACATCCAACAAGAGTTTTTGGGCTGGAGCAAATTTTTATACATTTATTCCTGATTGGTTCTAGCTGAACTAGTTTCTACCAATCAAATTTCATCTCTTATAGAAGCTTGGTCATAATGGCCAATGCAACTCAAAATGCTGCACATGCAACACTTCTCTCTTTGATTCATACACAATTCATACTAAGTTCTTTGAATATGAATAAAGGTAATGCAACTTTTGGCAGCTTGCTCTGTTCAAGCATTTGAAACTTTGTCAACTGCCTAATTTTCATTATGCGATTAGCAGAGCATGCTCAACCTTCAAAAACAAAACTATCCCAATAATCCTAAAAAGAAGAGTATAGAACCGATGCATTCTCCTGATAGTCATTTATGGAGCTGAAACATGGAACCTAACCAAGAGACAGATCCATGAACTGGGAACCAGGCAATGCGCACATGAGAGAATCATGCTCAACCTTACATGGAGAGATCACAAGACAGCACAGTATATCAGGAGGAAAAAGGTAGTCCAAGACATCATAGAATCTATCTGGAAACTTGAATGGCAGTGGGCAGGTCATGTTGCAAGAATGGCAGACACCCAATCGACATCACAACATGGTTCCCCAGAGATCACATGCAAAACCGAAACCGGCAGAATACAAGATGGAGAGATGAACTAACCAAATTTAGAAAATACAGGCTCTGCAACGCCCTTGATAGAAAAATATGTCGGATCCTGGAGGAAGTCTATGTCCAACGATGAACGTTAAAAGACCAATGATGATGGCGACAACTGCTTAATGTAACTACAGTAAATTCATTGGATAGTTCAATCTGGGAGTACTCTTTCCAAATTCATACTTGATTGAAGTTTGTTTTTCTAATGGTTCTAACATATATATCTAAATCTGCTAGTTTGCAGTATTCTAGAAATATAACTGTACAAGCTTCATGAAATTATAGTGTCATTTTTAGTTTGCCAAAATGGTGACTTATTTAGAGTTTTAACAGAGCTTGACAGGCATTCTTTTAACCAATCAAATTTATTCTATGTTTGTCAGTGGATATTGAACTGTGTTCTGAATACGGTTTTTTGTTTACCCTATGTACGCATGATTACATTCTAGGTAGTTCACAGTTTAAATGCCCGAGTGAGTGCACTATGTAGGTGCATAATGTCACTATTTTCTACTTGTATCATCATCCATGGTCGGACTATCTGGCAGCCTATAATTAAATTATTAAAATAATTAGCAATTAATTTCTATAAATGCTCCTAGTATTTCCTGTGTCACTTAATCAGTGATAATTAGAGGAAATGAAAAGTTTGAAGTACTATCAAACTAGAGTCCAAGTTTGAGTTGACCTTATTTTCTCCCAATAACAAGAACAACCCTCATCTGATTTAATGGAGTAAACTTCACTTTTATTCTATCCTCTCACAGTAAAATTTCCCAACCTCTTATTGAAAAAGATTTACAAAGGCCGACTCAAATCTTACATTGGATCTTCGCAATTTCAACTGAGTCACCACGGAACCTCGAACCAAAACCGATCACGATCACCTTTTGATGTTATCAAACTCTAATCGAAGTTGCCTTCGTTTTTCCCCTGTAACAACAACAAGAACCCTCACCTAATTCAAGGGTGTCAACTCGTACTGTTTGCTGATCCTGTCATGATTAATGATACCTATACATAAAATTAACATTTCCCTACCATGATTTGAAATTAAAGCCAAGTGATTGCTAGGCAGCTATCTTATCAACTGAGTGAAACTGACAAGTCTCATATATTCAAAAATTCATTCATCATATATACAATACAAATGTTGCAGTAATCATTGAAATAAAAATAGCAGTGGAGTTTGACCCTGCAGCAACAACTCTTGTATTTTAATGAATCTAACCAGTGATATAATGGGTTACATACACTGTTAGTAGTTATCATCATCATCAGTCTTAATGTCCATCATTGGACCTTCCCCGGGATTCGCCACACTTCTCTATCATGGGTGTCGCAGAGCAAGTACTTTTTTGAATTTGTCAAGGTCATCTCTCCATCTAATATTCTGCCGGCCTCGGTTCCGCATGTGATCTTGGGGGATCCATGTCATGAGTCATGATGTCCATCGGTTGTCTGCCATTCTTGCAACATGGCCAGCCCACTGCCATTCGAGATTTTTAATGGATTCTATGATGTTCCTGACTCTTGTCTTTTCCCGGATGTACTGTCTTGTGGTCTCTCCATATGAGGCCCAGCATAATTCTTTCATGTGCACATTGCATGGTTCTCAATTTGCGGATCTGTCTCTTGGTTAGGTTCCATGTTTCAGCTCCCTAAGTGACTATTGGGAGGATGCATTGGTTATACACCCTTTTTAGGATTAATGGGATCTTATTTTTGAAGGTTGAGCTCGCTCTGCCTAAGGCTTGCCATCCTAGTGTGATTCTTCCCTTGACTCTTCCTTTTGAGGGTCTCATAGAGATTCGTTGTCCTAGGTAGATGTAGTGATCTACTTTCTCCAGTTCTGTGTCCTCGATTTTGATCTTTGTGTTTTTATCTCCGATGTGGTTCATAAAATTAACATTTCTCTACCGCGATTTGAAATCACAGCCAAGTGATTGCTAGGCAGCTCTCTCATCAACTGAGTTAAACTGACAAGTCTCATATATTCAAAAATTTATTTATCATATATACAATACAAAAGTTGCAGTAATCATTTCCAGTTGAAATAAAAGAAGTAGTAGAGTTTGACCCTTCAACAACAACTCATGTATTTCAATGAATCCAACCCGTGATATAATAGGTTACATACACTGTTAGTAGTAATAATAAGTAATTATTCACTCAATAGAAACTGTTATATGATCGATGTCTTTTAGCAACATTTGTTGGGGATGATCAATGAATTACATCTCGACTTTTGTTGGATCACTAAAATGTTTAAATTTTCAAAATACAAGCTTTAATGCTGCCGGACACAAACTAAAGCATCAATTCAGCATAAACTTACATTGTAAACTTACCCTTTTCACACACTAGAAACATTTTGGGGGGAGAATTTTCAAACAATAAAACGTATTCATCTAAACACAAGGAGTAAATGTTTAAATTGTCAGCCTACTAGCTCCATTGGTGCAGCCTGTATGTGACACAGATAGCCAGTCAACCAAAATCATTTAAAAATTGAAGAAATCTAGGTTGTCACTCTCTAACAATAATCAGAAGAACTTGAGATTAATTATAATGATGATGTTAGAAAATAGATGATTCATCTTCTTGTTTCTTATGTTTATAGTTATATAACAATGCATAGATTTAAGAAATAGACATATTTGGTCAGACAGAATGAATCATAAATTGCATTATATTATATAGAAACTTTTTTTTGGAATGATCTCCAGTCATTACATGGTCTATATATCACTCAATTTAGACACCATGAATAGAATAAACAAAGAAAATGGGGCTGATGCAGGAATTGAACCTGCCACTGATAGGGTAGCTGCTTAAACGTAGCAATGCTCTTCCTATTTCCTTCAATTGTTTATTCTATTTACGCTGTCTAAATTGAGTGATATATCAACTGTGTGGTGATGAGAGATGATTTCAAATTAGTTTCTATATGATAGAACGCAATTTATAATTCATAACAATACATATATCAACCTAACTCTATCAGTAACACTTGCATTGATTCCTGACTAGAGAAAATCCCTTTGTTATTGATTTTCAATGCACAAAATACAGTCTGATACATATATGAACTTCCTGACCACCAACAATCCCTTCCTGACTTTCAATGCACAAAAGATACAGAATGATACATATATTAACCTCATTCTGTCAGTAACCCTTGCATTGATTCCTGGCCGCTGACAATCCCTTCCTGACTTTCAATACATAAAAAGGTACAGACAGATACATATATTAACCTTATTCTGTCAGCCACCCTTGCAATAATTCCTGACCACCGACAATCCCTTTCCCGTTCATTTTCAATACAAACAATACAGCCTGATGTACATTACCATATTTCCAAGGAACAAAATACGGTCTGATACATATTAACCGTATTCTGTCAGTAACACTTGCATCAGAGAATGAAACATCAGAAAGTGAGCAAAAATATTAGACTTCAAGAATCTGGATGAGAAAAAGTATTGTTTAGGAGCAGATGGAAAAAAATGAAGAGGATAAAGATTCTTACAGTCTACAATCTTTGATCACTCTCTGAGGTTTCATTCTCTGAAGAGTGTTAGACGAAAATATCTTTTAAGGAACTACTTTGTTTAATATATATATATATATATATATATATATATATATATATATATATATATATATATATATTATATATATTAGTTGAATATTCATGTATCTATCTTTTTTTTTTAATAGATAAGTACCTATCACTGATACACAAGCATACGTGAATTAGATTCCCAGTTCAGCCAATAGGCTGATCTGAGGCCGATACATAAACCAGTAGTTTGGATTCCCCTTATTTGCAATGGTCCATCTATCTCTCCTGCCTATTTATTTCAGTTTCAATCCTCTTTGAATTCTGTTGTTAAAGTCTTTTCTCCTCTTCAGAGCCGGAGTCGGTAAAATCTCATTCATAATAGCGACACCGTTGAAGGTCCAAAATTCAAGGCTGATCAAGTTTCATTTGTAATTTGTTCACCAGCATTTCTAACTATCTAGTATCCAGGCAACATTCAGGATATTAGAAATCTTGTTACAGAGTTATTTCCTTAGGAGGGTAAACAGGACACAAAATCAGGTTTATTGTGGGGTCCCACGTATGTACATGTGGGTAAGGAGAAAAATTACCTAGTCCTTGCGACCACTGCCATAGAGGTGTCAAGAGAACTACCCACCCTTATAGCACAATGAGAAGGTTCTATGCTGGGATTGGGGATACATTTGAGGATCAGATACCCCATTCTGATTGCAGTCCGAAGGCCAAAAACGAGGGAAAGATATGGCAAGGGAAAAATAAAACGTGCAACTATCTACTGCAGTAAAACCAGAGGACACAGCTGTGAACTACAGATTCAGACCTCAACTGGTGTTAGAAAAAATTTCTTTTGGGCAAGAATAGCAAACACATGAAATAGCCAAGCTGAAGAGACACACACATCCAAGAATATCAATATTTAAAAAAAGATTTTTTTAAATTCATTTTGATATTAGCCATACCAAATTTAACAACAGATTTTATCAGTCTAATCCCAACCCAACAAAACTGAAGCTGGCTTAATGATGCAGTTAACCGCTTTGAAAAAAAAAAAAAAAAAGCTTTTTCCAAGCACATGATGCAATAATACAAGGTGTAGACCCAGTATATGTCAGAGTACTGCAAGATATCAACTGACACAGCACTTCCTTCATCAGGCTACATAAAGACTCGGGGCCTTTTCAACTAGAAAAAGGAGTAAAACAAGGTGATACTAGCTCACACAAACTCTTCACAACCTGCTTTGAGATGATCTTCTGAAACTTGAATGGAGAATACCTAAGTAACCTCAGATTTGCTGATGAGATCGTCCTTCTTACTTAGAACCTTTACAATCTCCAAACATTAGACAAACTAAATGAAGAAAGAAAGTTGGCCTCCGCATGAACTTCAGCAAAGAAAATGTCATGTTCAGAAAACATGTTGGGGCCAAAGACAATGATTGAGATCAAAATTGAAAATGCAGAGCTGGAGAAAGTAGACCACTACATTTACCCAGGACAAGAAGTCATCAAAAGAAGAAATAAAGCGAAGAGTCACACTAAGTTGGCAAGCTTTCAGTAAGGTTAGCTTGACTTAAAAACAAGAAAATCACACTAGTCCTTAAAAAAAATTAAAAAATTAAAAAAAAGAAAAAAAGTATACAGCCAATGTATCCTCCCAATAGTCACATATGAAGCTGAAACATGGAACCTAACCGAAATACTGACCCTCAAACTGAGAACCATGCAATGGGCACATGAGGGAATCATGCTCGACCTCACATGGAGAGATCATAAGACAGCACAGTATATTAGAGAAAAGATAAGAGTCTGAGACATCATAGAAACTGTTAGAAAACTCAAATGGCAATGGGCCGGACATGTTGCAAGAATGGCAAACAACTGCTGGACATTACGACTCACAACGTGGATCCACAGAGATTAGGTGCAAGGCTGTGGCCAACAGAAAGTAAGATAGAATGACAAGCTAGATATATTCAGAAAGTAGTATCTCTGCGATGCCCATGATAGAGAGGTCTGGCAAATTTGGTGGATGGTCTATGTCCAGTGATCGACACTAACAGACTGATGATGATGATGATGATCTGTGCTAAATGACGATACCTGTAACTTGATTGTACAATCTAGTGTTTGTAAAATCCATGGTATCAACAGAGTAAAAATATCTACAAAGAACATTTTTTTGTCATCACAAAGACACTGTTTCTTCCTTCCAATGAGTTTTTTTTTTTTTGCTTTTCTTGATTCCAGATACAAGTTGAACAAATTCAGTTAATGTCACGAATTGCAGTAAGGGGAGGGAAAGGTCAAAGAAGTCGATTTTGTGTCAGTGTTGACTGCCAAAAGCCTTTCTATCTCTTACCATGTCCTGCACTTTGACCTTTAAGACACAGACTGTGTGGGACATTTGTATGTTCAAGCAAGACACAGGCCTCAGAAGAAACCACCAAAAATTAGAAAGGGACTTTCAGAGGTTTTTTTTTTCCATTTCAAGGAGGCATTCTAGACTCCATCAAGCACAGGAAAAAAATGGATATGATAAAACTACAGTCAAATATTAACACTTTTCAATCAGAAAAAAACAGGCAATTGTGATCTTTCTCACTTCAAAATGGCCGACTCCCCAGCTCCAGCTGTACAGTGACAGGTGCTGATGGCATATTCAAAGTCAAAGAAGCAGACAACAATAACCTGGACCCTAAAAATACTAATCCTAAAATACATTAACGCTGAGACTGGATTGGCAACCATTTTGAAACGGGAAAGTTAGCCCCATCCCCCATTATTTAGTTTTTCTCTATTATTTTCTTTCATCCTAATTTTTAGTTGCTTTTTATTGCAACTTGTTCAGTGTGTCAGTCTACTAGCCCGTAAATAAAATGTAGATTAGAGATAAAAGATGAGCCCTTGGTGAGACAAACTCGTATCCCTTTTGCTTTAGGTAATCTTGATAAATGTACAAGCTGCTCTCGCTGACTGAGCTTCAAGAACCCTCCAGTTGGCAGAAATTCATGTCTAACCTACAACTCAAATCTACACAGACCCAAAAATTAAGATAAAAGAAAACACAAGTCACAAATTATTAATAAAAATTAATAATGGTTGACAATCCATCATCTTCTGATAAATATATGAAGATGATATTGTTGCTACTAATGCTAGTTGCGTAAAAACAATAACAAATATGGTGTTGAAAGATATTGGGGAGGAATGGAATGGATTAAAATCAAGACCTGAGAATCTCCTAATGCTTTACCAAGAGAGTCTACTTTGAGATTGAAAACACAACCTGAAAATATTTATTACAGCAATCAAAAGCAAAATTTTGGGAGATAAAAAAAATCTTTTAAATAAAGAACCTAGAACAATCCCTGGAAAAAAAAAAAAAAAGGTCGTCAAAAGATTTTGAAGGGAAACCAAACAATCACCTGTCCAGCGTTCGGTGCTTCCAATTTGTTTTGGACCAAGATCTGACTCATTCCAAAAGACAACGGTGATGTCAGCTACTATACCATGCTGACTCAGTCCAAAATAAGCAAAGTTAATCGATAACAATAGACATTACTTATCTATGGATTTTGTTTTGATAACTACATAGAGTTTAAGTTTTTTTCCAAATCAATGTAATTATGAGTACCAAGTTTATAACAATATATATATATATATATATATATATATCTCAGAAGCACCTATTAGTAATTAAGAAATGGATAAATAAAATGAAAAATTTGGTTCTATTTTTGATAAGTTTGATCAGTTTCATGACAGCACAACCAAGTTAGCATGACGTAATCGCTGACGACAGTCGTGTCTTTAGTAAAAAACCTGACCTTTTGGAAATATTGATCTTTCTACGAACGACAGTTCTACAATGCACCTATTGAGTCAGACAATCTCGGAAAGGAGGAATAACATTCAGAAATATGGTGAAAAGGGTGTCCTGGGCAAAAAGGTTGAGAACCATTGTTCTACAAATTAGGAGAAAAAACATGAATGTTTTCTTCGAAAGGTAAAAATTTAGATCTCCAAAGGGGACCAAAACCAGAACAAGTCTGGTTAGTTACTCAAAAGAAACCATCAAATTGTTAACAACTTTTGGTGGCATGTGGGGGTGGGGATGATCAATTAAAAAATTTGAAAAATGGGAGATCGAAGAATAATTTACTTCTCTCACCTTTTGTTGGGAAGTGATCACTAAGAAAGTTGAATTCAAAAAAAAAAAAAAAATCAAAGAAAAAAGAAAAGAGAAAAAGTGTGAATGCTGCCGACACAAACTAAAGGAACCAACAAGCAACAACTCAAGTTGTAAATTGACATTTGAACCCTACCAAAACCTTATTTTAGGGTGAATAAAAAAATCTTTTTAAAACAACAAAAAAACAATAATAACAAGTAAATGTTTACTTTTTCAGCCCTCTAGATCCATTGATGTGGCCCATATGCATGATACGTAAATAGGTTTTCAAAGTTGGGATGGTTGGCGATGTTGACAGTTCTAGTAACGGTTTTCGTTGACGTTTTCTAACAACTTCCTGTCCAGAGATTTTGGACCTGGGGTCTTGGCTCCTTAGAGAGCCCCCTTCAACATTCAGTGAGATTTGATGAAAAAAGGAAAATTTGCAATAAACAGACATGTACAATCACTTGATAGGTGAAAAACGACCCTAAAGGCTGAATTATTATTTATGCAATTCATATACGTATAAATATATCCTTGTTATAAAATGTTAGTTGAAATGCAGTAGGTGAACTATACTTAGGGCCCAAATGTGTTTTTAAATAAACCCCCCTTCCAACATGCCTGTCCAATTCTTTATCAACTAAACCTCACTTACGCCCACGTTCCTGTCCAATGCTCTACCAACTAAACCTCAACTATGCCCACATTCCTGTCCAATGCTCTACCAACTGAACCTCACTTACGCCCACGTTCCTGTCCAATGCTCTACCAACTAAACCTCAACTATGCCCACATTCCTGTCCAATGCTCTACCAACTGAACCTCACTTACGCCCACGTTCCTGTCCAATGCTCTACCAACTAAACCTCAACTATGCCCACATTCCTGTCCAATGCTCTACCAACTGAACCTCAACTATGCCCACATTCCTGTCCAATGCTCTACCAACTGAACCTCACTTACGCCCACGTTCCTGTCCAATGCTCTACCAACTAAACCTCAACTATGCCCACATTCCTGTCCAATGCTCTACCAACTAAACCTCAACTATGCCCACATTCCTGTCCAATGCTCTACCAACTAAACCTCAACTATGCCCACATTCCTGTCCAATGCTCTACCAACTGAACCTCAACTATGCCCACGTTCCTGTCCAATGCTCTACCAACTGAACCTCAACTATGCCCACATTCCTGTCCAATGCTCTACCAACTGAACCTCAACTATGCCCACATTCCTGTCCAATGCTCTACCAACTGAACCTCAACTATGCCCACATTCCTGTCCAATGCTCTACCAACTGAACCTCACTTACGCCCACATTCCTGTCCAATGCTCTACCAACTGAACCTCAACTATGCCCACATTCCTGTCCAATGCTCTACCAACTGAACCTCAACTATGCCCACATTCCTGTCCAATGCTCTACCAACTGAACCTCAACTATGCCCACATTCCTGTCCAATGCTCTACCAACTGAACCTCAACTATGCCCACATTCCTGTCCAATGCTCTACCAACTGAACCTCCCTAATATTTTTGCCTGACATCTCCATTCCATTACTTACTGAAACAAACCATTCCTGCGCACTCTGCAACTTGCGGAATCGGTGCTGATTGTTCGACTGTACCAAGTGCTAAACTGCAAAATTTCCACTCGACCGATTTTTCTTATTATCTAACTTCACTTCATTGATTAACCTAACTAATTTACTTTGAACCCTTCCACATTTGCACTTAGTGAATTCTCGCTTATCCATAAGGCACTGGTCTCTGAAGATTGCAGGCATGTACTTTTATCTTATTCAATTAAAGTCATATCGAACTCCTGTCTATTTGTACGAGTTTTTCAGTTCATTGATAATGCCATACGCTCTGATCCAAGATTTTCCAACATATCAATAATTTCCTTAGTCATAGATTTTTTTTTCTCTCTAAATTACTGGCTGTAACATTGTATACACTTGCCAAACCTAAACCTTTGTATATTGTCTATAACTTTGCGAAGAGTCATCAAGATAATTTGAACTCTTCTGCCCACCTTCGATGGAGTCACATTTCAGCCGATTTATATCTACGGCCCTCCTCAGGTGTCCGATACCATTGTTTTGCTTTGAAGCACCCGAAGAAAATACTGATAAGGAAGACTCTTTCCTTATGGATGGTGCGTATTACACCTGGGGAGGGCCTTGGAAATAAAATTGGCCAAACATCGTAGATGAGAAAATATGTTCAATTCTAAAAATAAAAAAAAATTAAAAAAAATAAAAAAGGTTGGTATACATAATCCTCTAGGTGAAATAGATTAACCAAAACCGATTCAAATCTCACATCGAATCTTCACAATTTCTATTGAGTTGCCAGAGAACTTAACACTAAAACCGAACACAATCAACTTTTTGATGTTATCAAATTCCAGTCAAAGTTGAAGTTAACTTTGGTTGTTTCCCCCAACAGCAAGAACTGATCTAAAGAGATCATCGAATGACAGTCAAGTATTCCTTGAAACAGACAGAACAAACTCATAAAGAAATGAAAAACGGAAACATTCTTTCTGATTCTATAAATTGCCATATTGGGAATTTAATACTGACGGGACATTTTTATTTATTTTTATTCTTAGAGACATTCATAGCAAAAACAAAATTACAGACATTTTATCAGAACATGAAAAGGCATTTTATGCAAATTTAAACCTCAATGTATAAATGTTTTTATTCATTGAAATTATTTTTATTCTGATCCTCACCTAATTCCAGAGGTATAAACTCTTCACTTTTTGTCTATCATGTCATGTTGAACCAAACTAGATATATAAAATTAACAATTCTCAGCCATGATTTGAAATCCCAACCAAGTGATTGGTAGGTAGCTCTCTTACCAACTGAGCCAAACTGACAAGTCTTATATATTTACAAATTTATTTATCATATACACAATGCAAAAGCTGAAATAGTAAGCTTCAGTTGGAAAAGAAGTAGGAGTGGAGTTTGATGCTGCAGCAGCCAGGCTTGTTCTCTTCAATTTGCTGGTTGTAAAATTGTATACATTAGCCGAACCTAAAACTTCCTGTTGAAATGGATTTACAAAAACCAATTTAAATCTTACATTGTAGCTTTGCAATTTGAATCTATTCTCCACGGTACCTAAAACTAAGACCAAACACAATCACCTCTTTAATGTTCTGCCAAACGAGTCTCTCGGGTGGGTTAAACCAGTGCCTGAAAATATTTACTCCAATACTAAAAAAAAACAAACATTCCCAACAATGTGGGTTGCAGTCACCCAACATGCTTACTGAAGTGTCAGGGAGAAGGACATTAGTGAAATTGTCAGCACAAATACTTGTGGTCCCAAAAAGATGTATAGCATACAGATTTATTCATTTGTCATCAAATTCATAAATGAAGTCTCCATATACTTTTACTCCAAAGTTTGTCTCATTCCCTAGTGTCCACTTATATATATATTCCCTAGCCCGATCCACATCAGCACTTTGTAACATGCCCTTAGTTGGTCATGTTTCATGTCTTTCAAGTACATCACGTTGTCAAACCTAAGAGATGTATACACTCCTGAGGAAAAAAAAAAAAAAAAAAAAAAAAAAAAAAAGAAAAAAAGCCAAGCTTTTTTTATCAAATTCTTTTGCGATTTCTTCTATTCTAACAATTATAGATAAGTATTCAACTATGTTATATAACAATGCATGCAGTGTTTGTGTGCAGAATATTTTAGGATGGAATAGTTTGTTTTTTTCCAAGAAAAACAAACTGTCCGATAGTTGTTTACAGTGTGCAGCTCAATGTTGTTCCATCCATCTCTGACTGCTTCCCAGAGCTGATCAGTGTTCACAAATTTTCTCCCAACTAGTTGGTCCTCAATACACGCCCGTACGTTCTCTATGGTGTCAAGATCTTTTATATGATTGAAAGTGCTTGGCTAGAGTTTGTACTTGGGTCACAGCACATTGAATAATAATGAACTTATACATCCCAGAATTGAGATGGAACTTGAGTCCAACCACTTTAACTACCAAGTCAAATCCGTGAATACTAGCTGCCATTGTTATGTGTAAGAGATATTTGAAGTTAATTACTATTCTTACCTGGAGGAGAGATTCTCAAAAGTAAGCACTCACCTGAAAGTAAAGGTAAAAAAGGATATATTAGACATATTTATGATTAATGAATAATCAAACAAGTCTGGTTAGTCACTCAATAGAAACTTTCCCCTGACAAGCATCTTTTGGTAACGTGTTGGGGGTGATCATTTAAAAAAAATTAGAAAAAGGGGTATTCAATAAATAAATCATTTCACTCACTTTTTGTTGGGGGTAATCGTTTAAAAAAAATTACAAAAAGGGGTAATCAATGAATAAATTAATTCACTCGCTTTTTGTTGGGTAGTGATCACTAAAAGTCAGAATTCAACATAAAGTAAAGGGCCAATTTAGCTAGCATAAACTTACATTGCAAATTGAACCCACTTCTTAAAATCTATTCTGAGGAGGATAATTTTTAACAAAAAGTTTTTTTCCAGTCATAAGGAGTAAATGTTTAAATTTTCAGCCCTCTGGCTCCATTGGTGCAGCCTGTACACATGATAAATAGCCAGCCAGTTAGACCAACTTGAAAACTGAAGATACCCCTGTTGACAGTTTCTGACTAGATTTGTGAGTTTAATTGCTCTAAAAGAAACGGACACTGGCAAAACAGTATACACCTTTGAACAAAAAAAAGGGCTCTATTTGAAATTCTCTACAAATCACATGGCAAAAATATACCTACAGAAAGTTGGAAATTCTAAAGCCCCAGTTGGCCATGGGTGAACGGCTTTTAACTGCTACGTCTGGGCACTTAGTATAGAGGAAGTGTTGTGCTGAGGTTCAACTTCTCCCCTCTCGATCATGCTGATAGCTTTCAAAGAAAGGAACTCCTTAATACATTAGGAGATCAGCATGGCTGCAGGAGATGCCTCCCCATTTGGTTACAACACCTATCATTCCTAGACAGTCACCCATCTAGGTACTAACAAGGCTCAAAGTTCCTTAACGTGATCACACGAAAACTGGTGTATTCAATGCAATTTGGCTATGAGTAAAGTAACCAAAATGCTATGATAAAAACAACAAAGGTGAGGATGTTAGTCTAAAGAGATCATCGAATGACAGTCAAGTATTCCTTGAAACAGACAGAACAAACTCATAAAGAAATGAAAAACGGAAACATTCTTTCTGATTCTATAAATTGCCATATTGGGAATTTAATACTGACGGGACATTTTTATTTATTTTTATTCTTAGAGACATTCATAGCAAAAACAAAATTACAGACATTTTATCAGAACATGAAAAGGCATTTTATGCAAATTTAAACCTCAATGTATAAATGTTTTTATTCATTGAAATTATTTTTATTCGTTCCAACTCATGAAATGTAAAAAAGCAAATTAAATGAAATAAATTCATATACCCGGCCTCAAAGTATGAATGTTTCTATCCTTTCAAATTAATTTTATTCCTTTTAACTCATGAAACATAAAAAACGTTTGAGACTTTCATACTTATATGAACTCGATAAATAGGAACATTTACTAACTGCAGCTCTTGCCAGGAATTATTTGCACAACTTTATTGACAAGTCGCATTTTCTCTAAATATTGATTCAAGATGGATACTCTTCTTATAGGCCTTATATTTTACAGCAATGATTACACAGGTTTTCAAGAGCTTTTGTCCAGTGGGAACTCAAGTATGAATGTGTATATTGAACAACTGTAACCAAGTTGGCAAAGGGTTCTATCCCTTTTCATATGGGAGTGTTTGTATGTTTCAATGCTCCTGGCCATACTGTTTTGTCTATAGACTTGGAAATTAGCATCAGTGGTTCACTGGACCCTTTTCTAAAAATGCTCTTTTGGATTTTTGGGGGAAAAAAAAAAAAAGATTTTTTTTGTCCATTATTTCAATGGATTTATTGATAACGCCTAGATCAAAAATAATCTAGATTTTTTTTTTCAATCTATTTTAGATTTCTTCCAGAGGAAAATGTCAGTGATTTCATAGATAAAATTCATCTGACCATATTTACTCTTTATAGAATTTTTTTTTTTACAAGACTTCAAATTTTAATGCTACAGTTGGTTCAATTATTGACTATGATGGTGAATAGAAGTTGCTTTTATTATAGTAGATATCATCATCATCATCAAAAGCAAATTGAATCAAATCAATTTATACGTGGATTTATCTATCCAAATTGATTTTATTTGCTTCAACTTGTGAATCATTAAAAAAAAAAAAAAAAAAAAAAAAACATTCCATGGAGTGAACTTATATACATAAATCCAGGTTTTTTTAAAACTTTTATGCATATTTACTTTAGAATGCATTCAGGGTGAAAAAAATTTATAATTATATATGCACAAATATTTTTCTAAAAATGTTCAATATCAAACAAAAATTTGTAGGTCTACATATACACATCAGAGATTTTATATCAAGTTTTTCCAATAATATTAAGGCCCTATCTTAATTTTTAAAATATAAGAAATGGCATAAAAATTAGAAACAGCATTGCTAAAATATTGAGTACTGAATAAACAACAAGAGATAAAATCTGCTTTCATTTTGAATTGAAAGTATAGATGTATAGATAGATAGATGTATAGATAGATAGATGTATAGATAGATGTATAGATAGATAGATGTATAGATAGATGTATAGATAGATAGATGTATAGATAGATGTATAGATAGATAGATGTATAGATAGATAGATGTATAGATAGATAGATGTATAGATAGATAGATGTATAGATAGATAGATGTATAGATAGATAGATGTATAGATAGATAGATGTATAGATAGATAGATGTATAGATAGATAGATGTATAGATAGATGTATAGATAGATAGATGTATAGATAGATAGATGTATAGATAGATAGATGTATAGATAGATAGATGTATAGATAGATGTATAGATAGATAGATGTATAGATAGATGTATAGATAGATAGATGTATAGATAGATGTATAGATAGATAGATGTATAGATAGATGTATAGATAGATGTATAGATAGATAGATGTATAGATAGATGTATAGATAGATAGATGTATAGATAGATGTATAGATAGATGTATAGATAGATAGATGTATAGATAGATGTATAGATAGATAGATGTATAGATAGATGTATAGATGTATAGATGTATAGATAGATAGATAGATAGATAGGTTTCAATAATCATGAAATCATGGTATCTGTACAAAAACCATATTCATTCATGTATAATAACGCACTACCAGTATATCATATGGACCGTCAATTATTGGCAATGAAATCCCCCAAAAAACATCTCTCAAATATGATACACACTAATTTTTCCTTTGTATCATTTATCATCAATATCTACATCTTTAATGCTTATGTGAGATAGAAATGTAACATTACCAGAGTGGTTTAAACTCTTCATTACATATCAGTCAGCTTGGACAATAGAGGTAACTTACTAGCTTATAATAAAACTTATCCCAGCCATTCTGGATATGATCATACCAAGAAAAAAAAGGTAATACTTAACATGCATAATACGCACTCAAAGTTTTATGTTGAAAAAAATCAGGAAGAAAAAAAGAGTGCGTATCGTATTATACACAAATAAATAAGTTAGATAAATCAAGAACCACAGTATGTTGAATGAATTATATCTTTAATTGTTGAAATTTTAAAAAGATTGAGAACATGAAAAACTGA
Organism: Thysanoteuthis rhombus; assembly: GCA_963457665.1. NCBI lineage: Eukaryota > Metazoa > Mollusca > Cephalopoda > Oegopsida > Thysanoteuthidae > Thysanoteuthis > Thysanoteuthis major. The sequence goes on along the minus strand of OY735242.1, from coordinate 31,920,065 downwards.
AAAACATTTGAAAAAAAAGATATTCTGTTATTTCACTTCATTTCATTTCTTTCCTGTAGTTCAGTAATCCAAATTTTAATTACTTAGAGAACTCTTTTCAATGATTAAATTTTCTGGGAAACTCTTTCAAAAAAAAAAAACTTTCTCTTCCACATATATATTTACGTACATACATAACTACTACATTTTTGCCTTGTTCAAAAGAATTATTTAAACGTGTATAAACCAAAATAGAAAATACACACTTGAATGAAAAAGTAAGAACAAAGGTTACTGAGGAAAAATAGATTTATGAACAGCTATTGACTGAACAGTGTACTTATCACAAAAATATCCAAGATGTTTTTAATTTTAACACACATAAGATAAATAAAATATGGAGGTAGATGTGTGAATATGTGAAAATGTCAGTTTTCCGGAATCCCGGGAAAGGTCAGGCAGAACTCTGGGGTTCCACAGAACACAGTTTGGATACCGTTGTTCTAGTTCATTACCAGACAAAGTGTTTTGGTTAAACTAATCGTGTTTATGAACAGTAAACACAATTAGTTTAACCAAATTTGATTGTACCTGCTAATTTCAAAATTTGAAATTTTCTACCATGAAAAAGTCTTTCAGTTTAATTTTTCTTTGAAAACAAAAGAATTAATCTGTCTCTGTCGATACTGTATATTATTTCATGTGACTATCTCACTACTGTATAGTCTTTCAAACAACTTGGTTTTGTTCAGATTCTACTGAATTGTGACAGTGGCCAAAGTTTCCAACCTACCCCGGCTTATTCCATCCCCTCTCACTTATTAAATTGTGACAGATTTTCCGACCCCATCTGCTTATTCCAATCCCCAACCCCCTACCCAAGCAATTAAGCACCAAAAAGTACTGAAATAAAGTTACAGAATAATAATTTAATTTTTCAATTATATGCCGTCTTTCTAATGATTTTTATTCAAGTTCCATTTTATTAATATTTATTTATTCACTCTTGTTCCTATCCAATTTTAGCTTCCATATATGGCTAACATTTCCTGGCGTATCTTTCTGTTAATTATATTTCTAAAATTTGAAAAAAAAAAAAAAATTTCACCTTTAAAATGTATCTTTCTTAAACAGTCAGAAATGTATTTTGAAGAAAAAAAAAGATGTCTCCATAATTCCTAATTAAATTTTCACTCTGAAGCATCTTTAATATCAAAACGTCTATTTTTACATTTCAAAAACTATATTTTACATTGATTTCTATAATTTCATACACTTCTTTGTTTGACGAGATTCAAAAGGAATATTTGTTTAGAAATTGCTTGAATATGGACAAACTATTATTGTGCAACATCATACTAAGCAATTGGCTTGATTAAACGACACATTGGAGAGAATAGACCTTTTTTCTGGGCAAGGAAGTTGACCACTAATTTTGCTGCATGACACTAGCGTTTGTGTTGTAACTATGATGCAGCAAACACCCATGGAGTTAGGATAAGGTTTTTCACATGTAGCATATTCTCGAGACATGTAACATTTTTTTCACTCCATGCAACACTCCTTATATGGTCAGTGGTTCAAGAATTCATCAAAACCAGAGTTTGAAACTATCACCCAACTCCACCAATACATATATATATATATATATATATAATTAACGCTCCTCTATTCAGGGTTGAGCAGCACTCTTTAAGTGAGGTAACTCGTTCCTTGTACACTTATGCAATGCTCTTCCACAGGAATAGAGCACTCTGGTGAACGGGGAATTTAACCTATGATAAAATAGGTCGCTTAAATTCAGCCTTGCTGACCGTTCAGTTCCGTAGCTCACAAGTAGGATATCGGAAGAGAAGGTTTCAATCCTGCCTCATGGTACTGGATGGGATAATGGAAAGTCTATAGCCATACTAAAGAGTAGTCTGTGGATGACACAATATACATATATATATATATTGTGGAATGTTTGCTATGTGGAAAGATGAAGATTAGAGACTAATAAATACATCTCAAATTCTTTATAAAATGTAACTACTAATGTTTCAGCTAGGGGAAAAGACTTCTATAGAGCAACAAAACAAAAAGTATTTGTGGAGACGGTGAAACTACATGAAAATATGCAGATGATAGTGGGGAGAAAAAGATGTATTGCATTATATATGGAGGAGTTAGGGCTTTATTATTGTATATCCAGGAAAGGGTCTGGTGGAGTGTCTTTTTAAATGATAAGGCTGTCTGGGTGTGTCTGTAGAAATGTCTACTGAGAGAAAATGAGTGTTGGGGTGAGGTGCAGGAAAGCGGGATATGAAAGGGGTCCATAAAAAATGAGGGGATGAAGGCAAAGAGGTTAGGAATCATCTCTTCGAAGTACGTTTAACCAGCATGAAATGTGTATCATGTCATGTATGTAAAGTGTTATTCTATGTTGATTAAAAGATTAATTTTGCTGATGGTTAAGCTGATTGAAAGTTAACTGGACACTGGATGATCGTACTGAGATACATCAGTATTTCCTGGAGTTACATTCGTGATTTATCATTTGAGCCATTTCTCAGGTTGAGATTATGGTGCATGAAATTTTGATGCTGGACCAGAGTGTTTAGGTGATCATTGAGTATAAGCGACCTTTGATGCTCATAGATTCACTTTTTCAAACACCTGTCTATTTCTCCAATGAAGATTAAGTAGCAATTTTGGCAAGGTATCTTGTACATGCCTGCTTCAGGGGTGGTTATTGTGTGGTTCCCTAATGAGGTTTATGGTAGTAGTAGATGTTCCGAGTACAATATATGCCTCCTGTTGTTTCATCAATTCCCAAAGACTTTCAGCTCTGAAGAAGCCCACTATTTTCTCCATGCAAAACATAAGACATTACTTTTGATAAAGAATTTGAAATACACTAATTAGTGTCCAGTCTTTTCCTTTCCACATTGTCAACTTTCCACTATGTTTTGTCGTATCTATATCCATTCTTTATCTATCATATATATATATATCTTTTTTTTTTGTCAAACTCCAGTATATGTAGAAATTGACATTTTTCCCCACAAGAACAATCCTCATGAAATTCAGATGAATAAACTCTTCACTTTTTTTATTCATCCCCTAATGTTAAACCAAACATATATAAAATATACATTTCCCAACCATGATTTAAAATCACAACCAAGTGATTGCTAGGCAGCTCTCTCACAAATTGAACCAAACTGACAATTCTTATATATCTAAAAATTTATCTATTATATATACAAAACAGAAGTTTTATTACATCTTCAGTCAGAGTAGAAATAATAGTTGAGTTTAACCCGGTAGCAGAGAGGCATTGTCAAAATAGGTTTCTTCAGTTTTCAAGTTGGTCCAGCTGACAATATATCATTTGCACAGGCCATACCAGTGGAACTAAAAGGCTGAAAAATTTAACATTTTTACTCATTATGTCTAGAAAATACATTTTTGGTTTGCTTTTTTTTCAAATTCCCTACCCGCCAAACAGGTTTTAGTAAGCTATTTGATTTACAATGTAAGTTTATGCTAAATTGATCCCTTAGCTTGGGACCAGTAGCATTCCCGTTTGTTTTTTTTGAAAATTTGGTTTTTCGGAATCATTCTCCAACAAAAAGGCAAGAGGAGTCATTTAATGAATTAATACTTTTTCAAATTACAGAATGGTGAGACGTAACATTCAAATTAACACCAACAAAGAACACAGGAAAATGTTCCACACAAAAGTGCAACCACTTATTGTACCAAAAGAACTCACCTGACCCTTAAAACTCAAAGTGAAAAAAACAAAATTCTCACCGAACTAGAAGAGAACGGCACCAACATCATCAAGTTTAACAACAAAATCACAATCTTTCTAATAGAATTCGACAATATGTTCAAACCAAGGAACAAACAAACCATCAGTAAAATCTCAGGAGTCACCAAGAACCTCATAGAAAAACATAAGAATCTCAAATCACTGACAACAAGAGAAAAAATTGAAGCGACTAAACTAAATAAAACCATCTAAAAGAAACAAAGAGAAGGTAAAAGGTATACACTGTAGCAATTCTCAAAAAGGGTAGAGATTTCAAAATTATTAACAATGCTCTCAATGCAGGAAGAAAACAAATAACCAGTGTGCTTGAAGATAAAGACCTTACTACAGACAGGGACCAGAGAGTCAAATGTGCCCAGGAATTCTACAAAAACCTCTATTCCTCCAAACAAGGAACATAGAAAAATGAAAATATATAAATCACAAGCAACCAATTTGAAAATTTCCCAGAAGTAACCCCATGGGAAATGAAGCAAGCCACCAAACAAAGAGAGGAAAGGCCCAAGGACCAGATGACAAAACTATCAACCTATTCAAAAAAGCTGGTAAAGTCATTACTAGGAAGCTAACCACCTTATTAAACTTATGCTTCAAACAAAGTAAAGTCCCAGAAGATTGGAACACTGCAATCATAATGCTTTTATATGAAAAAACCCGAGAGATTTTAACAACTATAGGCCAATAAGCTGACTCAACTGTAGCTACAAACATTTTACCAAATTGAACACCAACCGAATCACTGAAGGACTAGATGAAAACCAACCACATGAACAAGCTGGCTTCAGAAGAAGCTACTCAACCATTGGCCACCTCCATTCCGTAAATCAACTAAAAGAGAAGGCAGAATATAAAATGCAACTCACAAGAGAATTTGTTGACTTCAAGAAGGCCTTCAACACAGCATCAATAACCTTCAGGATTTCCCCTATCATTCAACAACCTCAGGCTACATAAAGACTTGAACCCCTTTCAGCTCAAAAAAGGGGGAAGACAAAGAGATACCAGCTAATCTCTTTATAGTCTGCTTCAAGATGATCTTAAACTAAAAGAACTAAACAACCTATGATTTGCAGACAACATCGTCCTTTTTGCTGATTACCTTCATTGTCTCCACATGAACTTCAATAAAACAAATGTCATGTACAATGAATATGTTGAAAATCACCTCACAATAATCAAAATCAAAGACACAGAACTGGAGAATGTAGACCACTGCATCCACCTAGGACAACGTGTCTCCATGAAATCCACAAAGAAGAAACCCTGCAAAGAATCACTTTAGTTTGGCAAGCTTTCAGCAGGGTAAACTCAACCTTCAAGAAAAAGAAATCACACTAATGCTAAAGGGGAGGGTATACAACTGATGTATCCACCTGATAGTCACCTATGGAGCAGAAACATGGAACCCAACCAAAAGACTGACCCTTAAACTGAGAACCATGCAACTTGCGCAAGAGAAGATCATGCTCAACATAATATGAAGAGAATACAAGACAGCACAATATATCAGAGAAAAAACAGGAGTCCGAGATATCATTGAATCCATAAGATACCTCGGATGGCAATGGGCTGGTCATGTTGCGAGAAAGGCAGACCACCATTGGACATCACAATTCAATGTGGATCTCCAGAGATCACATGTGAAACTGGGGGCCAACAAAATATAAGATGGCATGAAAAACTACATAAGTTCAAAAAAGTACTGATTCTGTGATGCGCACGATGGAGAAGTCTGGTGAATCTTGGGAAGGGTCTATATCCAATGATAGATGTTAAAAAAACTGCTGCTGCTACTACTGATGATGATGGACACAATATGCTGCCAAAACAAGTTGTTACATTATGGTTTCTATTGAATGACTAACCAGACCTGTATATTCACAAATGCCAAAAGGCGTTGGTCACATGATGCTTTCTAATGAATGATAAACTAGACCTGTATATTCACATATTCATTCATCATATATACAATAGAGAAATTTCAGTCATTATTTTCAGTTGGAATAGAAGCAGGAGTGAAGTTTCTCCCTACAGCAACCAGGCTTATTAATATGATATTTTTGTTCAAGTAGAATTCCATTGCTATTAAACTGCTTGAATAATATTCTGTCCTTTCCTTTCATAAAAATTCCATTGAGTTTTTTCCTCTTCTCTTTCTGTACCCTGCTACATGAAACTGAACAAATCTCTACTGTCAGAAAGCCACTTTGAGTGTCCCTGCTGATTCTCTTTGAAGAGACATCAAAGAATGCAGCAACTTTGAATCGCACAAAACAATTGTAGAGTTGAACCCTGCACATAATAGAATCCCCGTATGCAGCCTGCTTCTTCAAATAGATTTCAGTCAGACATAGCATGGAGCAGGAATTTTTTGTGTGTGATTATTTTGTTTTTAAATTTTTTCCCCCCATTTTTTTTTTTGTGTGTCCTCGTCTCTCTATAAAAAGCTCTGTTTGTTGGTCAGTTGGTCTGTCCCCATATTGTTTCTAAACTGTTTTAAGTCAGATTTACTTGAAAACTAGGAAGAAAGATATATTTGTTTTTAAATTTTCCCCCATTTTTTTTTGTGTGTCCTTGTCTCTCTATAAAAAGCCCCGTTTGTTGGTCAGTTGGTCTGTCCCCATATTGTTTCTAAGCTGTTTCAAGTCAGATTTACTTGAAAACTAGGAAAAATGGTATCACTCGATGCTTCTTACCTAGAAAAATCTTCCATTAAGGGTCATGTGATCTGGCAATAATGGCATTCAAAATCTGTTTTTAAATTGATTTTCTCAGCTGTTTTGAGTCAGATTTACTTGAAACTTGATAGAAAGGTATCTCTTGATAAGATGTTTCTTACCAAGAAAATCTACCATTCAGGCTCATTTGATCAATCAATAATGGTGTTTAAACTTTAAAGTGGTCGCCTCATTGAACTTTTGGTTCTTGTTGAGCTTCTGATTAGACTTTGGAGTGCTGAGCAGTGTAACAGTTACAGAAATGGAAAAAAGAATCAGTGGACTCAGTTCAAGTTTCAGATAAGGTTTCACACTAATGCCCTTGGGAAATGGGTATAGCAGGGTAGCTGGAGCCCTTTAAGTCTGTGAGGCAGTTTATCAAAAAGATTCTGACAGGAAAAATCTATGACTTGGCAATGGCTATAACTGGTCTAAAGCCTGGATAAAGGAAGAGGGTGAGATGTGGGTCTAGCAACTCCAACCCAAAAAATCTACTTGCTACGAAGATCGCAGCCCTATGCTCCACGGGATATTTATCAAACAGAAAATTTGTTTTTGATTAGAAACCATCAACCAAAACTACCAACATAGTTTGTAAGTATGTATGTATCATATGTACAAGCAGTACAAATGTAGCTAGTGGGCTGAAAAAGCATTTACTCCTTTTTGTGTCTACAAAAAACTTTTGCGGAAATTTCTCCCCTGGGTAGGTTTTTTGAGACGAGGGGGTTTGATTTGCAAGTTTATGCTAAATTGATCCCTTAGTTTGGGTTTGCTTGTTTATCAAAAATTCAGGATTTTTAGTGATCACTACCCAACAAAATGTGAGCAAAGTATCTTATTCACTGATCACTCCTTTTTCCAAAAGATATTGGTCACATGACAGTCACTACTGAAAGACTAACCAGACCTAAATTATATTATATATATATATATATATATATATATATATATATATATATATATATATATATATATATGTGTGTGTGTGTGTGTGTGTGTGTGTGGTTTTGTATTAAGAAATGGATAAAAAGAAGAGTACAACCAATGCATCCTCCTGATAGTCATTTATGGAGCTGAAAAATAGAACCTAACCAAGAGACAGATCCATGAACTGAGAACCAGGCAATGTGCATATGAGAGAATCATGCTCAACCTTACATGGAGAGATCACAAGACAGCACGGTATATATAGAAGAAAATGGGATTTCAAGACATCATAGAATTTGCAAGAAAACTTAAATGGCAATGGGTAGGTCATGTTGCAAGAATGGCAGACAGCCAATGGACATCACGACTCAAAATATGGATCTCCAGAGATCACATTCAAAACCAGGCCTGACAGAATACAAGACAGAGAGATGAACTAGACAAATTCAGAAAATACGGGCTCCGCGACGCCCATGATAGAGATGTGCCAGATCCTGGGGAAGGTCTATGTCCAACGAAGGACAATAAAAGACTGATGATGATTATATATGATCCAACCGAATGATTATAAATTGCATTATAATATATTGAAACTTATTTGAAATGATCTCACGTAATTACACAGTTAATATATCACTTGGCCTAGGCAATCTAAATAGAATAAACAATTTAAGAAAATGGGGCTGCTGCAGGAATCGAACCTGCAACCGATGATTAGTTGCTTCAATGTAGCACGGCTCTTACTGTTGAGCTGAACAGTCGCCAGTAATGCAAAGGCTCAAATAACAGTTTTCATTCCAGATTCCCAAAGAAACAAATAGAGCAGATATGGACTGTAAATGAGCAAAAATGGTAAGTTCAAATAAGGGTTTCAATATAATGTAGTGCAATATATAATCATACATATATTTTTTTTTTTTTAGGATACTTATTAAACAAAATGGTTCCTGAAAGAATTTTCTTTATACTACTCTCTTCAGAAGATGAAATGTCAAAGTGGAAAAAATAGATTGTAAGAATCAGGATTTGGAAAAAACAATCAGAAGTTGCAAAAAAAAAAAAAAAAAAAAATGAATAAATAAATGAATAAAAAATAATAATGATAATAATAATAACAATAACAATAATAATAATGAAGATACATGTTCGATTTAGAAGAACGATCAAAAGGCGTCATGATGTGATTTCAAATCTCAGAAGTATGAATGTCCAAGCAAAATTTTCCTACAACTTTGAGAAGAGTCGTTAAAATACCAACATTTGTTCAGATAATTCAATCTCCTCTTCCAATCTTTGATGTTGACAAAGTTTTGGACAATACATTCCACCGTCCTCTCCAGGTGGAAAAATGTAATATCCGTAAAGTAGGGAGAGCGAGTCACCGTTATCAGTCTATCTCCATTGGTGCAAAGCAAAATACAGTATCAAACAAAAAATTTAAACATTAACAGTGTTTGTAAATATTCCGTTCCAGTAACGCTGGCAGTACAGCTGGTTCTATAATTTTTGACATGGAAAAGTTTTCATTTTTTTATCTTCCTTGATCAAAGAATTCCATTTTGTATCTTGTGTAAATATCAAAGATGGGGAGAAGAGATTAGATTGTCCAAACAAAAGTTGATATATATAAGTTCTTTGTATCATGTTGAATCTTACTGAAATTGACTTTCTAGGCTTTTCAGCCGTAGATTTTTTTGGTGCCACAGTAGTATACAGCATAACTGGTATTTGGTTATTGACTGACCTAGTTTTGACCAAGTACATGGTTTTTATAAAACTGACTCACTGCTGACCTAGTTTGCAAAAAAATATAAAAATAGATGTAAACTAGATCAAGATTTGGTTAGGGTTTGGAAACATAGGGAAAAAAAAAAAAATGAATCTTTTTCACTCTCGGAAATTTCTTGACCTATTTCCATTATTTTCTACAAAATATTGTCTGGTTTCCAATTTACACTACCAGATTATCTGTAAGACTTCAATTTTAGCTTTCAGTAAGATTTTTTGCCTTAACAAAGCTAAATAGTTAGACCTAGTTTTTGAGTGACTACTAATCCATTTTTTTTTCAAACTAGGTCATGGTAGGCAGTCTACCAAAATGTGAATGCTAAACCTTCCTCGACCTGAAGAAATGAACATGCTCTACTGCTAATCCCTACATATTACGACATACTGCCTTAACAACATATATTCTTTCTGATAAGTAATTGTTCCTCACCATGCACAGCTGGATCTAATTTAGTTTTAACCAAACTTCCGTTAGTACAACAAAACTTTCAATCAACTTTTGAACTATTAACAAAATGTTCATTACTTAATAGATTCAACTTAACAAATAACACTGGACTGTTATATTATAACTTTATCTTCAGTCAATATCTACGTATATTGACCTAGGGAAGGTCCTTCAAAGCCAACTCAATTCATTTCTTCAACTGGGCCCTCAAGTAGAACATTACATTTGCTAATAAACAGTAGACTGCAAACTACAGTAGAAATCCAAGCGCCAGAGCACGCGCCACGATAGAAAAACCCAAGCCGGAGAGCACGCCCCACGGTAGAAAAACCCGACCGGAGAGCACACCCCACGGTAGAAAAACCCGACCGGAGAGCACACCCCACGGTAGAAAAACCCGACCGGAGAGCACACCCCACGGTAGAAAAATCCGACCGGAGGGCACACCCCACGGTAGAAAAACCCAACGGTAGGGCACACGCCACGGTAGAAAACCCAACGGTAGGGCACACGCAACGGTAGAAAACCCAACGGTAGGGCACACGCAACGGTAGAAAGGGAATATATTTCTAGATCCAATGTAAGTATTGTCCAAATGATTTTGTTGACCAAACAGTCACTTTCAAGATTAGTGAAAGACACTATCATCACAATTTTTCCCACTGATCTTGAAAAGGACTGCTTGCAGAGCCAAAAGTGCTTGGGTATCAAAATTGGATGGACAATATTTACATACATTGATCCAAACAAACATTGTCTTGTGCATAAAGAAAAACCTGACTCAGAAGTTAAATAGGTATCCATTGTCTGTTATATTCAAGCAGACATATATTAATGAAAGACTGCTTGCTAAATGTACGCAATATATATAACATTTACTGATAAATAAACATAACTTCCATACACTTTCACTCTCGAGTCTGTCTCACTCTCTATAGCTCAAATTTATATATATATATATATATATACACACACACCTCTTTTTTTTTCTCTATTATTAGATATATATCTTTATGTATCAAGATTTTTAAAAAGTGATAGAAATATTTATTCAAAACACATCAAAATACATTTTCCCCACAAAAATATTCTATTTCACTAAACCAAATCTTTATCTACAAAACTTATCTTTGAATAATGACCAGTTTTCTACAATTGTATTTTTGTGGAAGATTGAATAATTTGAATGTTTCAATCAACTACCTATGAAAGAAGAAAAAAAAAACAAAAAAAACAAAAAAAAAAAAACAAATTTCGAATTCAAACTTTCACGTTAAACAATCTGTACAACTTATCGCAAGAAACTGATAATGACCCCTCTCTTTTGTCGCCCTAAGCACATCCATATTTTGCCAAATCCTAGGTGGTGTACATGTGATATATATAACACCATCTTACCAAACCCCAACTTGAATATCTTTTCTTGCATGAAAAAGTTTAATGATGAAAAAAAAAAGACAACAAAAGAGGTTAAACGAAGGAGTGATAAGTCAAAGGGGGGAGTATTAATTCTTTTCAAAGAAGCGTTTGTGTCACTTATAAATGT
>OY735242.1:31893834-31903834 GCA_963457665.1 Thysanoteuthis rhombus | reverse complement strand
ATATTTATTCTTCGATGGAATTTTTTTTATGGACTTGAATTTTTGACATTACAGTTTAATTCAATTATTGACTGTGATGAATATTTTTTAATTTTTCAGTTGACTTTTCTTGTTCAAGAGCATATGAAAAGGCATATCTGGATCCAATAAATGCAACTATTGTCATGTTTGTGATCTAGTACTTCTGACGACACAAGTCATTATCAAGATTAAGGGAAAGATTTTCATAGCAACCTGTGCGTGAATGCTTTTGAAGTTGGAAGACCATTGCACAGTAACAATCCCGCTCTCTCAGCCACCAAGGTTATTTTTCAGTCTTATGTTTTGCCGTTACACATGGCAGCTTTTTTGGCTGCAGCAGTTGCCACAATGGAGGCAGGGTTTTACCATCAGTCTACCTTAGAAAAAAAAAAAAAAAAAAACTAGAAGTGGAGTCTTTATCAGAATAACTTACTCAGATGGACTGCCTTATAGGGCTAAAGTGATCCAACTACCCTATTATTTACCCATAGCTGGAGCCTGGAGGGAGAGGTGGATTCATGCCTTTTCCAAGGACATTAGAGCAAAATTAACTCAACCGGCCTCAGCTGAAACTTGAACTTAGTTTGCTGCTCCTGTCTTTCATGCCAATAACCGAGAAACATCTATATTCAATTGGCCATACAATTACATTTATAATCGCAGCAAAATAAGAAAATGAAGTTTTTATTGTATAATCTACTCTTCTGAACAAAAAAGCACTATCATATAAAAGATCTCAAAAACATGGAGAACATATAGGCAGATATTAAGGCTAAACTGGTTGGGAGAACATTTGGGAACACTGACCAGCTGTGGTAACCAGTCAGAGATGAATTTGACAACATAGTTATTTACACAGGACCAAATGAATCAGACAACTTAACTTTTCTGTAGAAAAACAAGGGTAAAGCTCTCCCACACTGAAACATACAGTGCATAAACACTACATGCACTGTTGTATAATGTATCACCTTTGATTGTTAGAATGAAAGAGAAATTGCAGAAGAAATTGGTTTGAAAAAAAAAAGAAAAGAAAAAAGCTTCATTTTTTTGGCCAAGAAGGTATGATTTTATGGACATGTAAGACCTATCAGTTTGGCACAGCCAGTTAGAGAGGGCCGGCAAAGTCAGCCAGTAAGAGAGGGCCGGCAAAGTCAGCCAGTCAGAGAGGGCCGGCAAAGTCAGCCAGTCAGAGAGGGCCGGCAAAGTCAGCCAGTCAGAGAGGGCCGGCAAAGTCAGCCAGTCAGAGAGGGCCGGCAAAGTCAGCCAGTCAGAGAGGGCCGGCAAAGTCAGCCAGTCAGAGAGGGCCGGCAAAGTCAGCCAGTCAGAGGGTCAGCATATCAAGTCAGTAAAATTTTACGTATCAGTTTGATTTAACAAGACAAAAATAGACAAAGTGAAGAGTTTACTCCCCTTAATGTGGTTAGGGTTGTTCTTACTGTTACAGTGGGGGGGGGGGGGGGGAGTAAACACCAGCCTTGAACTGGAGATTGACAAAATCGCAAAATTTGAAAGTAAATTTCTTGCTGTGAAGTAAACTTGAGCAGACGCCGTTTCTTGAACCATGAAAGACGAGCAAAAGAAATAAAGAAGTTTCCGCCAGGGTGTCTAGTGCGCCAGAAGATTAAATACATAATCAGCAGATTTTGTCTAACTCACTTGGCCACTTATCTTCATCCTCGTCTGAAGAAACCCCAGAGATTTGTGTGAATGAGGAAATAGCCAACTTATCACCTTTCCCACTGGACGAGTTCATTTCACTTCAAACAAGCCCAGAGGCAAAATTTACACACCTTACATTGTTATTCTGCCAAATTTTCAAGTATATCTATTGCTATAAAGGAAAACTATTTTTGTACAGTAGGTATGAGCAATACGAATGCAATTTTCCCTGGAAAATTAACATCTGAGAAATTTTTTATTATACAATTTTAATAAAATTTTTGATACTTATTAAAGGACAATTTTTTTCAAATAGGAAAGTCTTCAATTCAAAAAAGAAAAATTTTTTTCATATAATCCCATCCTTTTTATATTTTGAGGATTTATTTCATTTATACATTGAGGTTTTCATTGATTTTTACACATCTAAAAAGATAAATCCCTTGAGATATTAATTATGTTTACCTTTTTAAAAAACCACTCAGGAACTGCTTGAACTGAATTTAATTGATAAAAATGCAGAAAATTATTTTTTTTCAAAGTATTGAATAAAAAAAACTTCCAGATCAAAAGTCTAAAATATAATTGATCGAAAAGAAAAAAAAAAATTGCAAAGAAAAATATTTTAGTCAATTATCCGGTTTTCAATTTCCAAAGTAAGATTCCCAGTTAGAGCAATTTCAAAGCACATTTAAATTAAATCATCAAAAAGTTAAGAATCATATGAAAACAAAATTTTCATCCAATACTTGGGATGAAAAATGTTTTTTTTTTCAAATTTATCCTTTAAGACAAGCATCAAAAAATTTTATTAAATCAGATATGTCAGATTTTCCACGAAATCACGTCCATATTGTTCATACCTACTGTACAGTATGAATAGGTAAGAAAAAAATTCTAATCTATAAATGGGGATGTCTATAATTATTATTTTCCATCATTTGTGATTGCAATATATCCTGACCATTGACCATCACTTTCTGATTTGCAATGCATTTCCACGTTCATCAGGGATGGATTTACATAATACATGTAATACCCCTATTTTGATGGTAATGTTTCCAATAATTCATGATGACTAATTTTTTCCTATGTCTCAATCCATTTCTATTGCAAAATCATTAATGATGCATTTACATTATACATATATGCCTTATTCTTTCAGCAATCTTTGCATTATTTCCTGATCATTGATGATACATAGAAAAATAGAAAAAAGGTATTTTCTAATGGGATAGTAAAGAAATGCAAGAGGAAGATTGTAAAGGAGGGAGAGAGAGAGAGCAGATGGCAGAAAGTGTCCGAGAGAGAGAGAGAGCAGATGGCAGAAAGTGTCCGAGAGAGAGAGAGGGCAGAAGGCGGAAAGTATCCGAGAGAGAGAGGGCAGAGGGCGGAAAGTGTCCGAGAGAGAGAGGGCAGAGGGCGGAAGGTGTCCGAGAGAGAGAGAGAGAGGGGGCAGAAGGCGGAAAGTGTCCGAGAGAGAGAGGGGGCAGGAGGTGGAAATTGTCCGAGAGAGACAGACAGAGAGGACAGAAGGCGGAAAGTATCCGAGAGAGAGGGGGCAGAAGGCGGAAAGTGTCCGAGAAAGAGACAGAGACAGAGAGGGCAGAAGGCGGAAAGTATCCGAGAGAGAGACAGAGAGGGCAGGAGGCGGAAATTGTCCGAGAGAGACAGACAGAGAGGACAGAAGGCGGAAAGTATCCGAGAGAGAGAGAGAGAGAGAGAGGGGGCAGAAGGCGGAAAGTGTCCGAGAAAGAGACAGAGACAGAGAGGGCAGAAGGCGGAAAGTATCCGAGAGAGAGACAGAGAGGGCAGAAGGCGGAAAGTGTCTGAGAGAGGGAGACAGAGAGAGGGCAGAAGGCGGAAAGTGTCCAAGAGAGAGGGGCAGAAGGCAGAAAGTGTCCGAGAGAAAGGGGCAGAAGGCGGAAATTGTCCGAGAGAGACAGACAGAGAGGACAGAAGACGGAAAGTATCCGAGAGAGAGAGAGAGAGAGGGGGGGGCAGAAGGCGGAAAGTGTCCGAGAGAGAGACAGAGAGGGCAGAAGGCGGAAAGTATCCGAGAGAGAGAGACAGAGAGAGGGCAGAAGGCGGAAAGTGTCCGAGAGAGGGAGACAGAGAGAGGGCAGAAGGCGGAAAGTGTCCGAGAGAGAGGGGCAGAAGGCAGAAAGTGTCCGAGAGAGAGGGGCAGAAGGCAGAAAGTGTCCGAGAGAGAGACAGAGAGGGCAAAAGGCAGAAAGTGTCCGAGAGAGAGACAGAGAGGAAAAGTAAGGAAAAGTTTGTAAAAAAAAAAAAAATAAATAAAATAAAAAAAAGTGAAGAATGATACTAAGAAAAAATGAGGGAGAAGAAGAGTAAAGAATGAAAGATTGACATGAAAAGTGAGAGAAAAAAAGGAAGCAGTAAAGATGAGAACAGAGACTTGAGGAAGAAAAAGAGAAAGAAAAAATTACACAAAAACCCCCATCCACACAGAGGATGAAAATGAAACCGAAATTTGGACAGAAAAGAAAAAACAAAAACAATTTGAAAATTTTAATTAAAGATTTTCTTGCCCAAGTGAAAAGAGCGGAAAAAAAAAAAATTTTTTTTCATCAGTTTTCAGATAATCATTTCTTTTCTCCGATGAAGTCCTTTTCGGCTGACCCTAAGAACAACTTTGGAAAAATTAAGTAGTTTGGAAGGCAATAAGTACTAGTTTCAGAATATAGATTAATTAATTGGAAAAGTTTTGCGGAGACTGCTAGTCTATATCTTTGTTCCACCGACACCATTAATTCTACCTGATTAGCTAAAACAATGATTTTCAACCTCTTTTCATTTCACAGCATAGAGCAAGGCATAAAATAGTAAGGGAACACCAGTATTTAAAGATAGATTTGATAACTTAATAGAATAACAAATGATAATAGATGTACATATTTGCACATATTTGTAATTACTACATTGTGAAACAAGATGTCATTGAAAAAGATGCCATTTGTTAAAGTTAAAGAGATTGATGGTTCTATACGGAATTCAGAAGAGAATTTAAAACTGACATTTGAGCCTCAATTAATGAACAACTCATTTATTTTTTCCTCATCAATTCATTTCCTCATCAAAAAAAAAAAAAAGATAAATAAATAAATAAATGAAAAAGAATTTGATGCACTCTGTAAAAGTACCAGTAATGTCAAAACTTATTCAAATGTTTTTGTATCCATACTGAGAAGACCATCCCCACGACCCTGGTTTGAGGGAGGTTCCACCCTTTTCAAAACTCTCACAGCACACTGAGAAATGCTTTGAGGCACATTGGTTTCAAATCGCTGAGCAGAGAGATTTGGACAAGAGGCCCCATTTTCAGGCAATCATCATATCGCCAGAGAGTAATATGGTAAATGGAATTTGCAAACTGATTACAAACTCTGGTTCAGACAATTTATGTCCACTTTGCTCTGACACTCTTGTGAGAGACATGAATTCACCCCCCCCCCCCACGACACATTCATGGGTAAATAATAGGGTAGACTTGGCTTTTCAGCCTTGGTTGGCAACCAGTCTAGGAGACAGACAGTTCTGAACTCAAACTGAGGAAGTCAACCTCCCCCGACGCCATCTAGCACTGTTAGTGGCTGGCAACAGAATATACAGCTAACGTGTTTTGGACACGTACGGTTAACAGGACTTTGAAGCTTTGATGGGCCTAGCAAGCCAGAAATGGATTATAATGAATTGCTCAAATACAAAATAAAAAAAAATAAAAAATGGAGAATAAAACCAGACAGGCAAACCATGACACTCCAAGTGCAAGAGGGAAATGCTTTAGAAATAATCAACCACAACTGTCGACATAGGTTTTTCCAGTTTATAAGCAGGTCTGGCTGGCTATGTATGTATCATGCCACACCAATAGTTAGAGGGCTGAAAATTTCAACATTTACCCCTAATTACGTTGAGATGAACAAAAAACTTGTCTTTCAAAAATCCCCCCCCAACTCGTTTTTTTCAAGCGTGGTCCAATTGCAATGTAAGTTTATGCTGTGTTGGGGGTGATCAATAAGAAATAGGATGACCAATGAATAAGTTGTCTCTCACCTTTTGGGAGGCAGTGTTCAATAAAAAAGCCAGAATTTTCAAAAAAAGTGTGAATGCTGCCAGACACAAACTACACAACTGGTTTAGCATAAACTTACATTGCAAATCTAAGTTTCTGATAAAAACCTATAGAGGTGGAGGGGAAACTAAAAGAGAAAACAGCAGAAAGCAAAATGCCACTAGCTGTAGTATTTATCTTCGACTCAGCCTCAATGGCTTCGGGGAATTTTCATTATCACTTTACAAGGTGCAGACCCCGTTTACGTCAGAGTATTGCAATATGTATACAGTCAAAGCAGATCCCTTATCAGGCTACATAAAGAATAACCCTTTTCTGGAGCTGAAAGGGCCTAAAGGCAAGATAATACCAGCTCACCCAAGCTCTTCACAGCCTACCTAAAGATGATCTTCCAAAACCTACACTGGAGAAGATAAAGGAATCCAAAGAGACAACACTTTGCAGAGAACCTACACAACCTCCAACTAATGCAAGATGAACTAAATGAAGAGAGCAAGAAAGTTGGCCTTCTCATGAACTCAAGCAGAACAAAGGTCATGTGCCACAATCACACCAGAAATGAACACACAAGAATCAAAACCAAAGATGCGGAACTAGAGAAAGTAGACCACTACATCTACCTAGGACAACAAATCTCCATGAAATCCTCAAAGGAGGAAAGAAATCAAGGATGGCAAACCTTTGATACAGCAAGCACAACCTTCAAAAAACAAGAAAATCCCATTAGTCCCAAAAAGAAGAGTATACAACCAATGCACCCCCCCCCCCAATAGTCATCTACGGAGCTGAAACATGGAACCTAACAAAGAGACTGACCTTCACACCGAGAACCATGCAACATGCATATGAGAGAATAATGCTCAACCTCACATGGAGAGATCTCAAGACAGCACAATGTATCAAGGAGAAAAAAAAACAGGAGTCCAAGACATCATAGAATCCATTAGAAAATAGAAATGGCAATGGCCTAGTCATGTTGCAAGAATGGCACACAACCACTGGACATCACGACTTACAAATTGGATTCCCAGGGATCACATGCGAAACCAAGGCTGGCAGGATACAAGATGGAAAGATAAACTAGACAAGTTCAGAAAGCATTGGCTCCATGACTCCCATGATAGATCTTCCTAGGATTCACCAGATCTTTTTATGTCCAATGACAAAAAGATTAGACTGATGATGATGATTTTGAAAGAATTTTTTTTTCTTTGACATAATTCATATTGTAAATGTATTGTTTTTGCTTTCTAATATTACACTTCATCCTCTGAAGTTCTATAATGGCCAAGGGGTTGTCTACTGAAGCTCTATATTGGCAATTATGGAGATTTGATTAGTTGCAGAGAGCACTAGTTCTTTAACAAATACCCTTGTAAACATTCTTCTTATAGCCTGGTATATACGGTACCATCATCACCATTTTTGAGTTTGTCAATGCTCAAGAATTACTTTCATATGAATTAATAATGAGTTCCCCAAGCTTTATACTATTTCTGCTTATGAAAGGATTTTACAGGAATATTCTACTTTCATATGAAAGAGGGAAGCTGTTCATATCTGACCATATAATGAGCTTACATACATATTTTCTATGTCACTGACGTATCTCATTGGTTAATTTACCTTCCTATCATGACACAATAACGTCATAGAAACTCTCAAGACTTAAAACCATCTGATTCCACTTTAAAATAGCTTGAATTGAGACTTGAAGAGAGAAATTCAAAATTAAGGCTCTTAGTACTGATCCATACATCAATAAGCCCATCATTTTGAACAGGTATAATTCTAGTTTATATATATATATATATATATATATATATATATATATATATATATATTAGATAATTAAATAATTGAGTCATCCACAGACAGCTGTTTCATTGTGTTACAACTCCTCAGTGTGGTTATAGTCTATCCATTATTCCATCCAGTGGGTAGGATCGAAACGTTCACTTCAGACCAGAGACTGGCATTTTACCCCTACCCTATGCAGAACTGGATGGTCAATAAGGTTGAATTAAGCAATATATCTATTTACGCATAATTCTGCATCCACCAGAGTGCTCTATTCCAAAACGTTAAAACAATATATGTACATATATATACACACACACACACATTGTTTTAACATTTGTGATCTGGCAACCCAACAATACTTCTGATCAGTACTAACAAGCCAAAACTGTTTTGATAAAATCAAATTTTGACTAAATTAAAACTTGAAATTCCCTCCCTGCAACAAAATATATCACCAAACTGTTGAGATATAAGTATAGCATCTGACACTTTACTCCTCACAACCAGTGAAGACTGTCCTAAAATCTTCCAGATGAATTAAATTCAAGATTATTGTGCCGGAACCAAACTGCCTTTGGATTTACTGAACAATGTTCATTGAAAACAGCTAATAACTAAACTTCTTACTTCCTGAACGAGGGACAACCATCGGTATAACAAACTTTCATTTTTAATAAACACAAACTCTTCCTAATTAGCTAGCAATAACAAGGACTTACCGGTTTAAAAATTGAATAAAAAATAAACATCCAGTTTTTCCTTCCATCTCTTTTGTTAATGGCTTGAAATATGGTTAGAAATGCTGGATTACAGCTGTTTAAAAAACTGTGTGGAAACAGTCAATAAAGGTTTTTTTAGTTTTCAATTCAGTCTGCAGGCTATGTGTGTATCATATGTACCAGGTCACACAATGGAGCAAGAGGGCTAAAAATTTAAACATTTACTCCTTATGTCCAAGAGAATGTTTTGGTTTTTTTTTTAATTCCCCCTGCAAATAAGTTTTTAGTGATGTTCAATTTACAATGCATGCTTATCCTAAATTGGTACATAAAAGCAAGAGGAGTAACTTAGCGACCAACCCTTTTTCGAGTCTTAATTGATCATCCCCAACACAGCATGCTGCCAAAAGATGTTGGTCATGTAATCGTTTCTATTGAATGACTAATTCATTATTTATTCTAACTATTAAATGAAAGAATCGCAACCCACTATTTTATCAATTTGGACTACTCTTCACCTTCATCTCGATCCAATGAGACAAAAACAGCTGAAAATTAGGATGAAGATAAAAGAAGAGTAAAAATTAATAATCGTTGAGTCTCAGAAACCTGCAATATCGTTTTGAAGAAGATAGAATTGGGGAGACTAAATCCAAGTGGCTCTATAAGTAATCGTCTGTTCCTTTCGGATCTTTTTATCTAGTTGTGAACGTCGTAGCAACAACATTTGTAGGTAGATACAAAAGAAGACAAAGAACAAATCAATAAATAATTCCTTTTTCCCCGTTGTAGTTTCCATTCTGCCAAAGAGAAGAAGTGTTGCAGACTTGATGCCACCTTTGGTAGGAATTCAGACAAGCGACAGAATCTAAGAGAAGCACTGCTGTCAAATTAGCCATCTTTCGGCTAGATCTGCCGATTCTTTATTCCAATATAGCCAATGAAAATCAGCAATAGCCAATTAAATTTGGTCAATCATTACTATTAAATTTCTACAACTATTTACCTTCATCTCATTTTTCTAAACTCAGGCCAGTTTCCCTTTGGCAGTGAACAAATAAATTAATAGCATGGATTGGAATAAAGGATAGAAGTTTCTGGTGTGTTTATTCTATATGTTCTGATCAGCACTATTAATTTATACAATCACTGCCAAAGGGAGACCGGTCTGAGTTTAGTTTCTATAAAAAGCAAGAGAGATCAAGTAAACAATATCAAAAATTTACAATACTCCATCTAAGTAAATAAGTAAATGATATTTATTTGATAAACAAAATAATATGAAGAACTGTAAAAAACAAACTGTCAATATCAGTTTCTGCAGTTTCAAGCCAGTCTGGCTGGCTGTGTTGGTATGTATCATGTGTATAGGCTACACCAATGAAGCTAGAGCATTGATAATTCAAATATTTACTAGTTTATGTCAGGAAAAAAAAATCAAAATTTAAAAAAAAATGTGTTGTTTTCAAAATTACTCCTAAATACTTATTTAGAAGGGGATTCGGTGTGAAATGTAAATTTATGCTAAATCAATCTCTGCCTAATAAAATACAAAAGTAGAAACCTAATTTCATCACCTTTTTTTTCCAATTTCAATGATCTCCCCCTAACATGGCATGCTATCTGAAGACAGTCACATGATGGTTAATATTGAGAGACTAACCAGACCCACAGACTTATTTCGTTTCATAAGCAGACT
>OY735242.1:31556398-31893634 GCA_963457665.1 Thysanoteuthis rhombus | reverse complement strand
AAAATTCTAAGTTTATTTACAAAAAAATAAATAAATAGGTACAAAGTTTTAATCTGATCCAAACTAAAGATGTAAAACAACTTTTTCTTTACAATCAAAAGTTGGTGAAATCAAATACATAGTTTTAACATTTTTTTTTTCATATAAATAAATACATAGTTTCAATTTGATCAAAAGTGATCAAAACAAGGATATAAAAACTATTTTTCACGATCAGAAGTTCATGGTAATCAAAGTGATATCAATTTTTAAAAAATATCTTTATAAAAATAAGTAAATTTCACCGATTCGGCATTACACGCACAACCTTTTTTTGCTGGAAATGGAAAATCTAGCCAAATTAGCTATTTTCTAAAGACAATTTTAGCAATAAATAACAAAACATACTTGGCAACAATGGAGTCAAGTTGCTACTGTTTTTAATTTGGTTTCTTTTTCATAAGAATTCTTGCAACTCTCCAGATTTGGTTACAGATGTTATCTTGGCAGGCTCACTGCAATTGTTGCTAACGTGAGGAGAATGTAAAGAGTCGGTGAATAAAAATACAAAATAACAGGTCTAGTTACTCACTTAATAGAAACTGTCATGTGACCATCTTTTGAGAGTATGCCATGTTAGGGGTGATCAATTGAAAAAATTGGAAAAGGGGTGATGAATGTATAAGTTGCTCTTCTCACCTTTTGCTGGGCCATGATCACTGAAAATGTCTGAATTTCCAAAAACAACCCTCGACACAAACTACAGGATCATTTTAGCATAAAACTTACATCACAAAATTCAACCCTCCACTACAAATCTATTTGGAGGGGGAATTTGAAAGGGAAAAAAAAAATTTTTCCCCAAGACATAAGGAGTAAAAATTGACACTTTCAGCCTTTTAGCTCCATTGGTGCAGCCTGTACATATGATATCTAAGTTTTTTTTGTTTGACATTTTCTAATAATGAATTTTTTCTTTTTTTTTTTAAATCTAAGAAAAATCTTGTTATTTAAGAAAGGGAAAATAATTTTAGAATTTAAAACAAAACAAGAAATTTTGAAAAAACATTTTCTGTGGAAATCTCCAGAAAGATAAGATCCTGGCAAATTGAAAAAAAAGAAAAATGGTAGAAGTAGAAAGCAATCGGAGAATATGTACCTCCGCCAATGACATTGTCACCCAAAACTGAACAATCAGGTTACAGATCCGAGACCATACCGTGACGAGAGTTTGTAATAATTATTCAGTGGAGACATATCATCAATACTTCAAAAAACAGGTCTGGTTAGTCAGTCAATAGAAACCGTTGGCCGACTAACATATTTTAAGCAGCATGTCTTGTTGGGCATGATCAATTGAAAAATATTATAAAAGTCCAAATAAAGAAAAAAAAAAAAGTAGACACAAACAAAGGATCAATTTAGCATGAATGTACATTGCAAATTGAACCCCTCAATAGGATCTGGGGGGGGATAAAAAGCTTTTTTGAGACAAAATAAGGAGTTCTAGTTCCATTTGTGCTGCCTGTATGCAAGATACATACATAGGTTTCTTCAGTTTTCAAGTAGGTTTTGCTTTCTATGGAGACACTTTTGATGTTTTCTATTAGTTTGATTCTATTAACATTGGAAATTAGGTCAAAGAAAAATTCTTGGATCTGCTCCAAAATTCAATCAATTGTTACCGGGCCTACCCTTCTACATACTACCATTGGAATTCATTAAGAACTTATGGAAATATTGAAAGAATAAACTGATAAACATGAGTGAATGCTTCAACACATAATTTTGTTGACAGAGGTAAAAATACAAGAGAAAAGAAAAAATAACAATCGTGGTATGATGTTTAGAATTCACGGGTGGAAAGGAGAGAAAATGCATGAAGCCATGTTGAAAAAATTTGAATTATAATGTGGGGGAAATAGTCTCAAGAAATAAATCTTGAAAATATATTGTATTGGAAGTGGGTTTTAAAGAAGTCTGTCTGAATGGAGAAAAAATAAAGCAACAAATCACAATAGAGAAAAATAGGAATTGGCAGAAAAAAAATTGAAAATTTTAAATTCAGAATATTTCTTCTTGCAAAAAAGATAAGGTACTTTTCAGATTTCAAAATATTGAAAAAATAGGATTGTCTGAATGAAGAAGAAGAGAGGAGGAAACGGACAGGCTAGAGGGGAAATGGAGAATCTGGGGGCAATGGAGAGGCTGGAGGAGAGAAAAAACAGGAGAGGCTGGAGGGGGAAAGAAGAAAAAATGGAGAGGCTGGAGGGGAAAAAAACACAGGCTGGAGGGAGAAATAAAAGAATTAAAAAAAAACGACAGTCTGGAGGGAGAAATAAAAGAAAGAAAAAAACCAGACAGGCTGGAGGGAGGAAGAAAGAAAAAAAAACCAGACAGGCTGGAGGGAGGAAGAAAGAAAAAAAAACAGACAGGCTGGAGGGAGGAAGAAAGAAAAAAAACCAGACAGGCTGGAGGGAGGAAGAAAGAAAAAAAACCAGACAGGCTGGAGGGAGGAAGAAAGAAAAAAAACCAGACAGGCTGGAGGGAGGAAGAAAGAAAAAAAACAGACAGGCTGGAGGGAGGAAGAAAGAAAAAAAACCAGACAGGCTGGAGGGAGGAAGAAAGAAAAAAAACCAGACAGGCTGGAGGGAGGAAGAAAGAAAAAAAACCAGACAGGCTGGAGGGAGGAAGAAAGAAAAAAAACAGACAGGCTGGAGGGAGGAAAAAAGAAAAAAAACAGACAGGCTGGAGGGAGGAAGAAAGAAAAAAAAACAGACAGGCTGGAGGGAGGAAGAAAGAAAAAAAAACAGACAGGCTGGAGGGAGGAAGAAAGAAAAAAACAGACAGGCTGGAGGGAGGAAGAAAGAAAAAAAAACAGACAGGCTGGAGGGAGGAAGAAAGAAAAAAAAACAGACAGGCTGGAGGGAGGAAGAAAGAAAAAAAAAACAGACAGGCTGGAGGGAGGAAGAAAGAAAAAAACAGACAGGCTGGAGGGAGGAAGAAAGAAAAAAAAACAGACAGGCTGGAGGGAGGAAGAAAGAAAGAAATAAAACAGACAGGCTGGAGGGAGGAAGAAAGAAAAAAACCAGACAGGCTGGAGGGAGGAAGAAAGAAAAAAAAACAGACAGGCTGGAGGGAGGAAGAAAGAAAAAAAAACAGACAGGCTGGAGGGAGGAAGAAAGAAAAAAAAACAGACAGGCTGGAGGGAGGAAGAAAGAAAAAAAAACAGACAGGCTGGAGGGAGGAAGAAAGAAAAAAAAACAGACAGGCTGGAGGGAGGAAGAAAGAAAAAAAACCAGACAGGCTTGAGGGAGGAAGAAAGAAATAAAACAGACAGGCTGGAGGGAGGAAGAAAGAAAAAAAAACAGACAGGCTGGAGGGAGGAAGAAAGAAAAAAACAGACAGGCTGGAGGGAGGAAGAAAGAAAAAAAAACAGACAGGCTGGAGGGAGGAAGGAAGAAAGAAATAAAACAGACAGGCTGGAGGGAGGAAGAAAGAAAGAAATAAAACAGACAGGCTGGAGGGAGGAAGAAAGAAAAAAACCAGACAGGCTGGAGGGAGGAAGAAAGAAAAAAAACAGACAGGCTGGAGAGAGGAAGAAAGAAAAAAAAAGACAGGCTGGAGAGAGGAAGAAAGAAAAAAAACAGACAGGCTAGTGGGAGGAGGAAAAACAAACCAAAAGAAAAGAAACAAAAAAAAAAAAAAGGGACCGGCTGGAGGGGAAAAAAAAATCGGATATGCTGAAAATCAAATCTAATTCTTGAACCCTTCCTTTATTTTCTGATATTGTGAGGAACAGTCAACCAGAACAGTCACTTCAACTGTCAACACAGCCCTCCGAAGATTGAAGAATCTCATGTATATAGTTCAGAGGGTTATGTATGTATTTTGTATACAGGTGGCACCAATGTAGTTAGAGGGCTGAAATTTAAAACATTTACTCCATATTGTGTATGAAAAAAAATGTACAATTTTTTTTCGAAAATTCACCCCTAAATGTTTTCTTTCAGGAAGAGGGTTCAATCAACAATTCAAATTCAAGCTAAAATAGTCCCTTAATTTATGCCAGGCTGCATTCACATGTTTTTGTTTTTTTTAAAACTCCGACTTTTGAGATAACTGCTCAACAAAAGCTGAGAGAAGTAAATCAACCCCTTTCCCAATTTTTTCATTGATCATCTCCAACATGGCATGTAGCCAAAAGACATTGGTGCCATGATGGTTTCTATGGACTAAGCAGACCTGATTATTGTTTCTATACACATATAAAGGGCGCATGAATAGTGAAGCATATAGAGATCCCAAGATGCCCAGAATCTCCCCGTTGGCCTTGCTGATATAGTCCTGAGGAAAGCAGTGAGTAATACAGTGATATGTCTGGCATAAGCTTGGCTGCAGGAGTTGCCAAAAGGACATCAAATCAGGCATCAAACTGCCTTAAGGAAGGGGGCTCCACTCTGGTTTTTAAACATTGTCCTTCTCCTAGACTGGTTACCATCTCAAGGTTGGGGGCCAAACTGCCATGTTATTTTACCCATAGCTGGCAGGAGAAAAGATAGATTCATGCCTTTCCCAAGAGCATTAGTGCTGAGAACATAACCAGCCCCGATTGGAGTTTGAACTCGGGTTGCTGGTTCCATTGTTGAAGCTGTTGCTGACTACACCAAATTGCTAACACTGGCAATAACTTGAAACATCTTTTTTAGCTTCTCTATGTAGCTTTCTGCAGGAGAAGCAAATTTAATTTAAAGAATTCTTCTCTTCCTGAAGACAATTCCTGATCATTGGAACCGACAGACATCCGCCCCTCCCTCACTGTGGCACCAGCTCATTTGCTAATGCGTGGAATGTGGTGTAGTGGGCCTGGGGAGAGTTGAGCTGTCTTAAAACTGGTTAGATGTTATATACTGTCTGTTTTATGTTGAAGGGGCCTGACATTGCTGTTTTAAATTCAGAGAAAAAATAGGGAAAAAACGAAAATTGAATGTTGGGGGAGAAGCAGGTCTTAGATGGGAAAGGGAAAAAAAGAATATAAATTGACAGATACATCATTAAATAAATAGATAGGTAGATATGAAGAGACCAATTTGGAGCATGAATAGAAAATAAAACAAAGGGGCAAGGCATGAATCTAGTGGTATGTGCTGAGAGAGAGAGGGAGAGATGCAAAAAGACACAGTGATGCAAAGAGAGAGAGAGGGAGAGATGCAAAAAGACACAGTGATGCAAAGAGAGAGAGAGGGAGAGATGCAAAAAGACACAGTGATGCAAAGAGAGAGAGAGGGAGAGATGCAAAAAGACACAGTGATGCAAAGAGAGAGGGGGCGGAAGAGATGCAAAAAGACACAGTGATGCAAAGAGAGAGAGAGAGGGAGAGATGCAAAAAGACACAGTGATGCACAGAGAGAGAGAGAGGGAGAGATGCAAAAAGACACAGTGATGCACAGAGAGAGGGAGAGATGCACAGAGAGAGACGGAGAGATGCAAAGAGGTAGAGAGACGGAGAGATGCAAAGAGGTAGAGAGACGGAGAGATGCAAAGAGGTAGAGAGACGGAGAGATGCAAAGAGGTAGAGAGACGGAGAGATGCAAAGAGGTAGAGAGACGGAGAGATGCAAAGAGGTAGAGAGACGGAGAGATGCAAAGAGGTAGAGAGACGGAGAGATGCAAAGAGGTAGAGAGACGGAGAGATGCAAAGAGGTAGAGAGACGGAGAGATGCAAAGAGGTAGAGAGACGGAGAGATGCAAAGAGGTAGAGACAGTGAGAGATGCAAAGAGGTAGAGACAGTGAGAGATGCAAAGAGGTAGAGACAGTGAGAGATGCAAAGAGGTAGAGACAGTGAGAGATGCAAAGAGTGGCAGAGAGAGACGGAGAGATGCAAAGAGGTAGAGACAGTGAGAGATGCAAAGAGTGGTAGAGGGAGTGAGAGATGCAAAGAGTGGTAGAGAGAGTGAGAGATGCAAAGAGTGGTAGAGAGAGTGAGAGATGCAAAGAGTGGTAGAGAGAGTGAGAGATGCAAATAGGTAGAGACAGTGAGAGATGCAAAAATGTCAAGATAGATAGGTGCCACTTATGCTTAAGTGGGAGTTTTTTTTCAACTATACAAACATTACACATCGACTAATATGCTGGTATTATGACTCAGAGAATTCTACCAAATCTTTGTCGACAGTCCTGAGCCTTGGATGAGTTTCAGTGAGCAGTATTCTTTTGTATACACTTGTAAATCATTTTAGTCCAACAAATGCAGTAGCTAGAGAAGTGATCTCTCTCTCTCTCTCTCTCTCTCTCTTTCTCTCTCTCTCTCTGTATCATTTGGATCTGGAATCCAAAACGATTCCCGTATTATGACATTTAGGAAAATATATTTTACAGGTTTCTCCTCTGTGGCTTCATTAGAAATAATGTTGAAAACACGAGTTTTTGAAAATAGCACTCAGCTAATATTCTGATAATCCAATATTCAGCTAATATTCTGATAATATTCCGCATAAACGGAAAAAATAAAACAGAACTATTTTGAGGAAAAGATTTATTCAAGACATTGGTTTTTGCCATCATGGTTACAAAGATGACAGAATCTAAATAATATCTGCTTTGTCTGTAAAGGAATACAAACAGTATACTATTTTTTTAAATTTTCGTTTTCCCAAAATTTTTTTTAATGAAGCCATGTAGATGAAAGTAGTAAAATGAATTTTCCTAAGAGTCAAAATATAGATTGATAAATAGACAGATAGATAGACAGATAGATAGATAGATAGATAGATAGCTAGCTGAAAAGACTGGGCTTTATTCTATTTGGCACAAGGCCATGTAGTGAAGATCTAACTCATTGGCAATGTCTTGCAAGAGCAACTTTACAATCATGGACTCATAATCCCAAGTTGTTTATCAACCGACAGCCCGGTGAAGGAAGATACAACCCAATCAATGCATCCCCAGGAGGCTAGATGCATTCTGATTTACACAGCCCATGGGGGGGGGGGTAAGATACCGAGCACCCCATCCAACACAACCTGAAGTGGAAAGATGCTCTCCACCCCAACCAGAAGCCACAACCCGGTTGGGGAGGCATCAGATGACAAATGAGACAGATAATTTGATAATTTGGATAACCTATGAGTGAATATATAAATTAATTCAAAATGGTTTTTGCCAGTTTGATTCTAAATTAAATAACGGTAATTCCAACAGTAAAATGGTTGTTATATAGAAATGCAAGAAACTCATTTTGATATTCGTAACAAATGATATTAAAAAGGATAGATCTGGTTAGTCACTCAAAAGAAACTGTCATGTATCCAACGTCTTCTGGCAGCATGCTATGTTGGTGGTGATCAATTAAAAAAAAAAAATAATGAAAAAAAAAAAAAGGTGATTAAAGTTAAAGCCTTAAACTTTTCTTGTGCAGTGATTTTCAAAAACAAGCGTGAATACATCCGGGCACAAACTAAGTGACTAATTTAGCTCAAACGTACAAAGCAAATTGAACCAACACTTCCCACTAAAACCCTGTTAAGGGGTGGGTAAAAAAAATAAGAAAAGAAAAACAAAACAAAATCTAGATCCAAATAAGGAGTAAATGTTTAAATATTTAGCCCTCTAGCTCTATTGGTGCAGCCTGTACATTTGATACATAAATAGCCAGCCAGACCAACTCAAAAGCTGAAAAAAAAAAAAAAACCTCTGTTGATAGTTTTGGATGACGGTTTCTGACTCCAATACCACAAGCAATCCAGCCAACTCCTGCTCAAGTGTTTCTGAGAAATGATAGACAGAAGCTGACAGGTCAGTCAAATTTGGAAACGGCCGCAGCTGGACATAACACACTTTCATTGCTTGGACATGAAGTATGGCCAAAAGGTTTCAAGAGTTTTAGTGTCAGGAGTGGCGGCCTTCAACAGGACGAAATGTGACATCTAAGTTCTTGGAATTTCTTTATTACTGGAAATGAACTAAAGGTTGAAATATGTCTGTTAGGGTGTGGCCCTACATGATCAAGACTGAGGACTGAGTGCAGGGTGCGGCATTACATGCATAAGACCAAGGACTGAGAGCATACAGGTTGGAAAGAGGAGTAAAAGTGGATAGTTCGTGCATAAAATGGAGGAGGAGGAGGAAGAGAAGGAGGAGGAGAATTTGGAAAAATGAGAGAGATGGAACTGAGAACAGGAACAGACGGAGAGGGGGAGGGGAAAGAGAGACGTGGAGCGGGAAATAGAGAGACGGTTCTTTTGAATATATAGTCTGGAAAGCTTTACAGCTTAAAACAAAAAAGATATAAATGACTTTTTTCAAATTTATGTCATTTCCTTCAATTATTTCCAAATTATATGTAAGTGAAATAATAGACTTGCTACACAGACACGCTTATGTTTCTACTCTTTGGGCTTTTTTGGGTGAATCTGAATCCTGAAGAAACCAGAAAAACTGAAACATAAGTGTGCCTGTGTAGCAAACCTATCTTTGCACCATATTTAAAGCTCTACTCTTCTACTCTAACTAAATTTTCTTGTATTGAGCACTTTTATGAAATGAACCCATCACACATTGAATTTGTACTTCATATATATATGATTATAGATTGTTGTGTTGTAGAAAAATTTATTAGAGTTGATCTCTAATCATCACATGGTCATTGTATCACTCACCCTAGACAACGTAAATAGAATAAACAATCAAAGAAAATGGGGCTGCTGCAGGAATCAAACCTGCCAACAATAGGATAGCCACTTTAATGTAACAATGCTCTTACCATTGAGCTAAACGGCTACCAGTAATGCAAAGGCCCTAATAACCACTTTAACATCAAATACTAAGAGCATCGCTATGTTGAAGTGGCTACCCTATCAGTGGCAGGTTCAATTCTTGATGCAGCCCCCTTTTCTGTAATTATGTATGTCTGATATAATGCAATTTATAATCGTTCTGTCAGATCATATACATCAATTTTTGAGAAATATATATATATATATATATATATATATAGTGTTTGTGAATGCATATATATATATATATATATATATATATATATATATCAGCAACTTTAGACAGTATGGTAGAAATGTGGAACACAAAAACTTAAACTTTTGACTTATATTTCTTCCATCTATTTCAGTTACTTTTTATTAGGATAATGATCTGAGAGTCATAATAAAAAGTAACAGAAATCAGATGAAAGAAATACTAGTCAAAAATTAATAATGAAATCTTTCATCAATAGAATTCAAAAGACAGCAATAAGAATCTGATATGGTGTATCTGGGTCACGGCTTTCAAAATCAAATAACTGAAATATATTAAGAGTTCCAAACCATTTTGTCAATATTTAGATGAGAACAAAGATTACACCCCTTTGAAAATCTCTGAAAGCAAACTTTGTATACACACAGATCTTCAATCTAAGTGAATGAAAAATTGTCATATATTTTTCAAAAAAAAAAAAAAAAAAAAAAAAAAAAAAATGTAGAGACTGTTGTATGTTCACCATTTGGCGATATGCCCTGTTGCAGATGATCAATTAAAATCTAGGGGAAAAAAAAAGGTGATCGGTGAAAAAGTTATATCTCTCAGCTTTTGTTAGCTAGTGATCACAAAAAGTCTGAATTTTCAAAAAAACAAGCAATAACGCTACCAGATGCAAACTAAAAGGAACGATTCAACATAAATTTACATTGTGAATTGAACTCTCCCACTAAAAACTCTTTGGGAGGGGGATTTTTTTAATCACTTTTTCAGATATTTTGAGGAATAAACGTTTAAGTTTTCAGCCATCTAGATCCATTGGTGCAGTCTGTACACATGACACAAAACATACATAGTTTCTTCAGTTATAAAGTGGTTCTAGCTGGTTGCCTTTGTCGACAGTTTTTGACAATTCCCACAGAATGGATTCTTCATTTCAGGATTGGCTGAGAAGTAAAAACACCTTACTACAAAGTATTCTGAGAGCACATACCTCTCTGATACTATTGTCATTTAAAACTGAAAGATCAGAATACAGGTCCCTGATATGCCGGAACAGAAGCTTGAAAGAATCATTCATCAGAGAAGACTTATCAATAGCTTGAAAAAAAAAAAAAAAAAAAATATGACATTACTTATGTTGTTACACATGAAAAACAGAAAAAAAAATGTCCTATCACACAATGATAAAATCACGAAAATGAAAAAAGATTTCTGGATCCACCTTAAAATTTATTCAATAATTCCTTGGCTCATGGTCAACCCTTTCATAAAATCTCATTGCAATTCATTGAAAACCTTAGATATTGTGCGAACATACAGAAAAACACAAGTGAATACATACTCTCACTTTGAATTCATTGGCAGGGTGAGGTAAAAAAGGAATTTTTCAGAAGCATTGGAACTAATCCTCCCTCGGAAATTTTTTTTTTGCACTCTTCCAACCTACCCCCTCACCCTTTTGTTTTTGTCCTTTTCTGGCTCAGGGTTGACAATTTTCCAACACATTCTTACACAGAATAAACCATCCCCCCTACCCTTCCACTGACACATACATTATGTTTATGAGTTTGTGTGTGTGCACACACACATACATACATACATAATATATATATATATATATTTCATACATTTTCTTACATATTCTGTATTTCATGATATTCTTACAAAATGTTTTGTCATTCTTTCAACTTTTCAAGCAATTAATTATATATTTGCATTCATATGTATTGATACAAATGAGCCCAACTCTTTCACAATAAATAAGTTTCAAGGTATATATATATATATATATATATATATATATATATATATATGATTATTAGATGAATGTCATATCCGACATAATGTATTTCCCATCCAAAATGAATACCATGATGAGAGATGTAGGAACCTTTATCCGAAACAAAATCAAGACATCCAAGAATAATCCCACCCTACCTGCTCACAACATAGATAATTTTAGCTCAGAGGCTTATCCCTTAATATTTCTAATCTTACTGCTGATGTGAGGTCAATCCCAAAACTGCTGTGAATAAATACCTATTCACCCAATCTGTCTTTTCCTCATTGACTGTAAAAAATTCATCATATATATATATATATATATACACATACATATGTGTGTGTGTTTATACATCAGCACTCATATGTGTAGGTACACTTGCACCCAACTAACGCTTTGCAATACATAAGTTTCAAGTTTTTTTATATACATATATATATATATTAGATACTCTATGTACTCGTGTGTAGAAGAAAATAGGAAGCCTATGAAAAGTTTTGTTGAATAGCAGCAGATAAAAAGGAGAAAACGTCAGTTATGAGAAACTATCATATTTTTTCCTTACTTTTATTTACATGGTCTCGCAGAGTCTGGGAGGTGGAGAAAGAGGGGAAGGGTCAAGATGAGAAGTCAGGAGGTTGGGGTTGCGATGCAGCCTGACTGAGAAAGGCATTCAGATTGAGTAGCTAAAAGCAATTACCAAATTCTAAATCTAACGGGGGGGGGGAATTCTTCCATTTCTTTTGTCCTGTTTGGTTTCATTCATAAACTCATTCATTCTTTTTCTCCTTCAGTTCCACTCTCTTTTTTTTTTTCCAAATATTGTCCCACCCACATATGAGGTCTGTCCGGAAAGTACCCAGTTTCTCAACATTAACCCATTAAATATGAATAGTATTTCTATTTTAGAGTCATTCTATGTCAAATCAACAAATTTGCCAGGCAAAAAATACCATGATCATCATATGTGGGTGGGACATGCTATTTAATCACTGTCCAACCACAGCAATATGTGACACAAGGTCGGGCTTAATGTGGGAAGAAATAGTACCTTATCCCCCAAAAATGGCTCCAGCCGACGCGGCTACCGTTGAAAAGCTCATCGTAATGGCTAGACAACGTCCACCACGGGACCTGCTCCTTTAAGTGCAATGGAGTAGTGCTGCCCTGGGGAAACAGAGACCCCGCAGCTGGGCTGAGTAATAATGGGAGAGCCGAAGGACGAGTCCAAAGGCCTCCCAATGCGCTTAGCAAATGTAGCCTCAGTTAAACCTTATTGGCTAACGCTTGCTCCGGCGCACTCAGGCTTTGATGTCACCCCACACACAATCTCTGGCCCATTCGACAGGCAAGTGTCAGTAACTGCACCTTGGGCTCTGCCATGGAACAGATCCTACACTTTGATCCCAAAAAACAGGCCAGAAAAAGGTGAGGTTGGATATATCTGGGTGGGACATGATCATCATGGATTTTCTTCAAATTTGGGACACTTATAGATCTTAATGAGACAAATTGAATGGTTTTACTTTTCCAGCTCACAGGGATTCAGAGAGATGGCCCTCTGAACTTTGCCAAAAATGTGAGTTTTCAAAGCTAGAGACAAAATTTAAAAGTCAATATATCTGAAAGCTCATTTATACACAATTTTAAAGTACTCGAGTAGATCTATAATGTATTTTTCTTACTTCAGATATCAAATAAAAAAGTTGACCTTAAAATTGACATTTGGCCTTTTGTAGCTCAAAAATGGGTTCTTCAATATTTTTCAAAATGTAACAAATAATTCATCTGGCTTATGGCAGGATATGGACAAAATTTCATGATGGATATATGATGGGAACTTGTGCTACAAGGGTTTCACTGAACTGGGCCAAGTTCCAAATGGCAGACTTTGACATCAATCATCATACACTAAAATTTTTATTTATCACAATATAGACAAGTTATATATCTTTGGAAAGCTCTCTTAATGCTAATTAATACTCACAAGGACCATAGGCATAAAATCAATATAATTTGTGTTATTTGTGGTCAAATGTTGATCAAATTAGCTTTAGGATAGTTATGGTTTGACTCCTTGTTGATTTGATACAGAGTGACCCTTTATTGTGATTGATGACAACTCACTTCTATCATTAAGTCAAAGCTTTTATCTTACCATGGATAACTATTGCTCTTTGTCATCTGCCACAGTTAATAGGTTAAAAGAAAAAAATAGCCTACTCAGAACAATGATGCTTCAGTCTCCTTGGGATAACCATCTGCCAAGTCCTCTTTCTAGATCACTATCAGATGCCTGATCCTATTCTTAATCACAACCAGGGTCTAGAATCTCCCTTCCAACATCAAAAAACCAGAAGTCACAGGGAGTCAAATCTGGACTGTATGAGGGTTATGTTTTGGCAATAAATCCTGCAGACGTCGAGAATGACTGACCAAGTCATTTTGAATGTGACAGTCACACAGCAGACAAGCTCAATCAATAATGATCCCATTGCCAACTGAGTAACCCACAGGGGGAGTGTCCATGCATATGCAATCATTTCCCTTCTGATCGGCTGCCAAGTTATATTGTGGTCTTTGATTCTGAAAGAAATTTCAAATGGCTGGATACTTCGCAGACAGACATTGTAGGACTCATTTTCCCTCCATGATTTATTTCTTTTGCTTCACCTTATTTCCTCATATTTTTTCTTTTCAGTCTCTTTTCTGCATGTGATCTCTTTATTCCTAACCAAAACTGTCAACATAGATTTCTCCAGTTTTTGAATGGGTCTGGCTGGTTGTGTGTATGTATTACAAGCACAGGCTGCATCAAAGGAGCTAGAAAGCTGAAAATTTCAACATTTACTCCTTGCTATGTCTTGAAAAAAAAAAAGTTTTTATTTTACAAAAATCTACCTTAATCAGTTTTTGATTAGGGAGTCAACATGCAATGTAAGTTTAAGCTAAATTGATCCTCAGTTAGTGTCCAGCAGCATTCACACCAGTTTTTTTTAAAAACTTTTAGTGATCACTGCCTAGCAAAAGGAAAAAGAAGTAAACTTTTACATTAATCACCATTTCTCCAATTTTTTAATTGATCACACCCTACAAACACGGCATGCTGCCAAAAGACAATAGTCGTATGACAGTTCCTATTGAGTGACTAACCAGACTTGTCTCATTTTTCTTTTATTCTTTTCTTTCTTTGCTCTACCCTTTGTCTTTTCTTTTGGGCACAAACTTATTCTCCTTCTTTCATAGTCATTCTCTCTTTCCTTCTTTTTAGTTTTTCCTTCTTAGTATTAAATATCTTTTTTGCAGTTTTTGCTTTCTCAGTTTTGTTTTCCAGTTTTTTCTCGTCTTTTCTTTTACACGCCAGATATCATTTCGTCATTTTTCTTCTCTCCGTCTTCTCTTGTTCTTCCTTTCTTTTTTGGTCTTCTAATACATTTCTCAAACATTTTACTTTCCTTCCCCAACCATTTTTTCCTCTTATTCATTCTTTTTTTTCCTTTCTTCAATAGTTCTTGGTTTTTATTCCCAGCCACCATTGCATATTTCTATTGTTACCGTACTGCCATCAGAACAAAAGCGATTACAGAACCAAGAATGCTCATTGTGCTACAAAATGACTTTTATGTTCAGCTATTAAAAGGCAGATTTCATTTCGCAGAAATACAGAGTGAACCAGTCTCGGGTAATAAATATCGAGTGGCCTATTTATTTACGACCCATTTCAATTACTTATTATATAAAAACCGATGTCACTTTTTTGTTGGTTTGGTGGTTCTGTCATGCTAATGGAAAGGGGACAATGATGTGCACAACAGTGTATATTAGATAGGTCAGAGATGCTGGTAGGAAAGAAACTTTCTTTTTTATTTAACATGTGCGGATATTTCTTAAACGAGATAACTGACTCGTCCATAGATTCGAGAAGGATCATAAACGTACAAAGAATTTTTTGGACGAATGCACTCCTCGTTTGCGTGGTTAACGTTTTGGCCAATCCATTTTACAGCCTTCCTCTTTCTGCTCACCACCATCGCATTCGAATAGTAAACCTGAAGAAAGCTGTAGAAAGGATTAGCTGGAACATCATGTTAACAGCACTAACTACAAAGAATTCAGTTGTCCAAAAATCTCTTAGAATCATGATGGATTTTAAAAATAAAAAAATTTTGTCAACACTTGATCCAGTTAAAAATCTAAATAAAGAATGAACTTTTGTGAGGTATAAAATCTTAATCAAAAACTATTTAAAATTATTGAATAAAAAAAATAAGAAAAGATAGACTGGATCATATTATGGATGAGTAATACATAAAATGATCCTCATGATATTGATAACTTATACAAATGTATTTTGATAAGATATCAGACCAACTTATAAAAAAATACAGACAGAAGAAAGACAGAATAAACTCTTGGAATCACACTTCTTTATAAAGAATGCCATCCTCAAAAGATGGTTGCAATAAATACAATTATTGCAAAACTTGCTCCCATAGTCAATAATTGAACAACTGTAATTTCAAAATTTGATGTCATGTAAAAAGATTCTATCAGAGAATAAATTCTTTTCTGACTTAAGTGTTTTCTACTGGAAAACATCTAAAATAGAGTAGAAAGACATCTAGATTCTGGGGTATCGATGTTATTGATAGACCTTTCAAAATAAAGCTACAAAAAAAATTCAAGATTTTTTTCCCAAAAATAAAAAAAATAAACATTTTTGAAAAGGATTTAGTGGAGCACTGATGCTAATTTTGGAGACAGTAGACAAAATGGTATGGTCAGGAGTACTGGAACACACAGACACATGCACATATAAAAAGGGATAGACCTCTTCACTGGTGACAGTTGTTCAAATATATATTTGCATAATTTATCAATACTTAGATAATACCATCATTTTTTATGGATACTAAGCTAGTTTCAATATTTGACTAATTAGGGTTAGATTTGCACACATTAGCAATTAATAAAAATCCATAGTAGAAATATCTTATTGAATTTTGGTCCATTCTTAATTATAGGTTTATAGGTACTTTCTGATTCCATGGGTTGGGACAAACACAGAGAGAAAAAAAAAATCATTTGCAAAACATCATCCTGGTGTTATGCCAAAGAATTCCATCATATCGAAATAAGGACAAGACATTCCCAATTCCAATTTTCATTTGAAGATTCTTTCAAAATTTAAATCAAAAATTTAATCCAAAACACCCGAAACAATGACCATGCTGAAGGGTTTTGTCAATCTAAAATAATGACAATATTCCTGATTTCAGTTTTAATTTCATTTTCCTAAAAATTTTCATTCAATCCGAATCATTGTATAGATGTTTAATTGATTTTGTAAAATTTCAATTTGATTTACAAAAGCCAAAGTCATGATTTGTAATCATCACTGTCATAGGATATAGCATCAAAATCTAAGGTTTGAATTTTGAAATTTGATCCAATCAAACCCTAAAAATTAACTCTGTGTTTCTTCTGTAAATTGTTTGTTTTGTACAAAAATTGAAAAGAAAGAGAATCCTACGTCTTTGACGAAATCATCTTCAGCATAGTTATTGTTCCAGGTAACATCAGTATAATATTCACAAAGGTTTTTTTTTCAGGTTTTTCTCAACCGACGAAGTACTGATTTTAAGGGATCATTGGAATATTCAATATTTGGATTCAGTCTCTTAATAGTTTAAACAAACCTTTTGTCTCACTTTTACTGTTATTTCTTCAAAACCTCTGATCTAATTCAAAATTTCAGTAAAAAAGTTCTTATATTCATGAAAAATACACATTAATTTTTATGTAAACGTCAGAGGTATAAGTAATCGCAAATTGTCAGGGATAGATGGGTCACCCAGTACCTAATAATCTCAGCCAGAGTTTGAATTCTTATTGGTAATTCCATTCTCCATGTTGATAACCATTCAGCCACTCAGTACCTCCCCTTATTGGACAGCAGAGAAACTAACTGAAAATGGTTTCTGCAACTTTTGTATCACACACACACACATATATATATATAACTTGAAGATTGAAGATACTTTTAAATATAAACATATTTATATATCAGAATGAAATAAGTCCTTGCATATGTGTATGATAAATTTTGTAGATATATATGACAGTCAATTTAGTACAGTTAGTCACTGATCACGATTTTAAAATATAGTAAGGAAATGTTTTCAGACATCAGTTTCTCTTAATGCAACAGGACAAACAAACAGTGAATTTTCATCATCGCCTGGTGAGGATTGTTTTTTTATGGTAGAAAAAAAAAAAAAAAAAAAAAAGAAAAGAAAAAGAGTCAACTCCAGACTTGGATTTCGACAATGATCATGATACATGAAGGTTTGATTAGACAGTCATATAACCAATGTCTTTTGGCAGCATACCGTGTTGGTGGTGATCAATTAAAAAACTGTAAAAAGGAGTGATCAATGAATAAGTTACTCCTCTTGCCTTATATTGGGCAGTGATCACTAAAATGTCTGAATTTTCAATAAATCAAGCATGAATGCTGCCAGACATAAAGTAAGGGACCAGTTTAGCATAACATTACATGGTAACCCTACACCCCCGTTACATTACAAACCCTCACAAAGAATCTTTGGGGGTGGGGAATTTAAAGAAAGACATCTTTTCTCAACATAAGATGTGATTGTTGAAATTTTCAGCAATTTCTATTGGTGAGGCCTGTTCATGTGATAGATACAGATAGCCAGACTCTCGGTTGGCAGCTTCTAATAATACTCATACATAATTAAAATACAAGTATCATACATGATAATTACAATATACTAGTATAGTACCCCTTAAAAATGTGAGGGACTATTTACAAATGGATCAGCATTTCTGTCCAGGATCTGAGCATCAGTGTGCACTACTTAGGATCACAGTATTACTCCCAACCCTCGGCCTAAGATCAGAGTGTAGCATCTGTATGCTCTAGCGAATTCTTACACTTTCAGTTTGGGTTAAAAATTGATGACTGAAAAAAGTCATTGGAAATAAGTCCTGAGAAGACATGGTAAATGCAGCATGGAAAAATTCATAGGAGAATGACATGACTTTGGTTCCTGGGAAGCAAAAAGTCAATTAAAAGTATTTGATAATTATTTTTACAATGAATTTTTTTCCTACTAAAATTCTGATGTCTTGTTTCTTGGCAAAATATTTGTTTTAAAATCCTTCCCATGAGTACTTATATTCTCTCTCTCTAAAGAGCGTAGTCTCCATGATATGTTTTTATAAAAATCACAGGATTTGACAACAGGTATCAAACATTGCACAATTCATAAAACATATAAAAAAAAAGATAAATAAAAATGATACAGAAATGTTTAAAATTAAATGACTGAGTATTTCTATAAAAAGTAATTTAAACAGAAGTCCGAGTTGAATATAAGAAGAATGTAGTCAAGTATTTTGTTTTTTTTCTCCAAGATTATTTACTCAATTATGACAAATTATTTTCTTCTGAAGTTTATAAAATTTATTGAACAAAGTTAAAAAAAATACAATTCAGGTTTTAAAAACAATTCTCAGTGAGGTTTTCATCACATTAAAACTCTGAAAAACTGGGTTTTGGCTTTTCAAATTAGAACCATTATAAAAAGTTAAGGAGATTTCAAGCATAAAAACATTTTTTTCTTCAAGTCTTTCTTTGTGTTCCCAAGAAACTTTGTTTTAAAAGGATGAAATTGAAGAGATATAAAAACCCATAACTTACTCTAAGAAAGAAAATTTTGAGATCAAAATGAATTTCTCAAAGACAAATAAAAGAGAAGAATGTACAGAATGCAGGAGCATTTTTTTTCTAGATATTGAAAATGTCTTTTTTTTTAAATTATCTTCCTTTACTGAGCTTTCAGGTAAAAAAATGGATTCACTTTTTTAAAATTAATTAATACCTCTTCTTCAAATACATACAAACATCTAACCGAAGCTAGAAAAAAAAAATCCTACCAAATACAATTTATTGAACACACTTGTTCCAACTGTTACCTTGGTGTAATGGTTATCCTATATGACTATCAACCCACTAGATGAGTGTTCAAATTATGCCCGATCATCTTCATTAATTCTATCAATCAGTTTGGTTCAGCATTACTTTTTGAACTGAATAGACAAATAATCCACCAAATTTGGTAACACTGGTATTTATATATATAATATATATAATATAATATAATATATATATAATATAATATAAATATATAATATAATATATATATATAAAATATATATATAATATATATATATAATATACATAATATATATAAATATATATAATATATATATATATAAAATGAAATGAACGATTCGCCACACAAAAATGTTTGTTTCTGTCCAGTTTGTGTTTACATATATAAATATATATTATAAAAAAATGAATTTTTTTACCTTGTTACTACTTGAAATGACTTCTCGTCAATATACAGTGAATGTATCATTTAGCTTAGACAGCATAAATATTATAAACAAGAAAATAGGGATGCTGCAGGAATTGAACTTGCCATCAATAGGTAGCTGCTTTACATAGCATCACTCTTACCATAGAGCAAAACAGCTCGCCAGTGATGTAAGAGCGACAGTAACTCATTCAAAATTATTTCTGTCAGATAATACATCCATTTCTTAAATGGATATATTATTATACGACAGAAGTAAGTATAAATGCATTATATCACTTTGAAATCATGATCTCCCGTTATTACATGGGGAATGTATCATTTGGCCTAGACAGTGCAAATAGAATAAACATTTCAAGAAAATAGGGCAGCTGCTGGAATCAAACCTGTGACCGATAGGATAGCCGCTTCAAGATGGCATTGCTCTTACCATGGAACTAAACAGTTGCCGGTAAAGCAAAGGCCCGAATGATTGATCCAACTCCAAGTTCTTATCTTGTTCATTCACTAAGACTACACTTCAACTATTTAGTTGTTTAGAGTTAAGCTTAAAATATAATAGAATGAGGATTCGGTACACAAAAACGTCTATGTTTCTACCCTGCTTGGGCTTCTTCAGGCGAATGATTCGATTTATTTTAGATTTCTGTTTAGAACATTTGTGGGGGAGGGGTTGTTTACTATTCTCACTGGTAGGGGCTTTCTTTCATTTTATTTGTTTCAGTTTAGTGATTGGCTATTGCTTGCTATATATTTGTTTTATCTAATAGGGATGTATGTTTGCAGGTGGTTATAAGTTACAAACTAGGGTATGTGGTGTGAGTGTTTACAATATCAGTAAGTAGTGCCTCTATCAGTTCATTTTTGGTTTGTTTCCTCACTGAGAGTGTTAAATTCTCACTTGAATTTATTCCCTCATGCTCAGATCCCTTTTATATACATGATCATAAATTGTATCATATCAAAACTATTTGAAATGATATTCTGGTACACAGTGAATGTATCACTTGGCCTAGACAATGTAAGTATATATATGTATGTGTGTGTGCGAGTGCGTAGGTGAAATATATACCACAAGTCATGTATATCATTCTGAAAAATATTTGCTCCAAAAGTGCTCAATACCTAGAGTAGAAATAATGTATCAATTAAATACATAAATTCCATGTATGGCAATGGAATACCCTCATTTAGCTTTATAATATATATATATATATCTCCAGAAGATAAATTCCATTATGATTTGAGGCATGATGGTTGGAGTAAGGTAATTATTTACCTTGCAAGCATTATATGATATTGTTTTATCAAGGTTTGTTAACTTAGTAAAAGTAACTAATTGTAATTAGCCTATCAATTGTTCTAAGATGTTTGTTTTCTTTACTTGTTTGTGAATACATAGTTTTATTTGTTAGTTAAATTAAAGGCT
The DNA here is from genome assembly GCA_963457665.1 of Thysanoteuthis rhombus. Lineage (NCBI taxonomy): Eukaryota > Metazoa > Mollusca > Cephalopoda > Oegopsida > Thysanoteuthidae > Thysanoteuthis > Thysanoteuthis major. The sequence goes on along the minus strand of OY735242.1, from coordinate 31,873,059 downwards.
ATTATTTTTATATCATATATATATATATATATATATATATATATACATACATATATATATATATTGGATGTGAAGTGATTTAACAGAATGTAGATAAAAATGACAATTGGAAGGTGAAGAGAAAAACTCAAAAGATAGGTGTTACATTTCGAAATTTTTCATTTTCAAATATTTTTTCTCTGAAAAAGATGGCTGGCCCCCATCTAAATGTATCAAACTACAAACACGGAATATCAAAAAAATTTTAGATGTAACACCTATCCCTGGAGTTTTTTTCTTCATCTTCCAATTGCTACTGTTAACCATGTATATATATGTATTGTTTTGACAGAAACAAAGTCCTTTCTCATGGGTCCATTTTTTTCTCCCCATGTTTCCTGAAGTCAATGACCATCTATGTTGGATCTTGACCGATAAAATTTCCTTTGAGGTCATTTTATTCTCAAAGCAAGGATCATCTTTGAAGTTAACAGAGAAAATTGACAGACAGAACGAGTAGTAATTTTAGACTGAACGGAAAAAATGGTCGGCCTTCGTCTGAGTAAATGTCAAAGTAATTCCGTGAGTAAGCAAAATGCATTTGCGGCTATATATATATATAGAGGAGTAGAAAAGAGAGGGTAGGAGAGTGTGTGTGCGTGTATGGGTGCATGTGCATGTGTGAAAGAGAGAGAGTTGTGTGTGTGTAAGAGAGAGAGAGAGAGAGAGTGTGAGAGTGTGTAAGAGAGAGAGTGTGTGTGTGTGTGTAAGAGAGAGAGTGTGTGTGTGTGTGAGAGTGTGTGTAAGAGAGAGAGTGTGTGTAAGAGAGAGAGAGTGTGTGTAAGAGAGAGAGAGTGTGTGTAAGAGAGAGAGAGTGTGTGTAAGAGAGAGAGAGTGTGTGTAAGAGAGAGAGAGTGTGTGTAAGAGAGAGAGAGTGTGTGTAAGAGAGAGAGAGAGTGTGTAAGAGAGAGAGAGAGTGTGTAAGAGAGAGAGAGAGAGAGTGTGTGTGTGTAAGAGAGAGAGTGTGTGTGTAAGAGAGAGAGAGTGTGTGTGTGTAAGAGAGAGAGAGTGTGTGTGTGTAAGAGAGAGAGAGTGTGTGTGTGTGTAAGAGAGAGAGAGTGTGTGTGTGTGTAAGAGAGAGAGAGTGTGTGTGTGTGTAAGAGAGAGAGTGTGTGTGTAAGAGAGAGAGAGTGTGTGTAAGAGAGAGAGAGTGTGTGTGTAAGAGAGAGAGAGTGTGTGTGTGTGTAAGAGAGAGAGAGTGTGTGTGTGTGTAAGAGAGAGAGTGTGTGTGTGTAAGAGAGAGAGTGTGTGTGTGTAAGAGAGAGAGTGTGTGTGTGTAAGAGAGAGAGTGTGTGTGTGTGTAAGAGAGAGAGTGTGTGTGTGTGTAAGAGAGAGAGTGTGTGTGTGTAAGAGAGAGAGTGTGTGTGTGTGTGTGTGTGTGTAAGAGAGAGAGAGTGTGTGTGTGTGTAAGAGAGAGAGAGTGTGTGTGTGTGTGTAAGAGAGAGAGAGTGTGTGTGTGTAAGAGAGAGAGTGTGTGTGTGTGTGTGTGTGTGTGTAAGAGAGAGAGAGTGTGTGTGTGTGTAAGAGAGAGAGAGTGTGTGTGTGTGTGTAAGAGAGAGAGAGTGTGTGTGTGTAAGAGAGAGAGAGTGTGTGTGTGTAAGAGAGAGAGAGTGTGTGTGTGTAAGAGAGAGAGTGTGTGTGTAAGAGAGAGAGTGTGTGTGTGTAAGAGAGAGAGTGTGTGTGTGTAAGAGAGAGAGAGTGTGTGTGTGTGTGTAAGAGAGAGAGAGTGTGTATGTGTGTGTAAGAGAGAGAGTGTGTGTGTGTGTGTGTGTGTAAGAGAGAGAGAGTGTGTGTGTGTGTGTGTAAGAGAGTGTGTGTGTGTGTGTAAGAGAGTGTGTGTGTGTGTGTAAGAGAGTGTGTGAGTGGTAAGAGAGTGTGTGAGTGGTAAGAGAGTGTGTGAGTGGTAAGAGAGTGTGTGAGTGTGTGTGTGAGTGTGTGTGTGTAAGAGAGAGAGTGTGTGAGTGTGTGTGTGTGTGTAAGAGAGAGAGTGTGTGAGTGTGTGTGTGTGTGTGTAAGAGAGAGAGTGTGTGAGTGTGTGTGTGTGTGTAAGAGAGAGAGTGTGTGAGTGTGTGTGTGTGTGTGTGTAAGAGAGAGAGAGTGTGTGAGTGTATGTGTATATGCACGTGTGCAAGAGTGTATGTGCGTGTTTAAGAGAATATGCGTGCAGATGTGTGTGGAAGGGATGTTGCAAATATTAAAATTTTGTGTAATCCCTGAACATTTCAGTAATTCAACAGAATCACAATCCATGTAGTAATGGTTAACAAGCCTGTGATGATGATCATTATAACTGAAATGATTCCAATCCCCACTGAGTGCCCTACAACTATGGCCTTGTGTCACACTAAGCTAAACTTAGTCAATGTCAAGTATATTCTGCTTCAGTATTTACAATGTATATTAGTTTGACACAAGGCTACAGCAACAGAGCACCCACTGAGGATTATATTAATTACAGTAGTAATTCCTAGCATCACATCAAATATCGTCAAGAGAAGCTTTTCAATTTTAGAGTTTAATTTTTTTTTGTTGGCAGATGTCAATCATGGAGTAAGCAAAGTTAATTTTGGATGACAAACAATAGTCCTGAACCTGCTTCATGTATGCAATGGTAATTTTATTTTTTCACACAACTAATTTTCTTGCTATTGGAACCAAAACTGAATCATCAAAGAAGATATTTGAATTATTGCAATACATTCTAAGATTATTCATAAAGAAAGTACACGATCAAACCGACCACTTGCAACGCTCTCGGCACCGGCTACTTGCAACGCTGAGGTGAGCAATATATAAGTGTGAACCTACTTTGGGGTTCTGTATGCAAAATATTAAAATGTATCTGGTCTACAATTCTAATTACAAACAAAAAATGGTGTGATGTGTTTTGGGCAACACAAAACAAGTGAACACTGGCTTTTACGCATATAGACTTTGCAAATTGGATATTCAAGCCGAGCACTTAATTACTTCTTTTCAATTTAATTTATGTAGTACCCACAGAATATACAATTGATTATCTATTTATAAATACAGCTAATTATATTCATATGTCCAAAAAGAGTTCTATTTTGGTATCCCATTCATTTGCATAATTAAAGATGATTTAGAGACCGTTTTCCTTCGAGACATGACTGACCTATTTTTCAAGTACGAAGAAGCCAACCATTCTTCAGCGTTAATGTAAATTACTTACAATATAGGTAGAGAGGTTATTCGAAGTGATCATCAGATCAATTTATTACAGAAATTAGCTAGAGAATGAAGTTCTAAGATGCTATTCGCTTTTACAAAGCTTTGCTTACCAACTTTTGTTCAGACAATCTAAACTCTTCTTCGTTGCTGACACAGTCTTTCATTCAATTCATTCTGGGGTCTTCTGCAGGTGTAAAAATGTAATATCCGTAAGGAAAGAGTCTTATCTTTGCACCACTGGTGAGAGAGAATCTTTACCTACAGAGGTTTAATTTTACGCCTGAAAAAGATCGTAGAATGAATCAGCTGAAACATTGTGTCAGCAGTGAAGATAAGAAGGGATTAGATTATCCAAACTAAAGTCAAATGTTAATGACTTCTCAAAGATATAGACAATACAAAGCTTAGCTTAGTTCAGCAGAGGGCAACACGTATGGACCACCCACTGAGAATTGAACTCACTACAATAGTAATACTCTGAAACTAGTTTGCTAATCATCGCTCCATTGTAATACAGCCTAAATTATTCAGAAAGCCAAGATTAATCTGGCACAAGGCTACAAATAGTGAGCAACCACTGAGGATTAAACATACAATAGTAGTAAGGGTCTGTTAAATTACTTTGTTTAGCACGACCAGTTCTTTTGATAACATTCACCTTTCTATTATGAACTTTCATGATCTCTAAATAATGCTAGATGAACCGAATAAAGAAAGCAAAAAAATTGGTCTTTCCATGAACTTCCGTAAAACAAATATCATGTACAACAAACATGTAGAGAATAAAGATACAACAATCAAAATTGAAAAGGGCAGAAAAAAAGTGAACCACTACATCTACCCCAGGGCAATGAATTTCCATGAAACCCCCAAAAGAAGGAATCAAGCGAAGTATCGTTCTAGGTCGGCAAGCTTTCGGTAGAGCAAGCTCAACGTTCAAGAACAAGAAAATCCCATCAGTCCTGAAAAGAAGGGTCTACAACCAATGTATCCTCCCGATAGTCACTTATGGAGCTGAAACATGGAACCTAACCAAAAGAGTGAGCCTCAAACTGAAAACTCTGCAACATGCACAGGAGAGAATCATACTTAACCTCACATGGAGAGTTCACAAAACAGCACTGTATATCAGAGAAAAATACAGGAGTCCGAGATATCATAGAATCCATTAGAAAACTCAAATGGCAATGGACTGATCATGTTACAAAAATGGCAGACAACTACTGTACATCACAACTCACAAAATGGATCCCTAGAGATCATATATAAAATTATGGCCGGCAAAAAATAAGATGGCATGATGAGCTAGACAAGTTCTACAAGTAAAGGTTCTGTAACAACCATGATAGTGAGATCTGACGAATCATGGAGAACGCGTACATCCGACAAAGGACAAAAAAAGATGATGCTGATACCACTACTTAACAACAAGATACCTATTTATGATTAAATAGGTACAGAGTATGAAGCACCCAGTGAGGGTTAAATTCAATAGAATAGTAATGGTCTTTGAGACTAAACCCCTACTCAATGGAAGGTACCTGCAATGCTGTGCAGTGTTATAAAGGCTGAATGCTAAATCTCAGAATTTCAAACAAGCATAGTTATCTGAACTTGCTTCATAATTATGACAAAACTTTTCTCTCATTTGACAAAAATAAGAAGTTCAAATGAAAAAAGTTTTTTTTCTTAAAGTGAATTCGTCTCCAAGATGGTCTTTTGGTTAGGTTCCAGATTTCAGCTCCATAGGTGACTATCAAGAAGATGCATTAGTTGCATACCTTCCTTTTTAGAATTAAAGAGATTTTCTTGTTTTTGAAGGTTGAAATTGCTCCGCCGAAGCTTGCCAACAGGATATGGGTGCAATCTGTTTCAAGAGGGTAGTGAGGAGGGGAGAACAGATAACTTGGCCATTTCTTTGAAAAGTTGTAATTGTCCAACACCAAAAAAATGACTCATCACTCCTTCTTGCAGCCTTTTCTAATTTTCCTTTAATCATTAAATTCTCACCCAGGGAGAGAAAGTTCTGAGACTTAGTCATATACAGGAATTTGAGTGTAATCGATTGATTAAACAAATAAATATTTGCCCGAGACTGCTAAAATAGGGAGAGAAAAAAACAACTGTTCAAAATATTTAAAACATAAGTTTAACAAATGGAAAAAAAAAAAGAAAAAAATATTGATTATCTTTGTACTAACAAGCTACAAACATGTCTGCCAAATTCATCAAAAACAAAGAACCAGATATTAATCTAAATGTCCAAAATGCTAGACATTTTAACTACAAGCCTTGCATTAATTTGAATATATATTGAAAACAGATAAAGTCAACAGACTAGGTTGGGTAATTGATTGTATAGAATAATTAAAATTATAAAGATGAAAAAAAAGAACAAAACAAATCAATTATCTTTGTGTTGGCAAAGTTGATACAAAAAGACTTTAAATGATCAATATGAGAAAATTACTAATTAATCTGCAAACCTATTTTGCTTTAAACTTCCCATCCACTAAAATCTTTCATCAGATAGAGTACAAATATACTTTTACTGATAATACAAAATGAAAAATTCAACAATCTTATTTACAAAGAACAAAGTCAATTCTGAATAGTCAGTCAATAGAAACTGATGTGACCAACATCTTGCGGCAGTATCCCATATTGGGGATGATCAATCAGAAAGTTGGAAAAAGGGGGGTGATCAATGTACAAGTTACTTCTCTGTCATCTAAATCCATAAATCATTGTTTACGCATTTTTTGAGAGTTGATCATATGTGTATACAGAGGAGCAGATATCTGAATTGGAAAAAAAAAGTGAACACTGCTGGACACAAGTTAAGGAACATATTTTGCATAAAATTACATGGTAAATTGAACCCCAACAAAAAAAAAAAAAATCAATCTAGCAGGGAATTTTCAAAGAACCACAAATAGTTTTTTTCTTGACATAATGAGTAAATATACTAATATTCAGCCCTTTAGCTCTATATGACACAAACGATATAATGGCTACCACATCTTCCTCACATGCAGAAAAGTCCTTGGTTTGAATACTGGTATGAGCAAAAAGTGTACAAAACTCTTCATTAGATCAAATTTCCCAGTGAACTCAGCAGCTAATTGAGTACACGCTTAACAATGTGATTAGGGTGGAAGTATTTCCTTGGTGGACTTACATCCAGCCAAGGACGGAGAGGTCGTAAAAACTAAGTCCCATTCTTAACCGGACCTGAAATTTGCAAGGATCACTAAGCTCTTGAATGACGGACACATCATCTTCACTTCAATCATGAAAGGAAAGACTGCTTCATCAACCAATTATGTTGCATGTCTGCTTCATGTAGGACAGTCTGCTGGTGGTGCGATCGATTTTATGGGTGAACATTACTAGCTCCTCTAAGAATACCGCCATTTGATTATTTTTTTAATCCTTAACTTGATGGAATATCGCATCAAAAACTCCCAGATCAAAAATAGAATTTGAATCTCGAAATCAATTCAAGTCAAAAGCACATTTTTTTTTTTCCTTTTACACCATAATCAAAATTTAATTCAATAAATAATTTTTCCAAATTTTATGATACTTTTTCTTCAAAATATCAATCTTATATAGATAAAACAATCTGAATTCTACATTTCAGCCTTGTTTCAATCAAATTAAGTTTTGATTACAGCGTCAACTGAAAATTTGCACTCTTGACTTGAATCAACTTTTGGGTCTGGTTTAAAATTTCTGGCTCCTGGAATGTCTGCTGATAGGGTATATCTCACAAGGAACTTCTGTGTCCTGGGTCTTCTTACCATTGTAATAAATTGGACAGTGATTTGAGGAAATTCGTATACAGTACTGAAGAAAGTGGAAATAATGATTGTCCTGGAGCGACAAATGAAATATTTCACCAAAATGACATCACATGAAAATGTCCTAATATAACTTTGAATGAGTCGAGTAATAATCATTATTAGTCACTGATTTACTGGGACTAGTGTCCTCATCTTGGTAGTTATAGTCATAACATTTCGACAGATGTATGCTACAGACTTCTTCAGGAGTTTATCCGACTCTTGGAATTTCAAGCCAAACCCTTTATCTACCAGGGGTAGACTGTTCTCATTCGAATCTCCATGCTGGTGGATATCTTGAATCAGTTTGGTCCTTGTGATGTCACTTAAATACCTCTCTTAATGACTAGCTCACTAACCATTAACATACAGCATGGCACCCTATACTCTTTGTATAGGTATTTACTATCCCCGAAATCTATTAGTATCTCCTATCCAAAAATCTCTTAAGTATTGAAAAGAAAGCTTTGCAACTACAATGCATCCTCCAATAGTCATTTATAGAGCTGAAACATGGAACCTAACCAAAAGATTGACCCTCAAACTAAAAAGTATGCAACTTGCATAAGAGAGAATCATGCTCAACATCACATGGACAGATCACAAGACAGCACAGTACATTAAAAACAAACAGGTATCAGTGTTATCATACAAACCATAAAAAAACTCAAATGGCAAAGGGCTGGTCATGTTGCTAGAATAGCAGACAATTCCTGGACATCATGACTCACAATGTTGATCAGCATATACGAAACTGTGACCAGCAATAAAATAAAAAATTTTAGGTTAAAAAAAATAAAAAACGGTATGACAAACTAGACAAGTTCACAAAGTACTGGCTCCATGATGCCTATGATCAACTGGTCCGGCAAATCATGGGGAAGGACTGTGTCCAACGACAGACATTAAAAAGCTGCTGAGGTTTAGCTTAGTCAGCCATAAAGCCACAAATTTTGAGTACCCAATGAATATCAAACTAACTCAAAATGTAGAAATAGTTTGCTTGACTGACTTACTAACCATTAGTTTACACTGAAACACCTTGTATACATGTATGCGTATGAATGGCCTTTATTGTATCTCCACAGACAATGAAAGATCTCCAGGGCACATGCCTGGGCAAAGTTTATGGAGATTGCCCAGTCATCAGAATCCCCCCTTGCTGATATAGTCGAGAGGAAATCAGAGATCGATACATACTGCATAAGCTTGGTTGCAGGATCTGTCAGAGAATATCAAAGGGGGGCATCAATCCACCTCAAGGGGGCTCTACTCCCTGGTTTGTAATCAGTTGTCCTTCTCTTCTGGTTGCCTTTCTAAGGCTAGAGAGCCCAATCTTATGTATAACATTTACTGCACACTAATCTGTCTGTTAGACAGGCTCATCAACTATTACTCCATGACAAGGCACCTGATCAGTTTTAATGTTGCCATACATCGTATATCCTCAGATATGTTTTCCATTTAGTTTTCAAAATACTTTTTTTTCTAATTCCTCAGATGTCCAAAATTTCAACTTCATGAAAAATACTATTGACAAAGGACAGATTGAGAGAGAGGGTTTCAAAGAGAAAGGGGATAACGCCACTATGGTTATTTCGACTCGGCAGTTTTAGAGAGAGCATGTACTGCTTTCTTGTGCAATAATTTTTCCTATTGCTATTACATCCACGGAAATTTATCAGCGTAAAAATATAGAAGAATTCAGGAAAAATAAATAAAGTGTGCCTGGTAGATGTTTCTTTACTGATAAGCTTGTAATTCTTTTTATCAAGTTTCATACAAAACTTGAATTAATGTACATTTTAATGTTGAATATGTATTTCTAATGTGAATTGTTTGTGGAAATTCCCACAGAGACATTTTTATTCAATAGATGATAAATAAATGAATGTATACCATTTTTTTCAAAATGGATTCTTTTTCTGTACCATTTATTTTTCTTGTCCAACATTTAAAATATTTTAATAACCATGATTAAGCCACTGTCACACATCACCCTTTTATTGTCCAACATTGAACATACACTTTACCCAAGATTCACTAGACCCCATGGGCATCGCGCAGCCAATACTTTCTGAACTTATTGAGTTCATCTCTCAATCTTGTATTCTGCTAGCTTCAGTTACACATGTGATCTCTGGGGATCCATTTTGTGAATCATGATTTCCATCGGTACAGTAGTTGTCTACCATTCTTGCAACATGACCAGCCCATTACCATTTGAGTTTTCTAATGGATTCTATGATGTCTTAGACTCTTCTTTTTCTTTAATATACTGTGCTGTGTGGTGAGCTTGCCATGTAAAGTTGAGCAGGATTCTTTCATGAACACAGTACATGGTTTTCAGTGTGAGGGTTAGTCTCTTGGTTAGGTTCCATGTTTCAGGTCTATAAGTGACTATCGGGAGAATGCATGGGTTGTAGACCCTTTTCAGGACTAATGAGATTTTTTTATTCTTGAAGGTGGACTCGCTCTGCCAAGGGCTTGCTATCCTAGATTGATTCTTCACTTGATCTTTTTTGTGGATTTCATAGAGATTCATTGCCTTAGGTGGATGTACAGGTCTACTTTTTCCACTTCTGTATTTTTGAGAAAAACTTTCCATTAGTGCTCTCTTCCAACATCAAATGAGCAAGCATTTGCAAAATTCAGAACAAAAAAAATTATATGTAGATCATATAGTTATAGCTTTGAGTAAATTAATTATTTTTATTTGTTCGCCATCTCTAGGTTCGAGAGGGCTAGTGCGTGGAATATTACAATCAGGACTACATTCCCCACATTGTGCCAAAATGAAAATAAAATATCAGTAAAAAGAACTAATCAAATAGTCATTTTGATATAACATGTAACCTAAAAGTAGGATTTGGATGAAAAGAGAACTTTTCAAGCAAGTCAAATTTAGGTTGATATAGTACGATTGTACTGCTACTAATCTCAAAACAGTTCTTCTATAAAATTGGATTGATAACTTATTAAATAAAAAACAAAACAAATAAAAATGTCAATACAGTGAAAACTAAGGATTTTTCAAGAGGAATATGACCTTGCTTTATTCTCCATAAAAGCTATGGAGAGAGAGAAGTAGAAGTTGAAGAAAAAAAAAAAAAAATGTAACCCTTCCCCCAAACTTATCAATCAATGGAGCTCACTATCAGTAAGTACAAATGGTCTACACCCCAAAGAAGACCAAAGTTAGCTGGGTGCTAAGCAACAAACTTTGATTTATAACCTTAAAAAGAAAAAAAAAAATGAAAAAAAAAAACACCTTTTCTTTCTGACAAGATATGTTTTGATATACAATTTTTGAACTTGTCCCCAAAAGTGGTCACAGCAAAAGATGGGTTAGGGCAAGAGTAAAGGGATTAGTAAGAAATAAAATAATATTGTGTATGTACACACACACACACACACACATGTTTATCTATAAATATATCTCTATCTCTATAAATCTCTATCTATATCTTCACACACACATATCTATAGATATCTAGGTATATATATATATATATATATGTTGATGAAAGTGACTATTGGAACGTGAAGAGAGAAATTTCAAGAGAAAAGCAGGTGTTACACCTCAAAAATGTTCATTATCATGTGGGCATGTTTTGATGCATTTTGACGGGTGCCATCCATTTTTTTCAGAAGCAATGTATTGTAAGTTTTGTGCTGTTACCTGTTTGAGGTTGAAGAAAGAAATGGGGCTATTTCTATGTTGTGGGTTTTTTAGTATGAACGGGAGGGGAGGTGTTTGTAGCTATGTAAGCCTTTTCTAGAAATACTTTCTTTGAACTAGCAACCACAAGAGAGGCGTTCGGCCCCAATGGATAGATAACATGTGTGACAATATTTGTTAGGCAGAGATCTCTTAAAGAATCCAGATTTTCAATGAATGAGTTTGAAGTTAGCCTTACACAAACCAAGGGATGAATCTAGTATTAAATCAATTTGCAAATTGAACCCACAACTAAAAATTAAAAAACGATAGGATTTCTTATACATAATAAAGAGTGGATGTACAAGTTTTAAGCCCTAAAGATCAAATGGTGCAGCCTGTATGCACTATACAGTCAGCCAGACTAACTTGAAAACTGAAGAAAACCTATGGTGACATTTTTGGTTGGAGGTTTCTGATAGACAGACAGAGAGAGAGACAGACAGAGCGGATCCACACGCCGGTAGAGGTAGAGAGAGAGCAGACACAGAGTGGAAGAAAGATTAGAGAGAGAGAGAGAGAAAGAGAAAGAGAGAGAGAGAGAGAAAGAGAGAAAGAGAGAGAGAGAGAAAGAGAGAAAGAGAGAGAGAAAGAGAGAAAGAGAGAGAGAGAAAGAGAGAGAGAGAGAGAGAGAGAAAGAGAGAGAGAGAGAGAGAGAAAGAGAGAAAGAGAGAAAGAGAGAAAGAGAGAAAGAGAGAAAGAGAGAAAGAGAGAAAGAGAGAAAGAGAGAAAGAGAGAAAGAGAGAAAGAGAGAAAGGCTACAGAGCATACAAAGAAAAGAGAAACCAGAAAAAGAGAATCATGGAAAGTAAGCAGAAATTGAACAATAAAAAAACCCAACACCCAATATGTGTTGTAAAGGCCGAAAGATATAACCACAAGCTCCCTTCTATTACAACACCCATGAAAATATCTGTTAGTTGTACTCCTGAGTTTGTGCTGAGAAAGCATCAGTGCCTGCTTGTACGTGATTATCATTGCAGATATACAATAATTGACACCTTCAATCTATAGGTGCTAATAGACCGGCCATTCAGACTCAAGGGTGCGACATGCTCTCTGTGACTCCACCCTCCAACCACACCCACTTATCCGACTCCTAAGGCGGCACTCACCTTCAGTGTATACACACTTCTAAGTATTCCCCTCTTCCTTTTCCTCATGAACGCCTAATAGGGGTTTTAAATAAAATAAAGTAACGTTACAAATTTTTTTGTTCAAGTTCACAACCGCTTTGCTGGTGGGGCAAATACATAAATTGAATAATGTTATTTAAGTTGAGGCTGAGATCATATTAGTCAGTGTGCGAGTTAACATGAAGGGTATGATCCCAAATGTTGATTTTTAAAAAAGCAAGCCTTCCCTAGTTGGATAATTGGAGCAAAGTGATCTTCCCACATACATTTCAAGCCCACCATATGGCCACATGTCATACTAGGCTAAGCTAATATCGATACTCGAGTCAATGAACTGTGTATGTGGTAAAATTTACTATGGGTATTACATCGCCTGTAATTTCATTGCAAAAGAATTCTATTATGATGGAATACATAAGTCAGGTGGCAGCAATAACCTATTTTGCACATTTTGTCAACTCCTGTTTCTCATGTTTTTCCACCTATTTACATCCAAACAGACAAAATAAAAGTTGTTGCCTACTTTGTAAGTGACTTTTTTTTTACACCATCTCCCTAAAATTGAAGAAATCTGTGTGCATGCACCACGGTTACTTGACAACTTGCTGTTGTAAAAAATTGACATTCAAATATATTAGTTAACACAAAAGGCAGTGCAATGTAGAGTTTCAAGTTGTTTGGATCATCAATTCTTGAGAAATTTAATAAAACCAAATAAAAAATTTTTTTTTAATTAAAGATTTCAGATATTTCTTCATAGTATAAATCATCTCCTTTGATTTTTGCTCCTTAGAATACATTTTGTATCAATTGCTACTGATGTCCTTTTGAGAATTCAATCCGGCAGGCAATTTCACACACCATCCTGCCAAATATTGCACCTTTGGAACTGGCACTTCACCAGTAATTATGAAGATTGGGCTGAATATGACATATACAAAAATATTCAATAAAACCACTTATGACAGTACATTCGACAAATTTATTTTGCCAAATTTAAATTTTGTTGCTGATAGCCTAACCTTCCACAAAATTTACTCGGAACTTTTAGAAAAACAGACCAGCATGGATTAAATAAAACACTATGATCTGAAACTTTGGTACTGTTCAACCCGATATCTCCAAAATTTCTCAATGAATTACAATTGAATTTTATGGAAGGGTGGGCAATAAGCTGAGAGAGAGGAGTCAGAAAATTTTGAAGCAGATCCATGCACAATTATCTACCCTAGCTAACTGTTGGTAACCATAAAAATATCTCTAAAAGTTCTATCCACATGATATCATCTAAATGTCTATGAATTTCAATGAAATTTTGTGGAAGGGTTTGGAATAGATTATGAAATAACTAATAAGATTTTGGAGCAGATTCATCGATAATTACTTCGCCTGTGTTATGGACTATCAGTCCGCATAGTTGTTTTATTTAAGAAAGAAAAAAAAAAAAGGTTTATGATATTCGATTGTAGATAGCACAAAATGACTTGCTCTGGACCATATGGTTTTTTGGTAAACTTTACTCAGCATATATATACAATATGCCTATACTTGAAGAAAAAATAATTTCCTACAAGAGCACTTATGTGAAAATTCACCATTATGGAATATAGCACTAGTTTTTTGTTTTTTTTACAACTGATCTGGAATGTTTACCTAAGATATTCTTACATACTGAAGGTCTTTCTTGCATGTTCAATATGTTCCATTGGTCAACTCAAAAATTCCTATGGGGCTCTATTACAACACGAGAATCAGACAGGGTAATACTCCTTATATGCACAATAAAATTATTTTTCCCAAACAATGATGGGATTCCCCGATGTTCTAAAAAGAAAGAACCGGCTTTCAATACAATTTAGTGAACAAAATATACACAATATATATCAAAATTGGAAAAAAATATAAAACGTACAATTTCAAACAAGTCGTCATTGTATATTTTGATGGCATTTCTATGCAAACTTTTAGATGTTTAGTATATCAGGAAAAACTAAAGTACAAGTACTAAAGACAAGTTGAATTCAGTGAATTAACGAGTAAAGATCAAAATATTATTAAGAAAGCAGAGTTGACAAATTGAAAATTACGAACAAAATTCAAACATCTGGCACCTATTATATTAGAATCTATCAATCAAAAATCTCAACATAGGTTTCTTGAGTTTTCAAATTGGTTTTGCTGGCCGACTATGTATATGTGTATATATATATTATATATATATATATTAGCTGCACCAACATCCTTATGTCTAGGGGAAAAAAAAAAAGATTATTTTTTTATTTTTTATAAATTCACCAAAAAGGGTTTTTTTAGTGAGGGTTCAATTTACAATGTAAATGAATGCTAAACTGATCACTTAGTTTGTGCCAAGCTTGTTTTTTTTTAAAATCCAGAATTTTTCATTGATCACTGCCCAACAAATGATGAGAGAAGTAACTTTTCCAGTGATCACCCTTTTTCCAATTTCTTTGAATGATCCCCCTCAACATGGCATGCTGCAAAAAAACAGTTTATATTGACTGCTCATATCAAAATTTAGAAATCTTGAAAAAAGAGCACTCAAGAAATGAGAATCCACCACAGAAATTCCACGTTGCAAAAACAAGTACAAAGACAGGGAGTGCAAGAATCATCAAATAATAACACAATTGAGAAATATTCGATTATTTAAGAGGCATAATTATGTCCTTTTAGATGGTTCCCTTCCTCTAAATTTAATTTCAACACTTTTTTGTCTTTGAATTTCTTTTTCAATGGTGATGAAACAGGTCTGGTTAGTCACTCAATAGAAACTTAAGTGACCAATATCTTGGCAGCAGGCTTCGATGGGGATGATCAATTAAAAAATTAGAAAGGAAGAGTAATCAATGAATAAGGAATGCCTTTTGTAGAGCAGGGATCACTAAAAAGTCTAGATTTTTCAAAAAACAAGCATGAATGCTGGGCACAAAATGAGGGACCAATTAAGCATGAACTTAAATAGTAAATTGAATTCCACATTAAAGTCCTTATTAAAGGGTGATTGAAAAAAAAAAAAAGAAAAAAAAAAGGAAAGTAAATGCTCAAGTTTTCAGCTCTAGAACTAATACATACACATTGTACATGGACAGCCAACCAGAACAACTAAAAAAACTGAAGAAACCTATGTTGACAGTTTTGGTTGATGGTTTCTAATAAATTGAATTTATTAATTAGGATAAATTTACTAAAAATACATCAGCCCGCAATGTAATTAACTAGTGATGAATTTACCTAGCCAGGGAATTATAGACAATGTATTTATTGCAATGAATTTACCTAGACTTGACTAATAGGCTTATTACCATTGTAAAACCATTTAGTTATCCTTCTCCAATACATGTTATACCAAATTGGAGATTGCCAAACCGACAAAATTTTAACTGTTTTTAACCAAAAAAAAAAAAAGAATAAAAATATAGAAGAACCATTACAATTTTCCACAGGGTTATAAATGGGAAGTTGCATCAGTACTTCTCAGGAAAAAAAAAAATAAATAAATAAATAATCTAGAAGTTTCTAAAGAATCTAGATGTTTCTTTTAGTTCATTTTAGAGGTTTTCCAGTAGAAAATCCCAGTAGTGTCATAAATAGAATTTATCCTGGAAATATTATTTGATGAAAGTTTTTTTTTCTCTTCACACGACTTCAAATTTTGACCCTATTTTGTTCAATTATTGACTGATGACAAGTCCTATAGTCATCTTTCATTATATATATATATATATATATATATATATACACACATGCATAGATAGATACAGGTGCATCCATAGTATTATCTATTGAAATTAGCTTAGTATAAACTAGCTGATCATCCAAGTAAAAGATGGAGAGCAACCCCAATATAAAATTGTGGAATCATTTGTATTACACTGGTTGCTCAGAAATGATTTGCCTGTGTGGTATGCATTATTGAGAATTAGCTGAGCTATCAGTATATTCACCACTATTCTCCAGTTGGCATTAATTACTTAGTCCCCCTCCCCCGACACACACACAATTTAGCTTGTCTATGTCTTCAGACAAAGCCAGCTAAAAAAGCTGGTGACAGAATCTCCCGTTACACTAAGAAGCATAAAAACTACAGCAATGGCCACAGGAACCTGGGCAATTTTTGAACAACCATCCATGTGATCTTGACTCAAAGGGGTACCCCATCAAAGGGAAGACCCCGAGTCATATTTGCCATTGTGGGATGACAAATAAATATCCACTATTTTCTGGTTAAATAAGAATTTCAAAAAAGAAGGAAAGACACTTTCTGCAAGTATTGGCTTCAGAATGGATTACCCAAATGTTGCAGTAAAACCAGCAACAAAATGAATGAATTTAATGTTTTAACAACTTTTGGAATAAGGACTTGTCTCAAATTGGTAAGAACGAAAAAAAATGGTGTTCAATATCGTGAACCACTCTTTGAATAACAATGACTCTTAAAATTATAGAATGGAAGCCATGGGTGGAAAGAGACAAAAGCCATGGGTGGAGAGAGACAAAAGCCATGGGTGGAGAGAGACAAAAGCCATGGGTGGAGAGAGACAAAAGCCATGGGTGGAAAGAGACAAAAGCCATGGGTGGAAAGAGACAAAAGCCATGGGTGGAAAGAGACAAAAGCCATTTTGTGTAGAGAACGAAATGGAGTTCAGTGTACTAAACCAGTCTCGGAATGATGACTTCTAGGAATTACTGCTACATAATGAAAAAAATAGTTTTCATTTTTAGTCAAAGATACAATGTAATTTATTCTAATTACATTCCTTAAAATGAGTCAAGAATTTTATTTTGATATTATGTAAGGAGAAAACAATAGGAATAGAGAAAATATAGGGATTCACTGCTAAAGATAATCAAAATGACAGTGTACCAAAAAAATAATTCTATTTTAAGTCAAGGAAGATACAATGTAAAGTTAAACAGAAGTAGCCATTTTATTGTTAATCATTTTTTCAAAACCTGTATCAGTAAAAAATGACCCAAGATTGATTGCACAGAATTCTCAATTTTTTCTCTCTTGTCCTAAGCTTTAGTATCAAGGATACTGTGAATGTCTTGAAATAGTTTTATTATGTAAGTGGCTTGGAGTGTTACGCACAAAAAAAAAAGATTAATACGCAAATACATGTGGCTAGTAATAGTAGATTAATAACCATTTTATCTTTACCTCTGGTCACATCTGTCTTTCCATCTGTCTGTCCATAAGATATCTCTGAAAGTACACACCGGATTTCAATGAGATTTTGTGGACAGACAGGCAATGGGGTGAAGGGTTAGTGCTTACATCTAGAGGCAGACCCCAGAATCTTGATTGAGACACATTTTTCCGTTTTATTTCCATATATCAGTGCATCTGATCATGTCTGTCCAAAAGTTGTCTATGAAATTTTGAGGGAGGATGGGAAATAGACTGAAGAAACAATCAAATTTTGAGGTGGATCCATGCACAATTACTTCCCATGATAATGGCATGGCAGAGGTATGCACTCTCTGAGTGCTTCCCAGTCCCCTTTTGTTTTCTCGGTCACCAGTTTTTTTCCACTTTCATTGGTAGTTGTTTTCGGCACTCCCAACCATTCAGGTAGACATTTACTTTTCTTCATTGACCAAAAGAGGAGGACAGACACACAGACAGAGAGAGACACGCCAAAAGAGGAGGACACAGACAGAGAGAGACTCATTGAAAGAGGGGGACACAGACAGAGAGAGACTCATTGAAAGAGGGGGACACAGACAGAGAGAGACTCATTGAAAGAGGGGGACACAGACAGAGAGAGACTCATTGAAAGAGGGGGACACAGACAGAGAGAGACTCATTGAAAGAGGGGGACACAGACAGAGAGAGACTCATTGAAAGAGGGGGACACAGACAGAGAGAGACTCATTGAAAGAGGGGGACACAGACAGAGAGAGACTCATTGAAAGAGGGGGACACAGACAGAGAGAGACTCATTGAAAGAGGGGGACACAGACAGAGAGAGACTCATTGAAAGAGGGGGACACAGACAGAGAGAGACTCATTGAAAGAGGGGGACACAGACAGAGAGAGACTCATTGAAAGAGGGGGACACAGACAGAGAGAGACTCATTGAAAGAGGGGGACACAGACAGAGAGAGACTCATTGAAAGAGGGGGACACAGACAGAGAGAGACTCATTGAAAGAGGGGGACACAGACAGAGAGAGACTCATTGAAAGAGGGGGACACAGACAGAGAGAGACTCATTGAAAGAGGAGGACAGAGAGAGAGAGACACTCATTGAAAGAGGAGGACAGAGAGAGAGAGACACTCATTGAAAGAGGAGGACAGAGAGAGAGACACTCATTGAAAGAGGGGGACAGAGAGAGAGAGAGACAGAGACACCAAAAGCAGATGACAGACTGAAACGGATAATAGCATTAAATAATCAATGCACACATACACAAATACTTCAGTACAAAAATATTCACAACATAATTTTTTCTTTTACTTACTCATCTCAAACTTCTGTTCAGAATTAAAGAACCACTTACCTGGAAAGAAGAGAAAAATTTTCAGAGTCAAATTACACAAAAGTGATATCAATAAAACAAGTATCGATCAATTTCAACAACTACTTATAATGATATACAAATGAAGATAAACATCTGATTGATTATTAAATCGTTCCTTCTCAGGTGTCTTGTCACCAATAAAACTATTTGGTTTAGTTGTTTTAAACAGGTTTTTTGAATTTTATAAATCCTTTATCCTATTGATGTTGGTAAGGGAGGGGATTCAATTGGGAACAAAAGTGTGTTCACCTTCATTACATCCGTCTTCTGCCTTACCAACTCTTACAAAGTAATTAACAAGAATGGAGGCTGGTTCTTATTCTTGAATAAGAGCAAAAGAGACTCAACCTTCACTATAACCATCATTTATCAATTATTCCTTCCTTACAACTCTGAACCCTTGAAATTGAGTTAAAGTAAGAGCACACCATAAGAATATAGAAAGATAGACAAAGTAATCAATAATAATAATGAAAACAACACCTAGAAACATCTAAATACTGAAAACTCTAGATGTTATCAATACACCTATCATAATAACCCCCCCCCCCCAGGACAAAATAAATAAAAATAAAAGAAAAAAATAAAATTAATTTTAAAAGGAGGTTTAGTGGAGGGACGTTGCCAATATTTAAGCCCGAAGACAAAATGGTACGATCAGGAGCACCGGAGTTATCAATCACATAAAAAAAGGATAGAATCCATGGCCATCTTTGATGGCCATGCTCATTCTATAATGATAACAACATGAAGTAGTTTAATTTGCTTTTGCCTGTTATAGTTACAATAGGTACATTCCATGTAGGCAATAAATTATACATTTAAATTGCCGGAATATACATGTAAGATTAAAGGATACCTTTTTATCCAAACCTGCGGGATATTGATGGTTTGGTTAGTAAATGATAAAGACAGAAAATATACAATAAAATAAGTAGAGACCAATTTCTACCAATAAGGAAACAAGGCTAAGATAAGTGGCAAAAATAGTTGCCTTTACTCAGAACTGTCATGATTTTACAGGCTTGGGTGGGTAGCTCACAAGGGACAAATGTGATATTACGTCTCGGGATATTGGCACCATGTGATAAATTAACCTCACACTCATCCAGGCTTTTTTTTTTTTAAAAGTTGTAAAGCTAGAGAAGCAAGGATATAATAGATGGATTCAAGTTCTCATTTTGTAAGAAACCCTAGGAAATCATTCATCATTTTGAAGGTTATAAGTATAAGATATGATTTCATTCATAGCAAAATTGAACAAATATAATGGTCATCTGACCTCATGTATTCAGAACGGCCAAATTAGGGGAATGATGATCTTCATTCAAAGGGGTCCACCATGCAACCTGGACTCAGATATGGGTCATCATCATCAGTCTTTTAGCATCCGTCGTTGGATATAGACCTTCCTCAGGATTTGCCACACTTCCCTATCATTGGCGTCACGGAGCCAGTACTTCCTGAACTTGTCTAGCTCGTCTCTCCATCTAACATTTTGCCGGCTTCGGTTGTGCATGTGGTCTCGGGGGATCCATGTTGTGAGTCGTGATGTCCATCAATTGTCCGCCATTCTTGCAACATGGCCAGCCCACCGCCATATGAGATTTTTAATGGATTCTATGATGTCCCTGACTCTTGTCATTTCTCGGATGTACTGTGCTGTCTTGTGGTCTCTCAATGTGAGGCCCAGCATTATTCTTTCATGTGCACATTGCATGGTTCTCAATTTATTAAAAAGACTGCTTTATTTATAGAATCCATATCATAATTAATTGCAATGAAATCAATAAATAAGGGGAACTATATACTTGGCATCCAATATACCTGCAGTTATCTCCCTTGAGAAATAGAACCATAACAGATTATCAGGGTGAACATGAACACAGACCCAACAATTATTGAGTTGCTGATTTGACTGGAAATTGCTTTATTCTCCAAGTTGAAGCATCTTAATGGTGTAGCACTAACAATCTTGCTATGATTAGCTCATCTGTTGTTACTGTAGCAAACAAAGAAACCGGACCATCATAATACAGATTATACTCAATATTGAAAATGTTTCCGCCAAGATTTTGCCATTGAACAATAATATAAATGTATTATTTGTAATCACAATATTTATGGTTGTATGAAAGAAAGGAAGAAGACAAAAAAACTGAACTAAAGTTAAGCAGGTCATTAATAGTTACAGGTCTGATAATCATTCAATCGAAACCGTCACATGACTAAAGCCTTTTGGCAGCATGCCATATTGAGGGTGATCAATTAAAAAATAGATAAATACATTAGAGAAAAAAAAAAAAATGGAAAAAATAAGTGGGTGATCAATAAATAAGTTACTTTTCTCACGTTTTAGCTGATGGTTTCTAATATATGTCCCTGAACATTTTGACAATTTCATGAAACCCCTAGCTTCACAATCAGTGTAGTAATGGTTAACAAGCTTGTGATTACTTCTGTAATGGGTTCAATCCTCTCTGGGTACCCCACTATTAGGGCCTTCTGTCAAACCAAGCTGTATATACACTGGATACTGAAGTAGAATATACTTGATATTTTAGCTTAGTTTGACACAAGGCCACAATATTAGTGCACTGAGTGAAGATCAAACTCAGAGTAGTAATAATCAGCATCACAAGCTTGTTAACCATTACTAAACTAATTTCATGAACTTTCTAATTTCACAATCAAAAAAATATTCAGGGATTTTCCAAAATTTCAAAGGATTTCACAAAATCACTAGTTTCACAATCATACTGTAACAGATATAACATAAAAACATAGAAATAAAAAGAACCAAGAAAGCAGTAAAGAATGCTTGCAAGAGGTTTTCTTAGCTGACAAAGAGAAGTGTAAAAACCCACGATACTCAAAGATGGGCTTTGAATAAAAGCAGGCGTAGAAAAGAATTCTTCGAACAAGCCACTCCTAACAGGAAAAAAAATATGATGGTCTAGTGAGAGAATTTTTTAGCGTCCAAGAAACCACAAAAATATTCCCCCTGCAACATAAACACACAACAAAAAATTCCTTCGAAGCTATCTCATTAAAAGATGAAAGGAATTTTCTTCAAAGCACTTGTAAAATCAAGCTAACCCCATTCTGCGATACATGCTGTGGTTAACCTCTTAACGTTCAATACGAGAGAGAAAAACCAACAGAAAATTAATAAATAAAAAATTGAAATCAAAATAGAAATGAAATATAGAAAAAATTTTAAATATATACAAATGAATAAAAAATAAAATAGAAATAAAAACAAATAATAATTGGAAAAAAAATAAAATAAAATTGATATGAATAAAGATGAAATTAAAAATGAAATAAGAATGAGAATAAGAATGAAAATAGATTAAAATTGAAATTAAAATTAAGATAGACAAGGAAAACAGAAAATAAAATCAAATAGAAATGAAAGAAATTATTTGATAACATGACTAGAAGTCAGACCATAGATGTGCTAGCTCTTGTGTGAAAATCTAGTAAAAGTAGTGTTTACATCTAAATTGAAATTCCCAGATACATACATCGGAAATCTAGGAAATATATTACATATTAATAAATCAAATGTAACTAATCTTCAACATTATTTTATTAAATTATTACTTTAAAAAAAAAAATAAGAAATATTTTTAATAAGTAAGAGTGGTTTATTGGAGCACTCAGAATTGAAATTTGAAAAATATTGCAGATAAACTTAGAAGAAAAAAAAACAAAGGTAAGAAAAAAAAACACATCTATGTTGACTTTCCGTTGGAATTACAGTGACGTAAGTCTTTGAATCCTCAATTTCCACACTTGAGGAACATCAGATACAAGCATTTATTTCCTAGAAGATGTTTAAGGGAATAAATACTTTGTAGAGATGGTAGGAGGTATTTGATATGTCAGTTTGTCAGAAAGTCAATCAGCGACAACTATTACTGGTGCATATCATATCTAATTTATTAACTGATGGACACACATAAAAATAAATTAAAATTTTTTTTTAAATGAAATGATCATATGATATAACTACAATAGAAAAAAAAATCCAAATAGAAAAGAGAGCGTTAACGCTGACAGACACAAACTAAGGGACCGATTTAGCATAAACTTAAACTGTAAATTGAACTTGTGGTACAAAAGCCTATTTAGGGGGAATTCAAAAAACCAAAAAACAAAAGGATTCTAAACAAAAAGCAGTAAATGTTCAAATTTTCATTCCTCTAGCTCCAACGGCACAACCTGTATGCATCCATACATAGCCAACAAGCCAGACTCTTGAAAACTGAAGAAACCTTTGACTGTTTCTTTGTTATGATGTTGCAAAGGAGAAGTTCAATAGAACATGCAAATCTAACTGAAACACTTGCACAGTTCAACAACAAGTCTATCATAAATAAATCTAAGATTTGACTGAACTCTCATCTAAGGGAAAAATTCATCACAAATGTTTTATTTAGGATACTTCAAGATGAAAAGATATGAGCATATGCCCTTATGCTGGCTACAGCATCAGCCATCCTTGTATGGGCTTCCGATATCACAAGTTTCTCTTGTCTTAGCTAGCGATATGTAAGATAGAGGCAACAAGCACCCAAGGTGATGTCACTCACTATGTTATTCTCACTTATAGTACCTGACATTCCCAAGCTGTCACCGATGTAAATTCTGAGCAGGCTCAATATTGCTTAACTTTGACAATCGCATCAGAACTGGCATCTCTGATGTGATTTCACCTGAAGGATAATACAAGTACAAATGAAAAAAAAAAAAAAATTTCCACCCTCTTAACAAACTATCTATGCTGTGGGCTATGAGCTACTTCTCTCTCTCTCTCATATATATATATATATATATATATATATATATAGAGAGAGAGAGAGAGGTGTGTGTGTGAATTGAATGGGATTAATCAGTATGATATCCCAGACATATCAAAAGATGAACTAGTGTTTGCACTATGAAATGAAACTTAGAAAAACTTTAGTTGAAGATGACTTCACAACAGACCATCTAGAAGATGCAGGAGAAATCTTTCACAAAGGACTAAAACAGCTATTCACACTGCACGCAAGAAAGAAAAAAAGTATCTCAAAACTTCTATCTGAAAATAGTGATCCTATTCCACAAAAAGATTATCATGACCTCAGTATCTAATGCCTTATACTATCAATTAACTTATATAAACTATTAAAAAATACTCAGATAAACAGGCACTCTAAATGAAAATCAATCATGCAGGCTTCAGAAGTGGCTATTCAACAATAGATCATCCACACACAATGAATCGACCAATTAAAAATTCATCAAAATACAACAAAGCACTTTGTTTGGCCTCTGTAGAGTATGAAAAAAGCATTTGACTCCAAAAGAACAGACTTCAACTCAATGCATAAACAGGGTGTTGATGAAAAATCTCACAGAAGTTATTAAAGACATACAAAATTGCACTGTGAGAACTAGACAACAATCGATTCAAACAAGATGAAAATAATAAGAGTAAGATAAGGCGAAACAATTTCACCTAAACTATTTACAGCCAGCCCCGAAAGCATCTTTCGAAAAACTGACTGGGAAGAGTAGGGAATAGATATGAATATAGAATATTCAAACCACTTGAGATTTGCCATTGGCAGAGATTAGCACAATCACGGTAGTCATGGAATGAAATTTGAAAGGCCTTTGTCCGGAAGTGGACGATTATAATGATGATGATGATAATGATATATGTACAAAAGACAGAGGGAGGGATACTAATACACAAACATAACCAGTTTTAACAAATATTTGTTCATCTAACTCGAAGCTCATATACAGTTCTTCCTTTTCTCAGAAATGGTTTTAATATTGATCGGCGTTCTTTCTCTTTAAACTCCGTTCTGTAGGAAGCACACGATGCCAAAATTGCTTTTAATAAACCCCAGTCGACCATTTTTTAATACCGACTAACTCACTATTAATAGAGAGCCAGCAAGGCTACTAAATGTTGTCTGGGTTAAAATAACCTCAGATCATCCCTAGCATTTTATTTTTATTGGCTAATTAATCTGAATTACATAGAGACTATTTAATTAAATGTGTGTGGACATAAAACTATTGAGTGGCTTTCATTTGGAATGAATTAGAAATCTCGAGAGACTTAATGGACACCATTTATATGATTCAGTGAGTATGCACAAACATATGCCTGAAAATCAGACCATAGATGAGCTAGTTCTATCTTTAGTGCCTTCAAAAGCCCCTAATAAAAAAAGTCATTAGAATACAACAAAACACTGTTTGGCCTCAGTAGATTTTATGAGAAAGCATTTGACTCAGTAAAACAAAGTGAACAGTGTTAACGAATATTATAGAGAAGTCATTAAAAACATATACAAGTATGTCACTACAATAATTAGACTATATAAAGATACAAACAAGACAAATGCGAGAACAGGGGTAAGACAAGGGGATGCAATATCATTCCCACCTTTTAAAAGCCCCTTCCTCTAAAAGCACCTTCATTTAACGCCAATGTCACAGTAAAATGGAATACAATTCATGTAATTGACGCATTTTTCTTCCGACGTGACATAATAGAATTCCATGTTCTGATAATGTAATAATAAAATGTCACTTAAGCGACATCAGATTCATAGAAGAAGTAGGAGAGAATACTTTGTGGAGATGGTGTGAGGCATTTGCTACATCGATTTGTCAGTCAGTGACAGCAATCACTAGTAGCACATCTATAAATCAAAGTAATTTTTGTGGGAAATTACAAATATTTTGTAACTATAGACACTCTTTATATTATTTTCTGTTATAAGCAGACATTAGTGGGAGCATTCTGTACTTGAATATAAGACTTCAGAAACTAACTAAAAATATCTCAAGACTTTCAAATTATCAAATACCAATCCAAATCTGGAGTTGACCATTTTTCTATTAAAACAATAAAAATCATCATCAAAATTTACGGGAGTAAAAATTAACATTCCCCCACCGTGACTTGAAATCACAACCAACTGATTGATAGGCTAGAGTATTATTAGGCAAGCTAAACTGACAAGTCCTACATATCTACAAAAATTTACT
Source organism: Thysanoteuthis rhombus (assembly GCA_963457665.1). Taxonomy (NCBI): domain Eukaryota; kingdom Metazoa; phylum Mollusca; class Cephalopoda; order Oegopsida; family Thysanoteuthidae; genus Thysanoteuthis; species Thysanoteuthis major. The sequence continues at coordinate 31,847,507 of OY735242.1, read as the reverse complement.
TCACAGATACGCAAGGGCTTATTTCATTCTAATAGATAAATACAATTATACTAAATAAAATTGATTTTTTTTCCCCCATTTATTATACATACAATACAAATGTTACAGTAATCATCTTTAATCAGAATAGACATAGGAGTGCAGTTAGACCCTGCAGGCCATTTATATCATTATTCTTGTCTGTAAGCATGACCTTACACTTTCTGATTATGATTCATCCTATCTTGTTCCCCACTACATCCAACCTTGCAATGTAATGGACAAAGGTAAGAATGGAAGAGGGTGCCTATACTCAAACGGGAGCCAGAGGGACTTCAATATAACTTCTCTATTAGTTCTTCCTCACAAGTCTGAAGCCAAAAGATTAGGTTATAATAGAAGTTACTTCTCTCACCTTTTGTTGGATCACTAAAAAGTCCAAATTTTCAAAAAAACGAGCATGTACCCAAAATTGAGGAACCAATTTAGCATAAATTTAAATAGTAGATTAACCCCCCTTCCAGACTTATTTTGGGGGGAGTATTTAAAAAAGAACGAATCTAAAATTTAAAAAAATAGGGATTAAATGTTCAAATTTTCAGTACTCTAGTGCCGTTGGTGTAGCCTGTATATACAAAGCCAGCCAGAATCATTCAAAAACTGAAGCAACCTGGGTGATGCTTTATAATACTATACACATTTGGAATGTAAAAGTAATCTTTTTAACCTAGCAAATATAGGTATATTGAATCTTAGTCTTTTATATATATATATATATATATATATATATATATATTGATTTATGATCCAAAAGAGATTCAAATACATATGACATTTTCTTTCAAATTTTGCAAATTTTCAAGAAAGGAAAGCAAACATAAGTTAAATAATTTTTTTTCTTACATGAATTTATTGATGTAAATTATTTAACCAAGTGTAAAGATTCTCAGTAGAAGGAAATGTTCACCAATAAAGAATCTTGTTCGATAAAGAAAAGAAAATTCTTGAACGCTACACTCTGCCTACACCTGTCACTTGCCTGAGATATTTCCAAAATAAATTTCCCATCTAAAATTTGGGCAAAAAGTTTTCAAATTACAAAAAAGAACAGGTCTGGTTAGTCACTCAATAGAAAGTCACAAAATTGATGTCTGTTGACAGCATACCATGGTGAATGTGATCAATCAAGAGATTGGAAATGAATGCTTTTTCCGTCTTCCAATGGTGTAGCACGTCCCTCTAATGGATAGGATGCTTTTTCTGTCTCCCAGTGGTATAGCAATTATCATATAGGACAGGCATGATGTTAAATGATTTCCAAATATTTCCTTGAGACAATTATGTGTGACGACTAAAAACTGACAATGACAGGTAGGTCCACATTTCTGGTAGGTTCTTCATGAATAAGTTACTTCTCTGGTCTTTTGTTGGGTAGTGATCACTAAAAAAGTGAATGTTGCTGAATACCAACTGAGGGATTAATTTAGCATGAACTTTTATGGCAAATTGACCTCCCCTACAAAAAAATCTAGAAAGACATAAGTAAACGTTCAAATTTTTAGCCCTGTAGCTCCATTGGTGTTGGCCGTTTAGGTAGATAGATATATAGCCAGCCAGACCAACTTGAAAACTGAAGAAACCTATGATGATCATTCTTGTAATAGTTATGGTTGACACTTTCTAATAAAAGGTTGGGGTGGGAATGTTTTCCATGCTCTACATTACAAAAATACTTAACATTAAATTCTCTTCTCATACAAAGACTTGTTCCGAAAATATCCAGACATTCAATATTATCAAAACAAGATCTGAAAGTCCAATGGAGACATCCACTATGAAGTTCTAATGCCATTATCAACAAATCATGTGACCCTGGATTGAAACATCTTACCAAGTACCATCTTTCTACCAAGTTTCAAGTAAATCTGACTTGAAACAGATGAGAAAAATCTATTTAAAAACAAGTTAAAAACGCCATTATTGACAGATCACATGATCCTGAATGGAGAATTTTGCAAAGTACAAAAAACCAAAAAAAAAAAAAAAAAAAAAAAACAACAACATCTTATCAAGGGAAACCTTTCTACAAAGTTTCAAGTCTATCTGACTTAAAACAGCAGAGAAACTATACGAGGACAGACCTACCAACCAACAGAGCCTCTTGAGGGCATCTCTAAAAATAGTCTACCAAGGGCAAGAGCAGCCCTGGATAAACCATCAAGGAAAATAAGCACATGCTTAGGGCATAAAAAGATATGGGGGCATCACAGGCTTCAGACAGTTTTAATAATTCTCGATAATTTAGCAATCTCTTTTCTTGTCGATCCACTTAATTCATATTGATGAAATATTGTACAATGAAAACTTCACATAAAAATTCAACCACTAACTACATGTCAGGCTGTAGACTTATTGATCCAATTTCATATTTGTTCTTTACTGAATATCTCACTTGGAGTGAGAGGTTCAAATTTCAATGCAAGTTTATGCTAAATCGGTCCCTTAGCTTGTGCCCAGCAGCATTCACACTTTTTTTTAATAGAAAATTTAGACTTTTTTTTAGTGATCACAGCCCAACTGAAGGCAAGAAAAGTAACCTATTCATTGATCACCACTTTTTTCCAATTTGTTAATTGATCTTTCGACACAGCGTGCCGCCAAGAGAAGTTTGTCCCACGATGGTTTCTATTGAGTGACTAACCAGACGTGTTTGTTTATTTTTTCGAAATGATAACTACTAATTTTAGATAAAAAGGTATGATTAAAATTTGCCAGTTCCTCGTATCAAATTCTTTTCCACACCAAACCAAATGACATTTCTGTAATCTGAACAGGATATAAATTTCTATTTGCTCATTAATCTTATTGGTTGATTTACCTTCCTTACAATAAAAATTATGCCATAGAAACTCTTGACACTTCATGTTCAATCAGCCTTTAAAACTGAGTAGAGTTGAAATTTTAAAAATAGTTAAAATCAGGATAGTTGAATTATTAAAAGGAAAAATAACCTAATAAAACAGTTCCCGGCTTCTTAGTGCCGATCCACATATAAATAATCCCATACTTTTTGACGGGTGTATGTTAGTTGATATAGAGCATTAATAATTCAGGGAAAATTCAAATAAACAATGAAGTTGTTAAGAATTTAATTAAAGTTGTTCAAATTTCTCATTTTCATCATCAATTTTTAACCAACATTAATTTCTCACTCGGAATTTCTTCCATCTTTATTCCATCTGCTTTTCATTGCAATAACTCAGATTGTCAATCTATACCTCATAATAAACAGCTTGGAATGAGAAACAAAGGAAAATCTTTCAGTGAAAGCCTAGTTATCAATACACTCAGCTCTTACCTCTTGATCTATGAGAACCTTATAGCTGATAGAAAATCAAATCTAACCTTTAAACCTATCCATATTTCCCTAGTCTCTCAGTGCCATATTTGTAATTGTTTTTACATTAGTAGTATTAGTAACTGCATTATTATCTTGATTGTTTTTTTTTAGCATTGTTAATCATTTTATTGATTTTTGACTCTTATTTCTATCATCTTAATTTCAGTTGCTTTTTATAAAAAACACTCAGACCGTCAGTCTACAGCCTTTAGTTACCTGTTCAAATCGGAAATAAAGAACACTAGGATTGATCCTTTATACGTGCTGTTTACCAACAGCCATTGAATTATGATAAAAAAAGAACTAAAACTGGTTTGTCAGTGAAGAGAAAGTCACACTACCAACATCTTTTGGCAGCATACTGTGTTAGGGGTGATCAATTAAAAAAATTGGAAAAAAAAAAAGTGACCAATGAGTAAGTTATTTCTCTTGCCTTCTTACCATTTGCATTTTCATCGTTAACCTAATTTTACAACCACAGCTGTTTGATTTATGAGATAAAAAGATACATGGGTGCCGATTCATAATTTCCCTTAGAATGCAACTTTTCAAGTAGATTTCCATACTGTTTTTCATTATACAACCGTTGGGCACGGATTGGAAATAACAAATTATAATAACCTCTGATGAGACTGGAATTGGCATCCTGAATCCTTGAGAGACTTCAGGTCCTGGAATTAGACCTTGGAGTCCCGGGCATTTTGGGTTAAGTGGGGACCTCATACACAAGTTAAAACGTATAGTATATCACAAAATTTACAAATCAAAGTCCATTCATTGCATGTAATTGGAACTGACAAGTTATATGATCATAAAAAAGGTTAAATGAATTGGATACATGTATTTTTTCAAGATGTATAGGTAAATACATACCTGTAAGACTAGGTAAGACTAATTACAAAACTATGTACTCCATAGTTACTATAAATGACAATGACTGACTCAACAATTTTTTAAAATTATTATAGGTTTACAATCACAGCAGCTTCTTTATCAGGTTACATAAAGACCGACCCCTTTCAGCTCCAGAAAGGAGCAAGACAAGGTGATACCAGCTCACCTAAACTCTTCACAGCCTGCCTCGAGATGATCTTCAGAAGACTAAACTGGGAGAGTAAAGGAATTAAAATAGACGGCAAGTATCTGAGCAACCTCAAATTTGCGGACAACATTGCCCTTTTCGCAGAGAACCTACACGACCTCCAACTAATGATAGATGAACTAAATGAAGAGAGCAAGAAAGTCAGCCTACACATGAATTTCAGCAAGACAAAGATCATGTGCAACAACCACATCGGGGATAAAGACACTAAGATCAAAATCGAGGACACAGAACTGGAGAAAGTAGATCACTACATCTACCTAGGACAACAAATTTCCATGAGACCCTCAAAAGAAGAAGAAATCAAGCAAAGAATCACACTAGGATGGCAAGCCTTTGGCAGAGCTAGCTCAACCTTCAAAAATAAGAAGATCCCATTAATCCTAAAGAGAAAGGTATATAACCAATGCATCCTCCCAATAGTCACTCATGGAACCGAAACATGGAACCTGACCAAGAGACAGATCCACAAATTGAGAACCATGCAATGTGCACATGAAAGAATAATGCTGGGCCTCACTTGGAGAGACAACGACAGCACAGTACATCAGAGAAATGACAAGAGTTAGGGACATCATAGAATCCATTAAAAATCTCAAATGGTGATGGGCTGGCCATGTTGCAAGAATGGCGGACAACCGATGAACATCACAACTCAGGACATGGATCCCCCAGGATCACATGCACAACCGAGGCCGGCAGAATATTAGATGGAGAGACGAGCTAGACAAGTTCAGTAAGTACTGGCTCCACGACGCCTATGATAGAGAAGTGTGGCAAATCCTGGGGAAGGTCTATGTCAAACAACAGACGTTAAAAGGCTGATGATGATGATGATGATAGAGGAGGCGAGGGGCAATTGCTCTTTTTGCCCCCCAATGAATCTGGCCCTGGGAGTCTTCATTTCTGATCCATGTTGCTTACTTCATGGTTGTTGTAGAATGTGAAAACGACCTCAGAACAGATATTGTTGATATTTCCAACTTCGTTTTCTATATATCTCTTTTTATAGTAAGTTTCTCGGTTAAGAATGGCCGACCTACAGACAACTCGTTCTTATGAACTGACAGCCATCATCCAATTATTAATGCTATCATAATATTACGTCACGAATACCCCTCCCAATTATTCATAATCTTTTTTTCTATTGAAAAATCTCACATGCACACACTCCTATAATACACACATGCTCCTATAATACACACACACTCCTATAATACACATACACTCCTATAATACACACACACTCCTATAATACACACACACTCCTATAATACACACACACTCCTATAATACACACACACTCCTATAATACACACACCTATAATACACACACACACACACCTATAATACACACACACACACACCTATAATACACACACACACACACCTATAATACACACACACACACACACCTATAACACACACACACTCCTATAATACACACACACACACTCCTATAATACACACACACACACTCCTATAATACACACACACACACTCCTATAATACACACACACACACTCCTATAATACACACACACACACTCCTATAATACACACACACACACTCCTATAATACACACACACACACACTCCTATAATACACACACACACACTCCTATAATACACACACACACACACACTCCTATAATACACACACACACACACACTCCTATAATACACACACACACACACACTCCTATAATACACACACACACACACACTCCTATAATACACATACATTTATGCTGTATTAATATCAAACTAAAGATTAGAAACAAATCTTTCAATGAGAAAAATAAACAATTCCGACCAAAGATGCCCTGAAGGTGACTGGCCATGGCACACATTTGACGGAAGGTTGGAGACGAGCCCAAACAAATTGTTAGAAATAAAAATCAACAATAGATGAAGAAATAATTGTACCAAACAGTTCACTCTTCCATCCCCCGCTCTCATTCATTTCTTTCTTTCCTCCCCCTTCGTTTCATTCTTCTCCTTCCATCCATCTTCCCCTTCTTTTCTCTTGTGTCTATCTGCCTCTCCTTTTCTTCTATGTTTCTTCCTTTCTCTCTCCTTTCCTCCTTTTGTCAAAAAGCCATCCAAACCTGAAGTTGACTGTTTTCCAACCATAACAGCAACAAGAACAATCTTCAAGTTCAGGGTCGCAAAAATAAATATTCCCCTACTGTGATTTTAAATCACAACCAACTTATCAGTTATGTCTCTCAACAACTGAGCTAATTTGACAAGTCTTGTGTATGAACAAAAATTTATTTTAGAAATACTCAAGCGCTCATCTTATTCTATTAAATAAATACATTTATAGAACTGCAATTTGAAATCATAACCAAATGATTGGTAGGCTAGTGTCTTGAGAGACAATATATGTCTATTTATTCCAAGTTTTCCAATTTCATCAAATCTTAACCTTGGTCGAGGCTCTTCAAGAAACCATGCAGCCCCTCCTTACCAGTCACCAAATCTATCGCAATCGATACCATAGTGAGATAACTCTTATGAAATGTTATTCTTTTTATTCAAATCCACCCCCCCTTGACTCACTTTACAATATCAATATTCTCTTCCAAAAGGTTTCTCCTTCGCCTGTACCAAAGGGAGTAGGCCCCTTCAAAATTGCTCTACAGATTTTAAACTCAACAGACAACTATAACCTATTTCTATTATTATTCGGACCATCCTCATCTTGGTTGTTTTTCATACAACGTTTTGGTCGTTGTACTCTATGGCCTTCATCAGGTATCATCTGGTAGGTGTGGGGAAGTAATGAGCTGAACCCTTTATTTAACCGACGGGGGTATATTGACCACACTCCCCTCTTAGCATTAGTATTATTATTATTGTCTCACACTGGGATTGAACGTAGTAATCTGATGGTTCTCTGTTCAATCCCAGTGTGAGACAATAATAATACTACTAATGCTAAGAGGGGAGTGCGGTCAATATACCCCCGTCGGTTAAATAAAGGGTTCGGTTCGTTACTTCCCCACACCTACCAGATGATACCTGATGAAGGCCGTAGAGTACAACGGCCGAAATGTTGTATGAAAAACAACCAAGATGAGGATGGTCCAAATAATAATAGGAATAATAATACCTCATCTCAAAAATTCAGAGATATACTAACTATAACCTACTACAACATTTCACTGAACAAGGACATTCACTAGAGGATACAAATATCCGAAAATAAAAAAAGGCTACTATAATACCCAGCAAAGAAACCTTTACACCAAGAAAAATAAACCTGACTACATACCACTCATGACGACCTTCCAGAACACACTCCCAACCCTGTCACATAATTAGCGAGAGATAGAAAATACTAACTTGAAACAGAATGCAAAAAAAATATTCCAAGAACCATGTCATTACCTATTGCAAACCCCAAAACATCAAAGACATGATTAGCAGTAACACTATGATAAACAAAGTCTCACACAACACCATCCCAAAAACTTAAATTCTGCCAACCTTGCAACAAAAGAAAGTCTATACTGCAACCACCTTGAGCACACCAACACCTTCACTAGCTCTACCACTGACAAGACTTTCTATATATACCATAATTTCAATTGTAGAAGTAAAAATGTTAACTACCTCCTAGAATATGAAAGATGCAAATTGCAATCCAACATTAGACTTGATAACTATAGGCACAAAATTAAATCACCCAATCATCCCAATCTACTCCCAGCAGAACTGCACTTCCACAACCCTGGCCACAATTTCAGATGATGCAAGATTCACAATAATTGAAAAAAAAAATTGAAAAAAATACACCTTTGGAGGGGACGAAAATTCTGAAATGACATGAAGATATGTAGATTAACAAACTTGAAACTTTCTCCGGTAACGGACTCAAGACTAAACCTAACAACATCAATCTTTAACTCCAAAATCCTCTCACTCATAATTACTCTAAGCCCACCAACTTACTATTCTCCAGACTATACTTCTATTCAGGCCTTAATACCCTTAATAATCATATACTCTTATTTCCGAACAACAACCCCAGATTCACACCCTATCCACCTTCATGTATATACAACATTGGAAACTTTACAGTCACACAGACCCCTACCTATAGAAACCTATCTATGGTACTTCATTTTCACAACTCAAAGCCATCAGACTTTTCAGAACATCTACAATGACCATTAAGAATACAGAACATATCTTTTGGCAAATGTATATTCAATCATACATAACATGGACCCCCTTACTTCACCATCTTGAATAATACCAGAGATAGCCTCCTCCCTATTTACCAACCACCCAAACAGTCTGATACTAAACTACTATCCAGCTCCCCAGTATCCATGACAACCAATGCTTAAGGATGCCCATGGCCAATGAGCAGAACAGCCAATAAAATACCCATAATTGCTGCTACTACCAACAGGATATCCAACAATACCACCACAGATTTCCCAACAGACATAATACAATCCAGACTCACTATAATGACCCCAAAAGAATCCTCTTTCTAGATTTCCATTTTTGCTTCCAAAGTAAATTATCTGTTGGTAAATTTGTTTTCTACCGAAACTTTTAACCATAGAAAGGAACACAAATGCTACAGAAGAAGGAACCCTTCCAAAAATATGTACATATTAATTAATTCATTTATGAATTAATTAACAAATAAAGTCTCCATATACTTTTATTCCTGAGAGTCTCATTCCCTATTGTTTATATATAATATATATAATGAACTGAAAGTAAGGATCCAGTTTTGCATTGTAGTTACAATATAAACAGAGCCCTACACCCCCCACAAGAACATTTAAAAATGCTTTCTTCCCCCCTTGAAACATTCCTAAATTTAATTTCAATTTAAGAAAAGTCTCCAACACTCAATCCCTTAAAAAGGTTTCCCTTCACTTTACACCCCTTAAAAGAATTATACATAAACATAAAATAAGATATATATATATATATATATATATACGAAAGTACATTGTAAGAACGCCCCCTCCACTGCTAAGACTAGAATTTTTTTCTCAGAACTTTTTGTTTCAAAACGTCCTCCCAGATCCTTCATGTAGGCATACCAAATTTGGTCTGGCTGCACCCATGTTAACATACTTTTTACATTTATTAGATACTCTGTAATGTCCACTCAAATAGTGTAATGGTTAGCACATCTGCCTCGCATGCAGAAGGCGCTGGGTATGATTCCCATTATGAGTGTGGGGAAACTCTTCATTAGGACTAATTTCCCTATGCACTCAGCAGCTAATTGAGTACACTCTAAACCGTGTGACTAGAATGGAAGTATCCCTTTGGGTGCCTACGCATTCTGCTAAGGGAGTGGTCATCAAAATTTGACAGTGTAAAGTCCTGGTCTTGACCAGACTCGAGACTTGCAAGTATCACTAAGCTGGCACACACACCAGAAACCAGGACTTTGTCACTTGGGTTTTGTATGAAAATAAAACTGTTTTAAATGACCAATGGAGACTTTCTATTTTAATCAATTTTTCACAAGGAAAACCCGCCACAAGAGTTATATTAAAAAAAAAAAAATGCAACCTCTGTCCCATAATAGTTGTTACATTCGCATATATAAATTCAGATCTAAATGTAACTATTATAGGACAGAGGTAGTACTTGGTAGTGAACATCTTTTGGCATAAGATGATTCCAGGCTTTCCATTCAAAGTCTACAGATGCCTTTCTAAGCAGAAAGGAAATAAGATTTCAATATGGTTATTCTTAGTCGTCCACTAATTATGATTATCCAGACTAATAGACATTGGTCCGAGCGAGAAGCACTAATGAGCGTAATCAGTCGGTTGTAAAGAATTCATGACGAGAGGAAACAAGAAAGGAGATAAAATTAGAAAAGTGGATATTTTTATCTGAATTTCCGAGTTGAGGAATTATTGTTTCTAGCTGAAAGGCCGTCCTATAGGCAGGTTTTTCAGTTAGATGTCTATTTTACAGACATCCATTCATTTCTTGTTGCTAACTGGTTATTTTTATCTGAATTCCAGAAGATGAGGAATTGTTGTTAATAGCTGGAAACCCGCCCTACAGGATAGACTTTTCAGCTAGTTCCTGCAGAAAGCTTAAATGGGGTCTTGGTGTCGATAAAAGATCAAAACTTTTTTCTTTGGAGTGGGGCTACCCTAATTCAACATCTGGCTACAAAGCAAACGTTACAGCGACTAAATGGTTACACACTGATAAGATTCGGACCTTTTAGATAGGTTCGTGCATTTCTTGTTTTTTCTGATTTTCTCTTCACCCACCAATTTTCAAACTATGACCACCATTTTGTCGGAATAACAAACAGATAGCTATATAGATATACCTGAACACTTAATTTCTATCTTCCTCTCATCTTTTTCTATTCCTCTCTTCCTCCCTTAACCTCACTTTCTATACATTTCTCTTATTTGTTTTTTTTCCTCTCTAATCTGTCTCTCCATCTTTTTTTTGCTCATCCCTTTCCCAATTTCTCTTTCTCCCTCCACTTCTTTCATTTCTTTCTCCCTCCACTTCTTTCTCCTTTCATTTCTTTCTCCCTCCACTTCTTTCTCCTTTCATTTCTTTCTCCCTCCACTTCTTTCTCCTTTCATTTCTTTCTCCCTCCACTTCTTTCTCCTTTCATTTCTTTCTCCCTCCACTTCTTTCTCCTTTCATTTCTTTCTCCCTCCACTTCTTTCTCCTTTCATTTCTTTCTCCTTCACTTCTCTTTGCCATTTCTTCCTTTCTCCTTCACTTCTCTTTGCCATTTCTTCCTTTCTCCTTCACTTCTCTTTGCCATTTCTTCCTTTTTCCTTCACTTCTCTTTGCCATTTCTTCCTTTTTCCTTCACTTCTCTTTGCCATTTCTTCCTTTTTCCTTCACTTCTCTTTGCCATTTCTTCCTTTTTCCTTCACTTCTCTTTGCCATTTCTTCCTTTTTCCTTCACTTCTCTTTGCCATTTCTTCCTTTTTCCTTCACTTCTCTTTGCCATTTCTTCCTTTTTCCTTCACTTCTCTTTGCCATTTCTTCCTTTTTCCTTCACTTCTCTTTGCCATTTCTTCCTTTTTCCTTCACTTCTCTTTGCCATTTCTTCCTTTTTCCTTCACTTCTCTTTGCCATTTCTTCCTTTTTCCTTCACTTCTCTTTGCCATTTCTTCTTTTCCTTCACTTCTCTTTGCCATTTCTTCCTTTTTCCTTCACTTCTCTTTGCCATTTCTTCCTTTTTCCTTCACTTCTCTTTGCCATTTCTTCCTTTTTCCTTCACTTCTCTTTGCCATTTCTTCCTTTTTCCTTCACTTCTCTTTGCCATTTCTTCCTTTTTCCTTCACTTCTCTTTGCCATTTCTTCCTTTTTCCTTCACTTCTCTTTGCCATTTCTTCCTTTTTCCTTCACTTCTCTTTGCCATTTCTTCCTTTTTCCTTCACTTCTCTTTGCCATTTCTTCCTTTTTCCTTCACTTCTCTTTGCCATTTCTTCCTTTTTCCTTCACTTCTCTTTGCCATTTCTTCCTTTTTCCTTCACTTCTCTTTGCCATTTCTTCCTTTTTCCTTCACTTCTCTTTGCCATTTCTTCCTTTTTCCTTCACTTCTCTTTGCCATTTCTTCCTTTTTCCTTCACTTCTCTTTGCCATTTCTTCCTTTTTCCTTCACTTCTCTTTGCCATTTCTTCCTTTTTCCTTCACTTCGCTTTGCCATTTCTTCCTTTTCCCTTCATTTCTCTCTTTTCCATCTCCCTCCCCCCATTTCACTCTTTTCCATCTCTCCTCCTTTCTCACACCCAATCCATTAAACTCTTAGAACCATTCTATTTCTGTACAACAGAATAGTTGACAGCTTTATTAAGAAAACCAGAATAATTGGGCAAAATTCCAACCATACAAAATTTTCCTCTAATTTCATTCTGAAGTTAAAAATAGAAATATGCAACCAACTGTAAGGCTAGAAATACTAGACAAAACTGATCTTGGAGAACAAAAAAGAAAAAAGAAAAAAAGAAAAAAAAAACTTCAGTCTTGAGTTTCCAAGATGAGGCACCGTTACAATTCAATGATTCTTACTATGTAGTATCCTTATTTTTGCTGTTTTTTCCCCCAAATGTCTCCGTGCCTAGCTGTATCAGCCCTTGCCCTTCCCTTGGACAACAACAGCATGTGAAGAGGCGGAGACTTGCTGCATGAGCAACCACCTATCTTCTTTAAAAGCTAGCAAAGATCTGCACCCCGGAGAGGTTGAAAACAAGGCTTCCTTGGTGCAGATCCATAGTCTCATGAGACTGAGGGATACCACCAACCGACATCTCAGCTGGCGTATCTTCCGCCTACACCTTAGCAAAACGTAAAAATTAATTGTTACTCAGGTGTTTCGTTATGTCTTACAAAACAGAACAGATAATTGGAATAAGCAGCTGGTATACATCAGTGTCAGGAGATAGTTTACAGGTAGGTCTGGTTAGTTATTAAATAGAGACCATCACATGACTAATGTGTTTTGGCAGAATGCTATTTTGAGGGTGATCAATTAAAAAATTGGCAAAAAAAGTCAGGGGTAATCAATAAATTAGTCTCTTCTCTTGTAAAGTCATCATCAGCTTTTTAGCATCTGTCATTGGACAGACTTTCCCTAAGATTAGCCAGACCTTTATCATAGGCCTTGCAAAGCCAATATTTTTTTAACTGTCCAGTTCGTCATGTCATCTCATTTTGCCGGCCACATTTGATCTCAGGGGATCCACATGGTGAGTCATATTTTTCAAAAAAACAAACACAAATGCTGCCAAACACAGAATAAGCAACCAATTTAGAATAAATTCACATTATAATTTGAATCCTCAAAAAAACAAACAAACATTGAAACAAAAGGAAAATCTCATTTTCTAGAGATACAGCATTAATATTCTGAGCCCTCCAGCCACATTGGTGCAGCCTGTACATGTACTATATACATACGTAGCTAGGTAGAACCACTTAAAAACTAGAGAAACCTATGCTGACAGTTTTGGTTGATGATTTCTGATATGAAAAAAAAGAAAAAAAAAAGCAAGCAGACTTACAGACTTGATATTGCATCAATCCCTGCTTTTATTGAAAAACTGCAGTGGTTCCAGCCTTTTTCAACCAATTCACCCCCCTGATCAAAATCTTCAGCGTCATTACCCCCAACTCCATGTCTAAGATTCATACTAGCAACATAGTACGAAGAAGATTATCTAAAAAAAATCTTTGATCTCTATGACAACAGGAATATCCCATTTATTTATAACTCCCCCTTCGTTTCCTGCTCAACTGTTATCAATGAATTCTAATCAGCAGATTCCATCATGAAAAATAGGTCAATCAGGGATTTGACAGTTTAAACAAACATCCAAGATCCATTTAAGCACATGGAAAAGGAATAAAATTCCCCAGCTAAGATTTTGAAATTCTCCCGCAGGAAGGAGGGGGAATCTCCTCTGCTTGAGAATCGCTTAACTAGAGTGTTGCCCATCATATGACTGTATTTTAATGTTAGGAATATATTCTTGTCGATGTGAGGAGTATCAGTTTTTGTCTTTTTTTTCAACCATACTTCAATTGTCCCAGGAGGGGCGCGTGGATCGGAGGGTGAGGAGAGCTGACTCATTCCCTTTTATCATTAGCTGACAAGTAACAGTCACCTACAATAAATGAATGTATTAGAAAACTGTCAACCAAAATTGTCGACAAAGGTTTCTTCAGTTTTCAAATTGGTCCAGTTGACTGACTGGAGAAATATATATATATATATATATATATATATATATATATATATATATATATATATATATATATATATATATATATATATATATATATGCTCCTCTATTCAGGGTTGAGCATTCTTTAATTGAGGTAACTCATCCATTGTAAGCTTATGAAAAATAGAGCACTCTGGTGGATGATGAGTTTCTGCGTAAATGAATATATCACTTAAATTCAGCCCTACTGACCACCCAGTTCTGTAGTCCAGAGGTAGGATATCGGCCTCCGGGTCCGATGTGACGGTTTCAATTCTGCCTCGCGATACTGGTTGGAATAAAGTCTATAGCCACACTGAAGAGATGTAATACATCAAAACAGCTGTCTGTGGATGACACAATAATATATATATATATATATATGAAATGCGTACACGCCACACTAATGGAGCTACGGAACTGAAAATTTGAACATTTACTCATTTTTATAGAAAAGACTTGTTTTTTGAAAATTCTTCCCCAAATAGATTTTTTATTCGAGGGAGGGAGTTTGCAATGTAAACTTATGCCAAATCGATCTCTTAGTTTGTCTCAAACTGCAAAATTCAAACTCTCCAAGCAATCAGCACCCAATGAAGGGAAGAGGTGCAAGTTTTCCACCAATCACTCATTTCTTAAATTTTTTAATTGATCATCCCAAACATAGCATGCAGCCAAAAGACATTGGTCACGTGACATTTTTTTTATTATTGAGTTTTTCAATGTTTCAAGTAGAACATAATATTCTTTTAATTTCAAATTAACTAATTTTCATCAAATCCTATTTCTATCATGGCTATTTTATTTTTGGAAGATTTTTAATTACAGAGTTTAAATTTTCCTGTTGGCAGACAGAGATCAATCATTGCATAATCAAAGTTAATTTGGGATAAAAAGAAATTACATTAAAAACAGTCAAAAAACCTTCAAGTATGCAAAAGTAATTTTTTTTATTCAATTTCATTTTATTTTTGTTCATTTTTCACAAGCTTTGTATTATTTTCTTGCAATTAAAACCAAAACTTCAAAGAAGATATTTAAATTACTGCAATTTTTTTTCAAGTCTGTGATCATTGCTATAATTTAAAATCAATGTCCCCTTTAGTTTTTAGCAGTCAGTGATCAATTAAAAAAATTGGAGGAAAAAAAAAAAAAATTTTAAATAAGGTGATCAATGAATAAGTTACGTCTGGTTTTTTGCTGGGCAGCGATTTCTAAAAAAGTCTGAATTTTTCAAGAACAAACATGAATGCTACAGGATAAAAACTACCGGACCAATTTAGCATAAACAGATTGCAAATTGAACCCTTCCCCACTAGAAAACTATGAAGGGAAAAAATTTTAAAAGAATTAGAGAAAAAATAAATAAAAGATAAACATAAAAAATAAAATAAAGCAAAAAATAAGATAGAAAATAAAATAAAGATAAAAAGTAAATTTTTTTTTAAATTTTTAATTTAAAAAGAAAAAAAAAGAAAAAAAAAAATCAAATTTCCAGCACTTACTCCATTAGTGTGGACTGTACATGCCATTCATACTTAGCCAGCCAGAACAAAATGAAAACTGAAGAGACCTATGTTGACAGTCTTGGTTGATATTTTTCAATAGGCTTTCAACAAGACTTTAAATTTCACCCTGTATCCTGGGACTTTTACTAACAGGGATACCTGTCAATGCCCAAGGTAAACATAACTTCAAATTAGTGGAAAATGTTTTGGGTTTTTTTTTAATTATTTCTCCTTACCCAATAGAACAAATGGAAAAACTACTTATACAGAGACAAAAATCTTTACTTCCAACATGCACTGTTTATTGACTGTCATAGATTGATGGCTTTACCAAAGAAGTGATCAAATAAATCAACAAAAAGATTAAGATGAAGCTAAATAGTAAGAAAATTGATAATAATGGCTTACAATATTTCACCCCAGCCCCCGCAATAAAATAACTTTCAAGTTATCTCATAAAATTACCTGAGTTTGTGCAAAGTCAGGTATCCATAGGCTCCACCCCTGCACCATGTTGCCTTCACTAAGTACTGAATTATGTTGAATTTTTGTCAATGAGAAAAGAGAAGGGGTAGAGGAAACCTTCCTTCCATCATGAACCAATTTAGGCAGAGATTCTGTCATAGATAAAAGTTGTAGAGGGAGAAACAGAAACATTCACAAACTTTGCAGCAGTAAAACTAACATGGTCTATCACTGACTCATTGCCAAATATCTGACCAAAGACACCAAAAATTGTTCAAGAATTGATAATATTGTAAGAAATATGTGTGCCATTAGCAAGAAAACTGAATGACAAATCCTGGTGAAATAATTATTTGTTTCTAATGTTTAGAATTGCAGATTAGCCAGAGAATGATCTGAAAGGTCAGTGATGTGGAAAGTCCATTTTTATTGATTCTCCATGACAAATATCAGGTAAATCAGCCTTTGAGTGGAGCAGATACACAAACATAAGGCTCAAATATTACTATAGATAAATGACACCTCAAATAATTCAGGTACAAATAACTCATTTCCTATCACCATAACCACCCAAAATGGCCCACCCTACCAATAATGCCCTAACCTTATACAGGTACATTTCTTTTTAGATATTTTTTTTAGACAAAAGGCCGACGCTTCCAGACAAGAAAAAAGGCCGACGCTTCCAGACAAGAAAAAAGGCCGACGCTTCCAGACAAGAAAAAAGGCCGACGCTTCCAGACAAGAAAAAAGGCCGACGCTTCCAGACAAGAAAAAAGGCCGACGCTTCCAGACAAGAAAAAAGACCGACGCTTCCAGACAAGAAAAAAGACCGACGCTTCCAGACAAGAAAAAAGACCGACGCTTCCAGACAAGAAAAAAGACCGACGCTTCCAGACAAGAAAAAAGACCGACGCTTCCAGACAAGAAAAAAGACCGACGCTTCCGGACAAGAAAAAAGACCGACGCTTCCGGACAAGAAAAAAGACCGACGCTTCCGGACAAGAAAAAAGACCGACGCTTCCGGACAAGAAAAAAGACCGACGCTTCCAGACAAGAAAAAAGACCGACGCTTCCAGACAAGAAAAAAGACCGACGCTTCCGGACAAGAAAAAAGACCGACGCTTCCGGACAAGAAAAAAGACCGACGCTTCCGGACAAGAAAAAAGACCGACGCTTCCAGACAAGAAAAAAGACCGACGCTTCCAGACAAGAAAAAAGACCGACGCTTCCAGACAAGAAAAAAGACCGACGCTTCCAGACAAGAAAAAAGACCGACGCTTCCAGACAAGAAAAAAGACCGACGCTTCCAGACAAGAAAGAAGACCGACGCTTCCAGACAAGAAAGAAGACCGACGCTTCCAGACAAGAAAAAAGACCGACGCTTCCAGACAAGAAAAAAGACCGACGCTTCCAGACAAGAAAAAAGACCAAGGGTTTCAGACAAGAAAAAAGACCAAGGGTTTCAGACAAGAAAAAAGACCAAGGGTTTCAGACAAGAAAAAAGACCAAGGGTTTCAGACAAGAAAAAAGACCAAGGGTTTCAGACAAGAAAAAAGACCAAGGGTTTGAGTCAATTTTTTCCAGGTAGTTCTGGTTCAATCACAGGCTATGGCAATTCATTTAGATGGAGGGTATTCAGCCTAAACAGCTGATAATAAAATTAAGCATAAGATAAAGACGAGGCTCAGGATAGCAGGGCAGTTTACTATATGGAGAATGGACTTGGCAAGCCAAGTTCATACTCCCACTCAGACAGATAATGTTCATTTCACACTCATACCCTTGGGAAAGACTTGAATCTATCTCCCTAACACTATTGGTAAAATAGCATGCAGTGAAGTCAGTGATGCTACTTCCAGTGATAGTCATCTCCAAATCTATTTCCCATATCGCAATCTGGAGTCAAGACAGAAACTGGAGATATATGGAGCCCCAGCAGAGACAGAATGAGGACACTAACAAATTTAGCATAAGATGATACCTTTAAATGGGTTTTATGTCAGCTGAATAGCATCATGGAATCATATATGGTTCACAAATCAGTCTAGCCCAGGCAGGCAGGCAGGCATGTTGAGATTGAGCTAATATGAAAACTGATATTTGAGACTGTATCTCCGATATCCTCCAATAAATTATTATAGATAAAGAAAAAAAGTAACCAAAAAATCAATAGTGAAAATAATCCTCGGAGACCAAATTATTTAAAATCTAGTTTTTGGCTAGTCGGTCTTTTCAAAAATTTTAGGTTTTTATAACTACTTTAACGACCACTAATCTACAAAACATTACCAGACAGAAGACTAAATCAGGGTTTCCTGAACTTTCCACACTCGCAGAACCTGAGAACTAGGGAAAAAATTGGATAACCAGACATTTACAGATTAGATACTACAATCATGCTTGCAAAAACGCATCATTTTTGGATACAAAATTTATAAAGATAAATGCCTATAGTTATTTGTATCCATTAAGTTAGCAATGCTTAATGGAGAATCAAGGCTTTCTTGAGGAAAACCAACAACTAAAGTCTGATACAACAGGTTTTCTTTTTTTTGCATCGATAACATTTAATATTTCATTCAAAACTGAACAGTTTATTTCTCCAAATCATCCATGGAATCAAAAATATATGATGCAGAACTTGAAGGTTCAGCAGAACCCAGTTTGAGAAACCTTGGTTGAATATTATTGGAACTCTGAAATTAAGTATTTTCACCATCAATTTTTTGCTGATCTTTTTAGAAACCATCATTTAAAAACTCAACATTGGTTTCTTCAGTTTGAAGCGATTCTGCTTGGCTATCTATTCTAGGTGCCATGTATATAGGCCACACAAATGGAAAGAGATACAGGGCTGGAAATTTCAGCATTTACTTGTGTCTAAAGAAAAAGCCAAAAAATTTAAAAAAAAAAAAAAAAGTTTTGAAAATTCTACCTTCCCATCAAATTTATTTATATTATTTATTTTCATTTTTTTTTTTGACAGGGGTGTTCAATTTACAATGAAAGCTTATGCTGAATTGGTAACTTAGTTTGTGTTTGGCAGTATCCATGCTATTTTTAGAAAATAGCACCCAACGAAGAGCAAGTGAAGTAACTAATTCATTGATCATCCATTTTTTCCTAATTTTTTAACTGATCACCCATAACATGGCATGTTGCAAAAGATGGTCATGAGAATTTCTATTGATAGACTAACCAGACCTGTCTCCATTTTATTGTTTTTTTTTCATTACAACTTTCTGTACCAAATACCTTCCAACCATTGAAGGAAGTAATGTATGTATTTCCATTATTAATCTCAAGCTGGTATTTCCTTCATCTTATTGTTACCTTTTTATCACTATCCCTACTAGTTGGAGACCCCAACATCTTCAAGACCAACAACGTAATTTGTGCAGAATTGAGAAGAAAACCTTGGGGATTGGGGTACAGTGAATACAGTCAGGCAGGAAAACAGAAATAAATATGAAAATTTCTTAAAAATCTTGACATCTCACTGGAAGGTTACATTTTGAGAAAACGTAGATGTGTTGCAAACCAGTGTTGCCAATTAAACACTTTTCATGCTGAATTTAGTGCAAAAATCCATCAAGCTGCGCCATTTTTAATGCATTTAAGTGCCATTTCTTAGTCAATTTTTCAGCTATTTTTAGCCATTTTGATAAACTAATGTAGCCAGTTTTAATGTTTTTAGTGCATTTTGGCATTTTTTAGGCTGATTTAATGTAAAAAAAAAATTTTTGAAGTTAGCAACACTGCCTGGACCTGGCCAAAATTTTTGACCTGGCTCCATCGCTGACAACCCCAGGCTAAATACCCTCTGACCATTGAAATAAGTAGTGGGAAATGGAAATAAAAACAGGAGCTTCCACTGAGATTTACAAAACTTATAATGACTAACATTTCAAGGGAAATTATTAATTAACACCATTTATATATGCTGCTTTTTACCTCATAAATTTAGTAGGTGGTGGTGGTAAAATTGATATACTATAATTAATTGAAATGCTATAAGTATGGTTAGAATCACGGATTTAGGATTGGAAAAAAAAAAATCTGGTCTGGTTAATCATTCAATGGAGTGATCAATTAAAAAGTTTGAAAAAGGGGTGATCAAGTTTCTTTTCTTTCCTTCTTAGGGCTGCGATCATTAAAGAGTACAAATTTTTGAAAACAAAATGCTGTTGGACACAGCAAGGAACCAATTTGGCATAAACATTTACTGTAAATTGAATCCACTCCAATAAAAACCTATTTAACAAGAGTATTGTCAAGAGGATGATAAAAAAAATAAATAAATAAATAAAAATAAAAAACATTTCTCCCACTCATTGTGGTGGGCATAAAATTTCAAGATTCTACAATAAGTGGTTAGGGCTGGGCAAGGTCTGGATACAGAGAGAGAGAGAGAGAGAGATAGATGTCAGAACACATGAATAACCTAAACCCAGCAACAGTGATTAAACTGGTCTGTTGTGGGTAGCAATGATTAAAAATGCTTCATAACCATAGACTAGCCAAAAATCAAAAAATGAAATTCTTTATCTCAGAATCAACTAACTTTAGAATAGTGCTTAATGATAAAAACAATTATATGGCATGAAGATTTTGGGTGAACAGCAATCTTTCAGTTCAATTTTAGAGAATTGGTAAAATACATTCAAATGCTTTTTTACATGTAAAAGAGGGGGTTACATTATACATGAAAGAGAAATATATAAACACTCTTATAAAAATAGAGGATGGAATTGAGTAAATATAGTAAGTTTTTAAAATTTTGCTTTTCATTTTTCCTAAGAAACTATTCAGAACACGTCTTACTGAAATGGTTGTTAGTATTGCTTTCTCTACTTGACAGGTCAAAAGATGAGCGGAACCTTGTAATCAAGGCCTGAGGGGGTAGCAGCCATTGCATCACAACAGGGTCTAGAGGGCCAAGGAGGTCCCTGAGAGTTTGTTGGGTAGAGCTGTGCATCAAAACTTTCAAGTCAGCATGGTATCATCATCATCAGCCGTCTGACATCAGTCATTGATCTTCCAAAGATTATCAGACCACTCGATCTTGGGCATAATGGACCCTTCTGAATTTGAATTGTCTTGCCATTTTGAATTTTGCCGGCCACAATTGCACATGGATCCCAAGAGGTTGTAAGTCATGATGTCCAGTGGTCATTGGACATTCCTGCAATATGAGCAGCCCATTGCTGTTTGAGTTTTCTAATGGTTTTTTATGATATCTCTGACCCCTGTTGGCTTTCTGATATAATATGCCGTCTTGTGATCTCACCATGTGATAGTAAGCACAATCCTTCTGTTGTGCAGGATTGATATTTCATAGTTTCAGAGCCAACCTTTTGGTCAGGTTCGATGTTTCATCCATAGCTATCAATAAATAGGCTGTTTACCGAGTGAATATAGTATGGCGTGTTAAAAAGGGCTCAAGCAGATGAAAACAGGATGGCTAAAGGATGAGGGTGTTTGTGCAGTATGAGTGGGGAGGAAAGCCAAAATCAGCTTTGCACCACCTTATAAAATTCCTCTCGGTGGCCCTGCTTGCAATAATCATTTTAACACTTTAACACACAAATTCATTTGGGGTTTCTACAATTGTGGTGATTATTGGTCGACATATAAACAGAGAAGTGCCAAAATTTTCACTCTTTGTTCTGCTTCTCACGAAAAATAATCAGTAGATGTTCCACAAATCATCAACATACAAAGACTAATCAGGAAGAAAGTGTCAGACTGACAGAAATTGATTCCAACAACACCTATTAGACCACGACACTAAAAGAGGTTAAATCATTTGCTCCTTGAAATGAGCACCGATTCACTAAAACACTCTTTTCCAAATATTTTCCATAATAAATTTAGTAATGCTAAATTTCCGAAGTGATACTGATAGAAGATAGTCTTATGGTCAGTTTCAGAAATAATTGTACACTTTGGTTAATTTGCCATGCGAATGAAAATAAACACAGACATATGCACAATAATTTATCATGTGATATATATCAACATCTGAAGAGTGGTTTGAAAATGCTATACATACAATTTGAAAAATAAAGGTCTTTAATTTAAAAATAAAATTCTGGATTTGAATGTTCTTGTACTATAACTTTTTTAATTAGATGCTGTTTATGTTTTTAATAAGATTAAAAGTTCAAATAAAGAATTTGATTAAAATTTAGTGAAACATTTTTTAAATGTGTCCTTATCGTGTTTAGGAACAACACTTTTCATCTGGCTCTGGAAAATAGCTACCAGATGAGATACACAACACAAATCCATTCCTTCTTAAGGCTCGTTGATCTCTCGAAAATAAGTGTCACTATCTCAATTTCCGCTATGTTACAGTGACCATACATAGAATGGTTTCTTATAGAGCAGCATTTCTTTAGGAATACATATAGTATGCTAATGGAGGTATTACTATATAAATGTATTGGAAGACATAAGAGGTCTCTTCCAAAAGTATAAAGCCATTTTGAATATCTTGAGATATGGTTGTGAGGCCTTGATATAACTCGGCAATCAGAGAGGATCTTATTGCGTGAGCGTCAGAGACTCCCCTATGGGGTTACTCAGTCAGCAGTAAGATGCTCTTATATGAATTCGTGTGGTGTGACAGTCGCATTACAGCTACTGAGCATTCACATTTCATGTAGGTTTTTTTTCTCTCAAAGCGACTAACTTTCAAAAAAAAAAAAAAACAAAAAAAAAAATTTCCAACCAAAGAGGAGAATGTGATGAGGTACCTGACTTTGCAGGACTGTTTTGAAAAGTTGAGAAGATGCTGGAATGAGAGCCCTAGAGGGGTACTTAAAACGAGGACTACTAGATAATTTCCCTAGGTAGGCTATTTTTTCATAATATTAAATGGCTGGATACTTTTGGGACAGATCTCTTCATTTTCTTTGTTTGTCGATCTCAGTCATTCCGAAACCAAGACAAAACCTTACGTTCAGTAAATAGCAAGATGAAGAAGGAAACTGAAATAATTTACAAGCATTCTAAGGGAATTGATGAATCACCACCACCCATATATGTTTAGATTAAACTTGTAAATTAAGCATTAGTGGTAGGAAAATTACGTTGCCCAAATGAAAAAAAACTTCTATCACATATCTTTTGGGGCAGTGATCAGAAAAAAAAAAAAAAAAGTAGTTTCAATTTTCAAAAAATAAATATGAATACTGCCAGACACAAACTAAGGATCATTTAGGATAAACTTATATTGCAAATCGACACACTAAATTTAAAGGAGGAACATGAAAAAAAAAAAAAAAAAAAAAACAAAGAATTAAAAAAATTTTTTTAAATAAATTTAAAAATAACATTTTTCTTTAACTCATTAAGGAGTGAGTGTGTGTGTGTGCAAAATTTTAAGTTTCAACTACGAACAGTTAAGGCTGGGCAAAGTCCAGATACATAGGTACATATAAATGTCAGATCACATGAATAACCTGAACCCAGCAACAGTGTTTAAACCAGTCTGTTGAGGATAGCAGTGATCAATAAAGCGTGAATGCACTCAAAAGGCTAGCAGGCAAATATCCAAGTAAAACACAGACTTAATCCTGAAGTCTATGAAAAGAGAAAGAATTTTGAATCAGGGATTTGCAATACAACAGGTACAGTTTCTTCTCATTTTTGCTTTTGTTGAGAAAATATTGTACCATACATGCCAGACTATAATATGAATGGTTAACAAGGCTATTTGGAGGATTACCATTCACTGCGATTCGTCCAAGGGCCATAATTCTCCATATTGAGATTTGGTAGATGACCACCTAGAAACAGTTCTCAACTGTTTCTATTATTATTCGGACTATCCTCATCTTGGTTGTTTTTCATACAACGTTTTGGCCATTGTACTCTACGGCCTTCAGGTATCACATGGACACAGTGTAGTGGTTACAGAATCAGACAAAATTTCTGCAAGTAATCTGATGGTTCTAGGTTCAATCCCAGTGTGAGACAATAATAATACTACTAATGCTAAGTCGGTTAAATAAAGGGTTCGGTTCGTTACTTCCCCACACCTACCAGATGAAGGCCATAGAGTACAACGGCCGAAACGTTGTATGAAAAACAACCAAGATGAGGATGGTCCGAATAATAGAAATAATAATACCTCATCTCAAAAATTCAGAATTCTCAACCATTCTCACAATGAGGTCCAGCTGGCTTTTGGTATTTTATTGATACCTGTCTTTAAAAGAAATTCTAAAATT
Organism: Thysanoteuthis rhombus; assembly: GCA_963457665.1. Classification (NCBI taxonomy): domain Eukaryota; kingdom Metazoa; phylum Mollusca; class Cephalopoda; order Oegopsida; family Thysanoteuthidae; genus Thysanoteuthis; species Thysanoteuthis major. Next base: position 31,823,059 of record OY735242.1, on the reverse strand, counting down.
CATGAATATTGGATATGAGAATCAAATCCACCCCCCAATGTACAACTCAAAAATGGTGTGACCAGATGCCTGTCAAGTAACAAAAACAAAAACGCAAAAATTGGGTAGTCTTTGTGGCCAAGAAAACATGCTGTTAGTGTACCATGACTCACTCAATGGGAAATGCTGACCGAGTCATAATACGAGTACACTGGAGACAGTACAATATTTGCTTCGTTCTTTTTTTATAGGTTTTTTTTTTTCATCTTCAATCAAATGTCCATCTTATATACTAATATAGACAGTATTTTTCATTTTTTCCTTTTAAATAGACTGTTCCTTTCTTTGATTTATAGATTATTAAAAAAAATAGGTCTGATTAGTCACTCAGTAGAGACAGTCACATGACCAATGTATTTTGGCACCATACCATGTTGAGGGTGATCAATTAAAAATTTGAAATAGACTGATTAATGGATAAGTTACTTCTATTGCCTTTGGTTTTTGTTGAGCAATGATCACTAAAAAAAGTCTGAATTTTCAAAAAACAAGGATGAACATTACCAGATACAAATTGGCCAATCTAGCTTGAACTTGCATTGTAAATTGGATGCCCAACTAAAAACCTATTCAGAGGACCAAATTTGAAGAAAAAAAAATAATATAAATATTTCTAAGCATAAGGAGTACAAGTTCAAATTTTCAGCCCTTTAGCTCCATTGACACAGACTGTACATTTGAGACATACATAGGTTTCTTCAATTTTCAAGTTGGACTGGCTGGCACAGAGAGCCATGGAAAGAACAATGTTAGCGATAAGTCTAAGGAGATAGAAAAAAGATCAATATAGATCAGAGCAAACACTAGAGTGAGGGACATTATACAAATTATTAAGCAAAAGAAATAGAGATTGGCTGGACACTTAGCAAGAAACGATAGCAGATGGAGCGAAAGGTTGACTAATTGGTTAACAGTCTTGATTTGATGGTTTTCCGACAGAATTTTTGTACAATTATTTCTGATGCATAAGTATTTTGCTGGATAAAATATAAGTCCTGTCCCAAACATTTTGTAATATATTTTTCGTCTATTTATATCTAATATAATTCTTTGAACCAAAGCAAATTAACTTCCTTCAAAAAGAAAAAAAAAAAGACTTGGAAGTAGATGACTAAATTTACTACGGAAGTTTCACTGTAATGTTTAGCCTTTATAATTGCAATTTTCCAAGGAATAATGGTTGTTGATGGAAATAAAATCTGGATTTCAATGGCCACAGGAAGATTCAGACAAAAACCCACAGACATTAAATTGCATTTTATAGTTTATTATTATAGATCTTTTATGTTCTCAAACATTTCAAGTTTTCAATGCATGATAATTATACACAAATTTCATAAAATGTGTGCATGTACTAATATATATATATATATATATTTCATAAATGTGTGTATATATGTCTGTGTGTGTGTGTGTGTGTGTGTGCATACATACATACATACATACATATCTATTACATACACATACATTATACATGAACATATATACATTATATACATGCATCATTTGGCCTAGGCAGCATAAATCAATCAAAAGAAAGGAATCAAACCCGCGACCAATTGGTAACGACACTACATTAGAGCAGCTGCCCATTGGTCACAGATACTATCCCTGCAGCAGCCCCAATTTCTTTAATTGTTTATTCTATTCACGCTGTCTACGCTTAATGATACAGTCACTATGTAATGACAGGTCATTTCAAATAATACAACACATATACAATTATTTCTATTGGATTATATATATGTGTATTCGTGTGTGTACATTATGTGTATTCATATGTATATATACAAAAACACATACATGCCACATCTACGCAGACAAATGTATACATATATGGTTGTGATAATAAGATATGTATTTGCATCCATACATTAATACATACACACACTTCTGTAATTTTTCAAATGCTTCTGACATCATGGCAATGTCATCAGTGAATATCGGGGTATATAAAAAAATTCCATAGATTGACAAAGACAAAAGTAATGTTCGATGATAAAATCCTCGAAAAATAGGCCCTATAAATTTACCAAGGTCAGATAATAAAATAAGAGGAAGACCATGAGAGTGAAATGAAACAATCATCTGGAAATCATTTGGTATGAATAGAGACATATTGCTAATGTGCTTGAAGCGTAAAGTATACAATGAATACAGAGTACCAACTATGTCTTATGGATCCGAAATATGGAAATTACTAAAATGAACCGAGAAACAACTTCACACAGCCATGGAAAGTGTAATTTTAGGGATAACTCAGAGAAAGAAAAACATCAACATAGATCAGAGGGAAAACCAGAGTGAAGGATATACTAATAATTAAACAACAAAAACAGAGATGGGCTGGACACTTAGCAAGAATGGATGACAACCAATGGAGCAAAAGGCTGACCGATTCATGCCCAAGGGAGAGTAAACTCAGAAGGAAAATACCAGACACAAAATGGGGGGGGATGAAATAGAAAGGTTTGCCTGTAAGACATGGCAGAGTTTAGTACAATTGCAGTCATCATGGAAGATGGGAAAGGCCTTTGTCCAGCAGTGGACTTATAATGGCTGATGATATAGACGTAATATACTAATCTGGATGTATATAAATATACACACATACGCAAACTTTCATCAACATCAGTCTTTTAGCAGCTATCATCGGACAGACCTTCACCAAGATTATCATGGGTATTGAGGAGCCAATATTTTCTCAACCTGTCTAGTTCATCTCACCATCTTATATTCTGCCTGATCTCTGGGGATCCATGTTGTGAGTTGTGATCTCTTGAGATTGTCCAGCCCATTGCCATTTGAATTTTTTAATGGACTCAATGATTTCTCTGACTCCTGTTTTTTTGGTCTTATATACTGTGCTGTCTTGAGATCTCTCCACATGAGGTTGAGCATAAGTCTACCATATGCACGCTGCAGTTTGAAGATCAATTGTTTGGTTAGGCTCAACATTTCTGCTCAGAAAGGTGACTATCAGTAGGATGCATTGATTGTAGACTAATGAGATTTTCTTGTTTTTGAGGCTTGAGCTTGCTCTACTGAAAGCTTGCCATCCTAGAGCGATTCTCCGCTTGATTTCTTTAGAAGATTTCATGGAGAATCATTGCCCTAGGTAGAGGAAGTGGTCTACTTTTTTCAGCTCTGTGTTTTTGATTGTTGCGTGTTTGTCATCAACATGTTTGTTGTACATGGCATTTGTTTTACTGAAGTCCAGGTGAAGACCAACCTTCTATTTTTCTTCATTTATTTCTTCTACCATTAGTAAGAAGTCATGAAGTTCTCAGCAAAAATAACAATGCGGTCCACAAATCAGAAGTTGCTTAGATATTCTCTGTCTATCCAGATTCCTTTATTTTTCCAGTCTAGGTTTCAGAAGACCATCTTGAGACAGGACATGAAGATTTTGGGCGGGCTAGCATCACCTTGTCTTATCTCTTTTTAGAGCTAAAAGGGCAAAGGGTTTCTATATGTATCATGTACATATTCTGAATATGTGTATAGATTATGCCAAATCAGTGACATTTTCTAATCAACAGAATTTCAACTTTTTTTTTCCTCTACAAAAAATAGATAAATACATAATTTAAATTCAAATCGAAAGTTTGTTTTGTTTTGTTTTTCAAATCAAAATAAGGATATAAAATAACTATTTTTATGATCAAAAGTCTATGTGATCAAAGTGAAATCAGACTTATATATATATATACACACACACAAAGAAATAAGTAAATTTTGCCAATTAGGCAATTTCACCAATTCAGTGTAACACAAGCTGTAATGATTAAATACATGTCTATAACCTCCATATAAATGTACACATTTTTCTGTATGTGTTGAGATTGATGAACTAGTGTATATATAAGAACAGTTATTCATCCCCCGAAATGGTTGACCGAGTACTTGACCTGTTGCCCAACAAGTCAACTTTCTATACTTTCAATTTTTAAACATACCATTAAAACCATCAACCAAAACAGTCAACATAGGTTTCTTTAGTTTTTAAGTTGGTCCGGCTGGCAATGTATATATATATATATATATGTATGTATGTATGTATAACACATACAGGCTACAGGGTTCAAAATTTAAAATTTAATCCTTATTATGCAAAAAATAATGAAAATAAAAATAAAAAATTTTTTTTCAATTGTCCTGCAAGAATTCCCTCTCTTTAAAGGTTGGGGGGGGGCTCAATTTGCAATGTAAGTTTATGCTAAATTGATTATTATTTCATGTCCAGGAACAGTCATGTTTATTTTGTTGTTTTTTTAAAATTCAGACTTTAGTGATGACCGCCCAGCAAAGAAGTGTAACTCATTCATTGATCACCCCTCTTTCCAATAGATCACCCCCAACACTGCATGCTGTCAAAAGACATTGGTTACATTTCTATTGAGTGGCTAACCAGACCTACAAGTTAAGATGATTACCGACAAGCATTTCATTTGCAGTTACTTTTTCCTGCTAAGACAGAGACGAGCTGCCTCCTTTAGACACTATAAAAAAAATAAATAAATAAATAAATCAGGGCTTTTCCCTAGTTTCTAAGAATGAAAATGTTTATTTTGGAGGTGCAAAGTGGCATAGCAGTTATGACCAAGGAAAAGAAAATTGGAAAAATGAATCAGAGGCTGTTTATGAACAGTTTATACTGATGCCCTTAGAAAAGGCATGAATTTGATTTTTCAAACATTGATATAGCTGCTAAGCCACCGCTTCCCACCGTCACAAGGCTTGGAAGAGCGACCGCTTCCCACCGTCACAAGGCTTGGAAGAGCGACCGCTTCCCACCGTCACAAGGCTTGGAAGAGCGACCGCTTCCCACGATCATGCATAGAAAGCAACTTCTTCATCTGAAGTTTATCATAAAAATACATTACAAATTACATGATTAAATGGTTATTGATGCAGAGTTAAACAACGATAAACATATTGATGGATGGTTATAGACAGCTAAATTGGGAAGAATCTACGGACAGACGAATTGATTAATAAATGTACTTTTGATAATCAAATCAATAAAGAGAAACCTATTGAAATACAGAGGAAAAAAAGTCAAGCTCTAAATAGAAGAATAGGCAGCTATCTATAAGGATATCAAAAGGTGAAGATAAATAAGAAAACAGGTCTGGTTAGTCACTCAATAGAAACTGTCAATCGACCAACGTCTTTTGGCAGCATGCAATGTAAGGGGCGATCAATTGAAAAATTTGAAAAAGGGTTGATAAATAAATGAGTTACAACTCTCACTCTCTGTAAGGCAAGTGACCATAAAAATGTCTGATTTAAAGACAAGCCTCGATGCTGTCGGAATCAATTTAGCATAAACTTACATTGCAAAGTAAACACCGCTACTGAAAATCTGGAGGAGGAGGATTATGATTTTTTTTTCCTTTAAAAAAAAAAAAAAAAAAAAAAAAAAAAAGAAGTTTTCTTCTAGATATAATAAGTAAATGCTTTAAATTTTTAAATTTCAGCCCTCTAACTCCACTGGCGCAGCCTTCATAATCGACACATAGCCAGCCAGACCAACTGAAGAAATCTATGTTGACAATTTTGGTTGATAACTTCTAATATAATATAGTTACAGACTAAAAAGAATACAGAAATGCCATGGACACATATCAATCCTCATTGGGTACCTCACACATACCTTTCTTCTATACTACAGTAAGCTTGGTAAATATCTTGGTATATGAGCAATTGTTAACAAAAAGTTTCATTGACGATTACTACAGGAGTGAGTTCAATCCTCCCTAAGTGCCCTATATCTTTAGCCTTGTACCAGACTAGGCAACACTTGTTAAACACTTGTGCATAAAATCAAACAGGTGGATAGAATGAGAAATAAGAAGACAACTGGACAACAAGCAAGACCAGCGGTTCCCAAACAGGGGTCCACAGACCGCTGGAAGTTCACAATGGTATTAGAATATTTAAAACATGTATCTAATGTGTTTGCATATTTTAACAATGCATACCCCAAATACATTTTTATGTACATCAACATTATACATAGTTATATGATATTGAGATACAGTATCATCCATGGTAGAGGACATCCTAACACTTTTTTATAGAAAGTCAATTTTCTTCTAAACCAAACATAAGATTTTATTCTTTGTAGTTGAATATTACACAATCAAAACGGATATTATGTATTTCTTGAGACTGGACAACACTTAAGCATTGAAAAGTTTACTAATTGTATATGCAAGGATACAATTATATTTACATGATATCTAGAGCCTTAAATAGTTGTGGAAAAGTAATAAACATCATTCTTAAAATCATTTACATCTGTTGGAAGCACTACATATTCTGGCAATCTATTCTGTAGTCTCACCACGATTGCTAGAAAAAGAATTTTCTGACATTTAATCTACTTCTATTTGCTTCTACCATATATGTGCGGCCCCAGTCTCTCCTAGGAGAAAATACTGACTCAGCAGACCTTTCAAAAACCTAGAGACTGAGGGAAATTTCATTTAAATAAAAGAGGTCCTTGGTAATGAAAATCTTTGGAACCACTGAGCTAGTCTCATATACCATATTACAGTAGTGAGTTCAATTCTCACTGGGTGCCTTATATCCATGGTCTTTTACCAAATATGACGCTGAATCATAGGTCATCTACCTACACCATTTACACCTCCCCCAGTACGTCAACTTATCAAATACTGATCCATGAAATGGAACAGTGAATGAGATAAGAAGAAACAGCCAGACAGCCCAATAAATATTTGGACAGGCACTACCGACCATATTTCCAGTTAAGGATCTTATCTACAGTTTTATTTCCCCATGACTATGGTAATCAAAATTATAAACATTTTGGGGTAGTGGGTTAGTGCAAGATGGACTTATTTAACACATTGCCATACACAATAGCATTAAAATCATCCTTAGTGTTTCCTGATGACAGACCACTTAAGAGTTAATCCCCATTTAAAATAAACTCAGAGATTTCTCCAGCTGACAAAATGAAGACGAAGGCGGAAAAAAAAAAATCCCGATGGATTGAACAGTTGAAACAAAGAGATTAGACATAAAAAGATCAATGCAAGGTTTTGTTTTGTTTTGTTTTAATCTGGTTGTAGGCGGCTGGATTTCAAACAATAGTGAGGTGAGGTAGGGAGAGAAAACCGCAGAAAAACAGAAGGATTACTAATGGATTTAGACAGATTATAGTGAAATACTTCATGACTATAAATATTAGGTTTTTACACATTATATTTACATCATAGAGAATAATCCTAAGAGTACAAGACGAATAACTATAGATACCTTTGTTCATGAATACAAGGTTTTCACACAAATGTCTTTAATTACATCACAGAAAACAAAGCTGAAAGTGCAAGACAAATAAGTAGATTTTTTTCAAACTATTGTCCTCATCTCGGTTCGTCTTTGGAACACAACATTTCAGCTGTTGTAACCTATAGCCTTTCTCAGGTGGGTATTGTAAATGGCGAAGGTTTGGAATATTGGGATAAAGGACCCACTTCAAAGTATGAAAGCAGAATATCCTCATTCTACTGACTTATTCTAAACTCCCCATTTAAAACACTTCCCTGAAGAATAGCGTAGGGTATAATGGCCAGAACGTTGTGGTCAAAAGATAAACCAAGATATACAAATAGAAAATAAAAATCTTTTAAAAATCCATATGGATGAACCCTCAGCTCAAAAATTCAGGCTGAAATTATAAATATTTCTGTTCATAATATTGTTATTACTAGGGTTGTATGGTACTTTGTATCATGGGTGTGCAGTGTGTTAGGGATGCATAAAAGCACAAAAATATTTTAGCATCTATAAAAAGCAACGGAGGGTAAAAGCTTTTTTGGTACCATGTAGGGAAGGGCATCCCAATTGAAAATTGCGAAGTTTCACACCATCACTCATTCGATGTTATGAATATAAAGAAACGAGAGAATTGATGAAAGAAATCCAAATCATGTTTTCCATTAATTCTCTAATTTCTACAATTGGGACCATCTTCCCAACTTTGTGCCAGAAGGCTTCAACTGTTCATTGCTTTTTAAAGAATAAAATGTTTTTACATTTTTATTCATCCATAGCACACCCAATATACAAAACACTATTGGTTATTACACATTGAATGTTACTTTTTGTCATTATACAGAATAATGCTAAAAGCAAAAGATTTAATATAATTGCATCTTTTTTTTTTCAGATTCAATGACAAAGTTTATCCTTTGGGCCATCAAAACTAAATTGTCTTATTGGGACTGATTTTTAGCCACGACCGTACCTTTTCAATTGAGGCTAACATCCATTTTTGATACTTAATTCTTTAAAAGATGGTTTTGCACCAAACTTCAGATATAGGTCAATTTAACTTTTTTGTCAGTATATTTTTAAAAACAAACATTTTCTAATGTTAAGAGAAGAGAAGAAAAAAAAACGAAAACATGAGAAAATCCTCACTTTGGCTTTTCTTATCTTAGTTGTAACCCTGCTACCAGCAAATAATAATCAAGTCTTTTTATATGGGAACAAAGTTGTCCGTACAGTAACAATAGTACAGCATTATCATCCTTTTTTTTACTGTAAGGTTCCGATTTTTGAACAACCCTTCCCCTTACCCTCAGCAAGAGGACCTGATTATGGGCCAGGAGGGGGACAAATAAGTTTATTCTATATCTGGCAGAGAATAATATAATAAACAATAACAGGTATGATTTAGCACTCAATAGGAACCATCTCGTAACCAACTTCATTTGGCTGCATGCCATGTTGAGAGTGATAAATTAAAAGATTGGAAGAGTGGGTGATCAATTAATAAATTACCTTTGGTAGGCTGTGATCACAAAAAATAAATAAATAAAAATTTTTTAAAAAGTGAATCTCTAAAAGCAAGTGTAAATGCTGCCAGACACAAATTAAGGGATCAATTTAGTTTAAGCTTACACTGAAAATTGGACACCCCATTAAAAAGCTATTTAGGGCTGGGATTTTTTTTTTTTTTTTTTTTTTTTTTTAAAACGAAAAAAAAATTTTTTTGAAGACGAGGATAAATGTACGAATTTTCAGCCCTCCAGCTCCATCAGTACAGCATGTATGCACAGCACATAGATAGCCAGATCCATTTAAAAACTGAAACATTGACAGTTACTAATAATAAAAGACAATTTATAGATCAAGATTTCTGCCTAGGACTGGAGTATCTGTGTACTCTACCTCTGTCTATGTTGAGCAAGTTCTCTGTAATACGATTCATCTGCATACTTGTAAAATCTATAACTAATGTGTTTGACAGTGGATGAGGAGACTGAAACCAAGTCCACAAGTATTAGCAAGAGCAGGGCTATGTGTTGCTGGTAATAGGTCCAGGCTAGATAGGAAATGTAGGACCCCTTTCAAACTGCTCATTGAGTATTCTAGTAATCAGAGCTGAATTTACAAATGATTTATGTATGAGTATATATATATATATATATATATATATATATATATATATATATATATATATATATCCTGTCAAGGAGGTAGTCATAAAAACTTGTAGGTATGAAGTTCTCTGTCACAACCAGACTTGAGACTTGCAAGGATCACTAAGCTGACACATGCTACGGAAACCAGGACTGTCACCGACCTCCACACTCCAATAAATAATAACAGGTCCGATCAGACACTCGTCTCGTAACCAACATGTTTTGGTAGCAGGTTCCCATATAAATGAGACATCATGGTGAAAGGAACAATGAAGTATGATAGCTAGGGTCGGTAAATGAAACTAAGTTGAAGTTAAACTCCTTACCCCACCCCAAACAAGCCTCATCGCCAATTGTCCATGGGGAGGAAAAAAAAAAAAATGTAATTTTTTTCCCCACCGATTAGGAAATGAATATAATACTTCAATTGGAGTTGTCTCTTAGGAGACCAGATGCTTTAACTATATATATATATATATATATATATATATATAAAATGTACTTAAGAGTAATAGAGCAGAATAAAAGAACTAGAATAATTCATAAACTTGAGTAGGCCCCCCTCGAAATCGTAGAGCCCATGCCAACTAACCCCCATAACTCTGCCCGGGAGTGTATCTGCAGACACATAGTAACTTAACACATATATGCAAATTAATATAAAGACCAAGGGAAAATACAATCCAACCTAGCCCTCACCAATATGGCTACCATTGCTGCCACAGTTCAAAGCATTTAAAAGATACTGAGTACTAGAAACCTGGCCAGTCAATGTTCCCAATAACAAAGGTGGCATCTTGCCAAATTTGCACAAATTATCAAACTGGAACAGAATAAATGGCCGTTTTGAACCACAAACTTCAAAACGTCATAACTCTGCTCTAATACAACTTTATTAGTCAGAGTAAGCACCATTAGAATCAACAAAATGTTGCCAACAATCTCAAAGTGAATTTATCTCATTGTGATAGAAACTGGGACAAACTATGGGAAGGCAATTTCAGCCTAGTTCATATCTGTGTACACTGGCTATTTTTCTTGGGGGTATACTTGTTTTTGGACGGCAGCATATTCATATTTTTGGCGACAGATTTTCAATGCTTAAGTGTTGTCCAGTCTCAAAAAAACATGATAATATCCGTTTTGATTGTGTAATGTTCAACTACAAAGAATGAAATCTTGTTATGTTTGGTTTAGAAGAAAATTAACTTTCTATAAAAAAGTGTTAGGATGTCCTCTATAATGGATGATACTGTATCTCAATATTATACAACTATGAATAAAGTTGGTGTACATAAAAATGTATTTGTGGTATGCATTGTTGAAATATGCAAACACATTAGATACAATACATGCACTTAATTGCAACGGTTTTTGCACATTCGTGCTAATGAGAAATTTCTATTTCATATCTGTGGGCAACTGTCTTAGATATTGTGAAAGTTATTGAAACAAAGATTTAATTCATATTGCACACCATTATTACATGCAAGAAAACAATTTTATCGTCTAAATGTTTAACTAGAATACTTTCTATCGAATTTTATAATAAAATTATATTTACATTTTTTTTTCTTGGTTCATTGTCAGGCAATCTGCCAGGAACAGATGTAATAGCATTAGGAACAAGATTGGTTACTAATAGGACTTGGAAAATTCAATGATACATCTTACTGATTTGAAGAAAATTGTACGGTACATCTTTGTGATTTACAGAAGAAAATAAAATGGACTATAGGTTATTTTATCTTACTTTTTTTAAAAATCTACCACATGTACTGGGGATGGGAGACGGAGACTATGTTTTTTTATCCATCTATTTTAATTCTCCTTGAATTTTTTTGACTAATATTTCTTTCATTTAGATTTAAAGCAACTATAATTAATATCAAAGGAATACCAGTCAAAAATGAATGTATGTAAAGTTCAACCCAACACCATAGCCATGCTTGGTCCTGAAGAGCATTGAAGGTCGGAAGAGGTGGAAACACAGAAATACCAGCCCCGTAGCTGTCCATTTTGAGCTTCAGTAGACGGGTCTCTTATAATACCAACGCTTGGCCATGATCAATGTGTAACATCTGTTCTTTAAAGCCCTCAGTCTGAGAAGTTGATCATTGTCTGGGATTGCTCCCCATCACAGAATCAATGACCATCAGGCTCAGGCTCGTCCCAAGAGCTTCTAAGGATTCATCCTGCGAACCAAGTCAAGCCTGCCCCGATGTCCTCGCAAAATCATGTACTAATATTCTGGGACTCTTACACCTTGTGCCAGCATGTTTACGTGCTGGAACACCACCTTAATCTCGACCATGATTCTCAACCATGCATCATATTTGCAGTCATTGGGATGCAAATAAATTAACTCCTATGATACTAATGCATTGGACGCAATCATGGGTAACCACTGGGGGGTGCAAATGGGGCACTTGCCCTCCCCTGGATCACTAATAGTGGGAGGGGGGTGGTGAAATAACCCAGAATACATCCCTGGGATACACCAGAATGCCCCTCCCTGGAAAAGTGGATACCTACAGACGCAGTGTAATGTATACAGAAACTTCAATTATCCTAAAGAGACAGGCAGGAATGATTTTTTGCCAAATTTGATCATAAAAAAAGAAGATGCCACACTGATCATATTGAGGGACCTTGAAATCTTTGGATAATCCAACATTCAGATAATTGATGTTCAGTTAACTGGCATTTCTCAATTAGTCATTTTTTATTTAAATGTGTGGACCACTGTGGACCAGCAGATCCTGTAAGGGCAGCTGTTGGGGCAAAATGTATCAGAGGAACCCTGAAAAGCCACCCTTCCCCCGAAAAGAAAAGAAAAAAAAAAAAAAAAAAAAATCTTGAAAATAATCTTGAAAAAAAATTCAAAAAAATAATCTAAAAAAAATGTTCGCAGGAGACGTATGTGGCATCACTATAACTGCAAATGCTGTAATTATTTTCTCAGGTCTTTCAAAAAAAAAAAAAAAATTCCTTTAATGCCCAGTACACATTTAATAGAGAACTGTCGATAACAGGAACATCACTTGAATTCCAAGTGATCGGAGGATTTAGATGTGATGTGAGCAGAGAAATTGGTTGAATCCAATTCTGTCTTTTACATTTTGATCTATTTTATGCTAACACAGCAAAAACCAAGAAAAGTAAACAGTACTCGTCAACTCTACAACCACACCCGATCCAGGCCCCACCCAGACTACACATCAATCTCTTTCCTCTGCTGAGAGAACCACGTCTTTTCGAGCTGTTTTCTCTACATTAATGAATGAAAACGAACGAGGCAAAAACATTGGCAAAAGACAGACAGCAAATGTCTGCAGCACATTCAATTGCAAGAGACAATGAAAGGTGGGAGGAAACTGGAGGGGTTTCTCTAGGAGAGGCTGGGTTAGTCGGAGAAAAATATACAGAAACCGGGGGTGGGGTTTTGTTAAGTGTTTTTGTACGCACAAGTGTGGGAGAAAGGAAGATTCAATTTTGAAATTGAGGAGAAGAAAAATATAAAGTATAGAGTGCGTGGGTGTGTGAAATAAAAATAATGTGGTTATAAGGGAAAGAGGGGGCACAGAGAGAGGGGGAAAGAGGGGGGGGAAAAGGGGGCAGAGAGAGGGAGAGGAAAGAGTAGGCAGAGAGAGAGAGAGAGAGGAAAGAGTAGGCAGAGAGAGAGAGAGAGAGAGGAAAGAGTAGGCAGAGAGAGAGAGAGAGAGAGAGGAGACAAAAGTGGAGAGAGAGAGAGAGAGAGAGAGAGAGAGGAGACAAAAGTGGAGAGAGAGAGAGAGAGAGAGAGAGAGGAGACAAAAGTGGAGAGAGAGAGAGAGAGAGAGAGGAGACAAAAGTGGAGAGAGAGAGAGAGAGAGGAGACAAAAGTGGAGAGAGAGAGAGAGAGAGGAGACAAAAGTGGAGAGAGAGAGAGAGAGAGGAGACAAAAGTGGAGAGAGAGAGAGAGAGAGGAGACAAAAGTGGAGAGAGAGAGAGAGAGAGGAGACAAAAGTGGAGAGAGAGAGAGAGAGAGGAGACAAAAGTGGAGAGAGAGAGAGAGAGAGGAGACAAAAGTGGAGAGAGAGAGAGAGAGAGGAGACAAAAGTGGAGAGAGAGAGAGAGAGAGGAGACAAAAGTGGAGAGAGAGAGAGAGAGAGGAGACAAAAGTGGAGAGAGAGAGAGAGAGAGGAGACAAAAGTGGAGAGAGAGAGAGAGAGAGGAGACAAAAGTGGAGAGAGAGAGAGAGAGAGGAGACAAAAGTGGAGAGAGAGAGAGAGAGAGGAGACAAAAGTGGAGAGAGAGAGAGAGAGAGGAGACAAAAGTGGAGAGAGAGAGAGAGAGAGGAGACAAAAGTGGAGAGAGAGAGAGAGAGAGGAGACAAAAGTGGAGAGAGAGAGAGAGAGGAGACAAAAGTGGAGAGAGAGAGAGGAGACAAAAGTGGAGAGAGAGAGAGGAGACAAAAGTGGAGAGAGAGAGAGGAGACAAAAGTGGAGAGAGAGAGAGGAGACAAAAGTGGAGAGAGAGAGAGGAGACAAAAGTGGAGAGAGAGAGAGGAGACAAAAGTGGAGAGAGAGAGAGGAGACAAAAGTGGAGAGAGAGAGAGGAGACAAAAGTGGAGAGAGAGAGAGGAGACAAAAGTGGAGAGAGAGAGAGGAGACAAAAGTGGAGAGAGAGAGGAGACAAAAGTGGAGAGAGAGAGGAGACAAAAGTGGAGAGAGAGAGGAGACAAAAGTGGAGAGAGAGAGGAGACAAAAGTGGAGAGAGAGAGGAGACAAAAGTGGAGAGAGAGAGGAGACAAAAGTGGAGAGAGAGAGGAGACAAAAGTGGAGAGAGAGAGGAGACAAAAGTGGAGAGAGAGAGAGGAGACAAAAGTGGATATTTTATGGCTCAAATAAAATCGTGGAATTGAGAAATCTCATTGTAAAAAAAAAAAAAAACTCAAGCTAAAATGAGAAATGGACATGAGAGGGTAAAAGGTTTACAATACTATCTATTATTAGGTTGTTACACATAAAATGTCATGTATTACATAATAGAGAATGACACTAACAGTGCAAGATTCACTAATGTAATTGTATTTTTTTTCCAGATTCAATGCAATCAGGGATATCTGGGGTCCTCGTCAGCCAGGGTTTGTTGAACAGCTTCTATGCCTGGGTACTTAGTATGGTGGAAGTGATGAGCTCAAGTTTCACTCCCAACTCCCGACCATGCTGAAAGCTTCCAAAGAAAAACGTTCAATACGTCAGGAAATCAGCATGGCTGTAGGAGATGCCACCTCCACTGGTCACAGCACCTGGTATTCTCAGAGGATCACCCATTCAAGTACTGGCCAGGCTCTATGTTGCTGATCCAGTGATTGTAAGAGAGCCATTTGGTCACAAATTAGAAACAATTTGTTATTCAGGTTTTTGAGCACTTAACGGCAATGATGTCAAAGTTGGATCAATGTTCAAATATGATTCTGAATTAGGACATATTGCTCTCAAGGTACTGATAACATCAACGATATCTCCAAAAGTTCTCCATAAATTTCAATGAAATCTTGTGTAAGAGTGGACTATTGGATACAGAAGAAATCATTAAATTTGGCGAGGGTGATGCACAATTACCTCCCCTAGGTCATAGTTATATGTTCATACAAAATATCCCAAGAACTTCTGAATGAATTTAAATTGGATTTCTAAGAAAGGTACACAATAATGAAAGAAATGATTAAATCCGATTTCGGAATCAGTTGTCCGTCTTAAATGGTAGAACAATGCAAAATTAGTTCCCCTGACGATGACGTTGGAAGAGGTATGAACTTTTTAGTCATAAATATGATCAACTAAACCTACTTTATTGCTTATCAAACCATCACACATGTAAAGGTGATATCACAGGTAGGATTTATAAAACAAATACATCAAAATTTCCATTCATTTTCATTTTAATATAGAAATGCATTAGGACTGGACTTCTTTCAACAGGAATTAAATATTTTATTGGTATATTTGAATTGATTAATTTGATATTCATATTTTAATATATTTTGATATTTGATAATAAAGATATAAATAATCATCAACAAATATGAAATTCAATGTGTTGCAATACATCTTATATCTTATGCATGTGTAAAATCTTTCAATGAATGTACAGATACTATACTGATTCTAGGCAGAAAAGCCAGATACTACACTATGATTCAAGGCAGGGTACTGGAGATTGACAATTAGTTTTTGACAATAAATGTTAAATTTTCAGTTCCTCGCTCCACATACATAGCCAGCCAGCCAGCCCAAATTAAGAACTGAAGAAGGTTATATAGACAGTTTCTAATATTCCAACAACAAAAATATTGTTTAAAATTAAATACTATTTTGATGAAAAAGAAAAAAAAAATATTGAGTCTTTGGAGTAGAAGAGTCTTTGGAATAGTGAAACTCACTAAACCCCAAAATAAACCAATAATTGTATTTTTTAATTCCTCTCTGTTCCTCACGATTATCAACTTTTTCTGCTTCAATGACTATTTCAAAATTTGCTCAAATTGTTTTTTTTTGACGGACAGAAAAGAAAAATGAAGAGAAATAGAGAGAAGAAAATCCTATTTGAATCTGTCAAAATCTTTCTGCAGAACTCCCATCAAGAATTTAATAAGTTGCATCCAACCTGCACAACTGCCCAAAACAACATCCATAACTTGGGGGGGGGGGGGCTTGATTAAATAGAAAAACAAGTCTAGTTAGTCACTCAATAGAAACTGTTATGTAATCAATATCTTTTGGCAGTTGGCTGTGTTGGGAATGATCAGTGAATAATTTACTTCTCTTACCTTTTATTGGACACTAAAACATCTGAATTTAAAAAAACAAAAAAGAAAAAAAAAAGTATGAACTCAGCAGATGCAAACTATAGACCAATTTAACATAACTTGCATTGCAAATTGAACCAAAAAAAACCATTTTGAGGAGAAATTGAAAAAAAGAAAAAAAAGAAGTTGAAGACATAAGGAGAAAATGTTTAGATTTTCAGCTGTCAAACTCCATATGCGGACCCTCTGTGATACACACATAACCAGCTAGGCAAACTAACTTAAAAACTGAAAAAACCTGTGTGGCAGCTTTGGTTGACAGTCTTAATTGCATTGGTGAAAATAAAAGCAAAAACAAAGACGTTTTTTTTATCCATGGATCTTTAATACAATCTGTACCAGAAATCACTTAGATGAGCAACACAGGACGACCAGAGGTTGATGATGACGTAAGAGAATCATGGTTAAGAGAAATTGTATTTTAAGATGAAAATTTTATTTGAAATCACGAAAATTAAAAATCAAAATAAGGATAGTTGATATAATTCATATTGGACTCGGAAAAATTATTTTAGAGTTTTGTAAGAGAAGTAAAAGTGTAGGAGGCCTTACAGATAATCATCAGTCTTTTAACGTCCGTCGTGGGACAGACCTTCCCCAGGATTGGCCACACTTCTCTATCATGGGCGTCACGGAGCCAGTACTTAATGAACTTGTCTAGCTCGTCTCGCCATCTAATATTCTGCCAGCCTCGGTTGCACATGTGATCTCGGAGGATCCATATCAGGAGTTGTGATGTCCATCGTTTGTCTGCCATTCTTGAAACATGGCCAGCCCACCGCCATTTGAGATTTTTAATGGATTCTATGATGTTGCTGACTCTTGTCTTTTCTCAGATGTACTGTGCTGTCTTGTGGTCTCTCCATGTGAGGCCCAGCATTATTCTTTCATGTGCACGTTGCATGGTTCTCAATTTACGGGTCTGTCTCTTTGTTAGGTTCCATGTCTCGGCTCCATAAGTGACTATTGGGAGGATGCATACCATATAATAACATGCAATAATTGGCAACAGTCTCACTAGCCATTTAATGGCTAATTCCAAATAAAAGCATAATTCCAATTTCCCTATCCAGCTGAGTGTGTGTGGATCAGGTTTAGAATTTGGGGGCTATTTTGGTGGGATTCTAGCAATTTTTGGTGGTCCTTTGACCATTTTTACTCTTTGGGGCAATTTTTGTTTTTTCTGTCATATATTGACCATGTTATGACGGAAGATCATTTTGCATAAGGGTTTCTATATAATACAATGCAATTTATAATCATTCTATCGGATAATACATATCTATTTCTTAATTAGTGTCACGTTGAAAAGAAACAAATAGACCAAGAATAGATAAATGAGAAAGCATTTATTTGAACCTTTGCATTAGTTAGTTTTTTAGCTCTATGGTAAGAGTATCACTACGTTAAAGTAGCTACCCTATCGGTGGCAGGTTCGATTTCCACAGCAGTCCCATTTTCTTTAATTGTTTATTCTATTTATGTTGTCTATGGTAAGAGATACATCAACTGTCCAAGAGATCATTTCGAATAAGAGTTTCTATATTATATAATGCAATTTATAATCAAATACAAATATACATACTTCAGAAAACTCCAGAATTCCTAGCTAAAACCTGGGCATGGAAAATGGACTTTGCATTGACTTTGCACTAATGCCCTCCGGAAAAGATCCCCAGGTAGAGGTAAATAGCAGGGTCAACTGGACTCAGAAGAGACAGAAAACTGATTCAAAACCATCGAGAATTTAACCTCTCGTCCATTATCGTGGCAATGGAGAGTATTCCCGAGGATAAACCGTTAATGGGGCTCTAGTAAAACCTTGACGGGCATAGACAGCTGGAATTTAATTATAATGGTTGCTAAAGTAAAATAAAGGAGATTAAGAATGGACGTACAAAATAAAGAGACCGCTGGCCGACAAAACACCTTCAGTATAAGCGGAAGATTTTTTTTTCCAAGTTAAAGAAGTGAAGATTGCAGCTGTGAATGAAGTAACATTTTCTATCTTTGTTCTTTTTTACTCTACAAGGAACAAGTAAACTTAGTGTATACAAAGAGTAATCAGAAAAAAGTGAGAGACTGACCAGTAATGTTTCTAGGGTTGGTGTCACCCACAGTTGTAATTCAGGGTGTCACCCCCAGTGGTGCCAACTCAAAGCATTTTTGCATTGAAAAAGAAAAAAAAAAAAAAAAAAAAAAAAAAAAAAAAAACAAAGACCTCAAAAAACGCAAAAATCCACTGAAAAACTCCCCTCCCAAGCCCAAAAACTATTAGCCTTTATATGGCCATTTTTATTGATAGAAAACAGCTACGTTAATCTAAAATGGCTAGGATATAGCTAAAGATTTGCTGAAAGAAAAAAAAATAAAAAAGAAACAAAAAAAAAAAAACAATGAAAACTATTGCTAAAAGTAGCTAAAAATCTTGAATTTTCATACTGCCAAAATATCATGGTGTCACCCTCTCTGATACAATCAATTCCTGTCAGCTCAACTGGCATATTGACAGTGGGGCCGCCTGCTCTGGTTGATACTAACAAAATCTTTTGGCCACAAAACTAAAAGAGGTAGAATCATTTCTTTCAATAACAGTTATGAATGTATTGAGAGATGTGCAAAGTTTGTATTGAAAGTATCCAGCTATTTTGGACATCAAAAGACTTTTTTTCAGATGACTGAACTCTTTGCAGTGTTATTAACATGATATTTCGGCCAATCCGTTCTACCACCTTCTTCAAACGTACTATCTAAATGCAATCACAGTAATTCGAATTTTTCTCCAATGGTAGTAATGCTTATATATACAGTTCAGGTGATATCTTTTTCTTTCCGTGTTAGGCCTGGATTCCCACACATAGCAACCATTAGAGAAAAATTGTTTATCACCACCGCATTTGGATAGTACACCTGGAGAAGGCCATAGAATGGATCAGCTGAAACACTCAACTCAAACTATCATCTGAAAAAAGCTTCAATAAATATAAATAGCATTTTAAATATCTTGAGAACCCATTGTGCAGCATTGATATAACAACAGCTAATCAAAAGGGAACCTTTCAGCGCATAGGGTTACTCAAATAGTTAGTAGTGAGACACAATTGAATTTTGTATACTGCACGGCCATCGTATTCACAACAACTGATTGGATTATATTAAGGAGAATGCAATGAAGGCAATCCCAAAAGAGGACTTGGTTTTGAAAAGTGGACAGAATAATGTGATAAGTGTTAGGTTCCAATGGAAGTACTTTGCTAGAATATTGGCACTTTAGTCCCCTTCAAAGCTTTTTTTTTTTTTCTCTAGTTAATATTGAATGGCTGGCTGCTCTCCATACAGACCTTGTATTTTCTCAGATGAAGAAAAAGCTAATGACATGACACTTTAGGGAAATTGAATTTTCATCAATGTTCACACTTGTGATAATAATGTCCAAAAAAGATTGGAACAGTTTTAATCTGTTTACCATGAAGAGAAAAAATAGCTCAATCAATAAATGTTCAGACATTAATGAATTACACGCAAATGCTGTCCATTTGGGAGATTTGCAAGTAATTTGCGATGAAAATCACTTATATATCCAGCCCTGCAGTTGGTGTCTGAAACACACACCATAAAGTTTTCAAAGATTTTGTATTAAATTTTTGTCAAAAGAATAAAAGATTAATTTCTTATTAAATCTTGATGAATCTCATTTATATTGACACACACTTGAAATCGTACAAGCTATGTCCATAAAGCCTCCAAAGATCTTTACTTTTGCCAGAAAGTTAATTTATGTTTTTATTTTTGCTTTATGAGGAAAGGGACACCGAGTGTTCATGTAATATATACACACCAAAGTACAAACCAGTAATTTAATATGAACACACTCTCACACACAGATGAAGATTGAGAATCAAGTCAGATGCTACCATTGACACAGCTGAGATTTCAAAGCGAACTGAGCTTGAAAGACCAGTGATGGCCGAATGTATTAGCAAGATCAAAAGTAAGAATTTCTTTTAAAATACAGCATGAATTTTGAAAAATTTATACACTCCTTTAAACCAGCAATAAAGAACATCATTCAAAAACTGGAAAAATTTGCAAAAAAATTGAACAGACAAAAAAGAAAAAATGTTATTCAGTGTAATACACACACACACAGAGCATTTTGCAGCATGTAAGATGCATTCATTTTTTCAAAATCATCGTACTTTAAATGGTAGAGGGCGTTCAGGGAAGGCTGTAGAATATTTCCCTCAGTTTTATCTTTCCAACATACTTTGTGCAAAATCTAGAGCATTTCATCTGCCATAATGTGTGTTTATATATTTAGAAAAATCACTTTGGTTATCGAGTCATCACTTATTTGGGTCAGCAACGTGAATTTCTGGAATGATCATTTTGATTTGCTCTACTTAATCAACCTCAGTCAGCCGTGCATCTGCTTTTTAGAATATAGGTACAATTATACGTGTCATTCAATTGATGCAAAATTTCAAACCCCCATAAAAACAGGTCCGGTGGTTGGTCACTCGGTAGAATGTCACATGACCAACATCTTTTGGCAGCATACCTTGTTAGGAGTGATCAATTGAAAAATTAATTAATGATTAATTTACTTCGCACCATTTGTTTGCCCAATGTCACTAAAAAGTGATTTTCAAAAAAAAAAAAAAGATATGAGCCATAAATGTTGAAAACTTCAGCCCACTAGCTTTATAGATGCTGCCTGTGCAGCTAATATGTACTTAGCCAGCCAGCCAGACCAACTTAAAAACTGAAGAAACATATGTTGACAGTTTTGATGATGGCTCCCAATATGATACCACATAAAGATTAGTCACTCTAAGAAAAATTGACGACAAACCTAATCTAAAAACAATCTTCCAATAGAAGTCAGAAAACAATAAACACAAAGACAATCCAGAACTGCTCGTTAGGATCGTCAACTTTTTGCCATGGAGAAGCCCAATGTACCCCAAAGTGAAAAATAGAACCATCTTGAATATGCAAGAATTTAAAACTGGCATTCCAAGGGAAATTATGAATCCTCGCTACCTATATATGCTGCTTTTTACCTTGTCATTTAAGCAGTAGTGGTGGTAAAATCAAGTTACCTTTATGGAAATACTACTAGTATTGTTTGAATTATAAATCTAGGACTTTTTTTTCTCATTTAATTAGATTTTGTTAGTCACATGATGGGGTGATCAATTAAATTTTTTTTCAAAGTGGAAAAAGGGGTATTCAATGAATAATTTACTTTTCTTTCCTTTTTTTGGTTGTGATCACAAAGAGTACAAGTTTTCAAAAAACAAGCATGAATGCTGCTGGGCACAAACTAAGGGACCAATTTGACCATAACTTTGATTGTAAATTGAACTTCCCCCAATAAAAAACCTATTTAGAGGGAATAATAGATATCATCAGTTGCAATCATGAGTCCACACTGCTGGATGAAGTCCTTTCTCGCCATGTACCTTGCTCATCTCCATTTTTGTTGCTCAATTACTTGTTCATCCTGGTTCTCTCTCGACTCCGTGTTGATCATTTTTGATTGCTAAGCTAAGAGTTATTCCTAACATTGCTCTTTCCATTACCTTCTGTGCTATTCTGAAAGTTTTCTCATATATATATATATATATATATATATATATATATATATATATGAGAAACTTTCATTTGATACCGACTTTACTTATAGATTACATACGTATATTACCTTCTGTGCTATATATATAATGAGAAACTTTCAGAATAGCACAGAAGGTAATATACGTATATAATCTATAAGTAAAGTCGGTATCAAATCTGGATTATCAAGATCTAAGAATCTGAGTGACCTTCATCAGTAATATTGCAGGCTGCACCCCTCAAAATGAAGATATTTCAGAAAATCTAAGTACAAGTAGCCATAGAATTTTGACCAGTGCCAAGGTTACTGGAACAAGGCTATTCATCAATCTGGATAATACAAGATAATCTTCAATAGATTATCACAAGTGGATTTAACAGGAGGGGGGGGGCTGATGGGGTAACCAAGCCAGACAGACAGACTGACTGAGATGAGGAAGCATTCCAGTAGAGAAGCAGGTTGATTAACTAAAGTTGAGAGGGTCAGATTAGCACAAGTGGATTTGTTATGGATTTGAGGATAAGATAAATAGAGTCATTATCCTTTTTGTCAAGTGAATATTGGAACACTTACGTAAAAACCATCATGTGGCCAGTGTATGATGCCAAAAGTTTTTTTTTTGCTTTTCTTTCTTTACAAAATCAGTAAATTATGTTTCATAAAGTCATTACCCATGAAATGTCATTATCTTTTTATATCAGCGGATAATGCTAAACATGTAAGATTTACTAATGCAATGGCATTTTTTTCCTGGATTCAATGTAATTAGAGATATAATTCCTTATTAGAAAGGTTTTTAAGCCCTTAACACTTGGTGTCCCTCAAAAACATGGTTTCTAGAAAATGCAACACATCAAAGAATTAAGGTAATGAAAAGTTCCTCGAAGAATCAATTGCATTGGAAAAAGAATCAAAACTTATGTTGGAATATACAGTTCACCTGTAAGGTGCTGTATGTTCATAGAAAGCCAAGGAAAATATGCTGAAGACTGAATAATAATACAATGAATTGGATTTGGTTAGTATATAAATCATACAAGCTATTTCTAGTGAGTTCAGTTCTTACTGGGTGCCCAAAAATGATTGTAGATATTCATGGTTTAGCTAAATCCTACTCAAGATATATATGTAGGGATAACAGAGGCACAGTGAATCACAAATTAGTTGTAGGTAGTAAATAATTTTATTAATATATTTCGGGAGGAAAACAAATTTTTTTTTTTTTTTTAAATAAAAAATTAAAAAATGAAATAACTGTTGGAGATGAGAATGTAATTCTCTCCAAGTTACCAGCTGGTGGGCACTTGTTCTCATTATTTCTGATTCGCTGTGCCCCAGCACTAGTGCACAGTGAATCGTCCTCTAGAGAACAGGGAATCAACACAAAATTGAAACCAACTAAACATTTTATAAAAGTATTGTTGAATTGTAGACTACGTTATGAAAGTTATCAAAATCTTTCAAACATTCATTGGGCAAAAGTTAAACACACAAAAGGAAACATAACACAAAATCACATTCACATACCCTCACAAAAAAAGAAAAGAACAATTCAAAATTAAAATGTTCTATCAATTTTTTTGTGAACTTCATAAAATAAATCGACAGGATCAAAAGAATTCAAGTAGCTCAATCCTTGAAGCGATCAACTGAGAAAGATAACCTTGGATTTCTAAAAAGGACAAGTACAGTGGTTGTTTTTCAGACAAAAGAATTACATAGCGCAGTGGTTACAGCATCAGACAAATTACTGTAAAGTAATCCGATGGTTCTAGGTTCAATCCCAGTGTGAGACAATAATAATACTACTAATGCTAAGAGGGGAGTACGGTCAATATACCCCCGTCGGATAAATAAAGGGTTCGGTTCGTTACTTCCCCAAATCTACCAGATGATACCTGACGAAGGCCGTAGAGTGCAACTGCCGAAAGGTTGTATGATAAAACAACCAAGATGGTCCGAATATCAATAGAAATAATAATACCTCATCTCAAAAATTCTGAGATACTAAAAGAATTAAGATTCGGAATAGTTGTGGCTCTATGATGAGAGTAAAAGTACCTCTGAGTATTACTTTTGGCTTAAAATTAGGCCCTTTAGCTTGCACACTGTACAGCAATGTTCAAGCAGGCAGACCTTTCACAGAACAAGATGGAAGAGGTGTTGACTTGAGAGAAGAAAGTAGCAGCCATCCTCTTGTGTATTCACAGGTTATAAAAAAAAAATCTTGATTCACTGTACCCAGTGATCCACTGTACCCCAGACTCAATATATACATAATAAAGTTATTTATGTAACTCTTGATACCAAAGATAGGATTTATTTTTAAAATGCCTCTAAACTTTCATTCAATTTAATGACTACATAAAAGTTTCTCAGAAAATACTGAAAGCCTATAAAGGAAGTGAGCAGATGCCAAAATTTCCATTGTGCATTTAGCATGGACATATCATGAATATAATATGAGTAGACAAACCCTGGACATGTTATGTCAATTTTTTTTTATATCAAATCATCTCGTGTGGCAGTGACATTAGCTGGCCATCAAGATCACTTGACTTGACTGCACCTGATTTTTTTTCTTTGACGATATTTCAAGGATAATGTCTACATCAATAAACCACAGACAGTTGATGCATTGAAAGAAAACGTAACAGATGAAATTCGCAAAATCAGTCAAGAAACTTTACGTAATGTTACAAACTGTTCTTTTGAGAACATATTCAGGTATTGTTGTAATTGTAATGACCCAGCCGACCAACCAGCCAAGTGGGCTACAGATTCTACTCTTTGCTTGTCTGAGTCTCCGGGTACTCCTGGTCACATTTTTGGGGCTACAACCTTGAAAATTTGCAGGAGTACACCACTAGGCCCCCAACTGAAAATAATTTTCTTGTTTTTTCAAAAAAGCACTTATTTGGGGACTAATCTTGTGCTGGTATTTTTTTTTAAACATACTTTTAGATAAAAGATCATTAAGAAAAAAAGGGTTTAGATAATTTTTTGGATAATTAGTTCAAGTACATGAGCAGGCTATGGTGATTCATTTCTGTGGGGTACAGTTATTCAAGTGATGTTTTCCCATAAATAAGTTGATTAGAAATTAAACCTCTGCATTTTGGATTTTCATTCACATTAAGAATATATTTATATCTATATGATATATAAAAATAAATCTGAATGACTCAAAAGAAATGGCATTGATAGTCATTTAGATCTTATTAGAAGTGAGTTTTTATTGACTGAAATGTTTTTTTTGTCTAATTCTTTTCATTTTTACTGTTGCTGTAAAGATTTTACAGCTTATTATTGAATGTGTAACAGTTCTATCACAAATGACAGTTTTATTCATTTTGTTTTTTGAATTCTGCTCATCTCGGCCATTAGCCATTTCCCTTCCCCAACGTATATGGGATACTGAATAGGCGGAGTGACCTATTTGGCAGAGTTTCAACTAAGGTTTTTTGTTAGATGTTTGGGGTTTTTTGGGGGGGTTTTTTTCAAACAAATAGATATAGTTTTTATTTGATCAAGAGCTTATTTAATTGAAATGAGCAAGGGGTCAGAATAAGCAGGAGGGGCGGTGGTAGAAAACCATGGGTACAAATTCAGAAGGATCTGAACAAAAACCAAGCCCTAATAAGGGCAGGGGTGGGTGGAAAAAAGAGTAAGTTTGGAATATTTACAAATACATAATGAGATAAACAAACACTTTCTCTATTTCTTATCACTGTTACTCAAAGGGGTAACTGCAGGATTTTTCGATATGTTCATCAATTGCTTTTGTACAGATTGACTTCAAAGTGAAAAACTATGCAACATGAACAAGAGAGAATCATGCTTAACATAACGTGGAGAGATCACAAGACAGAACAGAATATTGGAAGAAAGACAGGAGTCCGAGATCCTAGAATCCATTAGAAACTGAAATGGCAATAGGCTGGTCACGTTGCAAGAATGGCAGATAACCACTGGACGTCACGACTCACAATGTGGATCTCCAGACTTCATATGCAAAACCTGGGCCGACAATGTACAAGATGACGTGACAAACTAGATAAGTTTAGAAAGAACTAGTTCCTTGACACCCATAATAGGGGTCTGGTGAATCTAAGATTGATGATAATGATGATGATGTCAGTGATTATTGCAAGTAAGTTTATCAGTGACGTGGATTTGTTTTGATTGGGACTCATCTTGTCTGTCCCTGCTTGTGATATAAATATAGTTTTATGTTTCTAAAGAGTTACACATAGATAACCAAGCTTCTATTGTATTCAAAATGAGTTAAACTCCTTGGATATCAGCCCAGTCTTTGGATCATACTACAGTGAGGTCTGGTGTGGAGTTTTCCATTTATGAAGTTATGTTGGCTTTTAAAAACGTTTCATATTTTGGTTATCAGATTTTTGGATAAGGGGTACTCAACCTGTACTTACTAAGTTTAATATTATTTTCAATATCATCATAATTATAATTGATAGTCTTAACTAAATACTTCAGTTTGTAGAATGTAATCATACATGTATCATATAAAAATCATGTCAATGCAGTTTTATTTATCACGAGAGATAGATGGTGCCAGAATTATCTTGAAACAATTTCAAGTTCTCATTTGCAAAAGCATTCAGTGCACACATACTTTTGTTAGAGGAAAAAATGCACAACATAAGATTTTTCACAGACTGATTACTAAAAATTACAAGGAACATTGCACGCAGACCATTTATCAGTTAACTAATGTTGCTTGTCATAGGATAGTATTTTGATATTTGGAATATACTTTTGCCATTGTGGGTAATATAAAATTGTCATTTTTAGTCATCGATACTTCAACTGTCTGAGGAGACACTTGTTAATCTAAGCGGTCTTTCACTGAATACCTAGTTGACAGATAGACACCTGTGAAAAAAGAAGTATATTTTACTATATTTTATCTAAAAAGTAATAAATTGAAAATCCAGTCATTAAAATAACTAATTTTCCATAAATCCTATTTCTACACTGGCTATTTTTTTTTGGAAAGATTTTTAATTACAGATTTGGGATTTTTCTATTGGCAGACAGACATCAAATATCTCGTAATCAAAGTAATTTTGGATGATGAACTGATATCAAAAAAATATCCAAGATCTTCTATTAGTGTGTAAGAGCCTGTTTTCTTTTTTTACGACTAACTTTATGCTATTTTTCTTGCTATCAAAATTAAAACTTCAAAGAGGATATTTAAATTACTGAATATAAAACATGCACACATATTTGTATAAATATAAGCATACATACATGCAGACATTAACACATTCGTACGCATGTTAGCCTCCAGCAGTGATTAATTGGCAAATTGAAAGTTCAGACCAGGATCTTAACAACACTTCATCAAAACTTGTAGACAGTTCTTGCATACCACTCCAAAGATTTAGGTTTCTTCCCATGAAAGCAAGAATGGTTGAAAGTAAGATTTTAGTCACTCAATAGAATTTCTTTTGGCAGCATGCAGTGTTGGGTGTGATCAATTAGAAAAATTGGCAAAAGGGTTTATCAATGATTAAATTACATCTTTTGCTTTTTGTTGGGCTGAGATCACCGACAAAAAATTAAAAAAACAGGTGAATGCCGCCAAACACAAAATAGGGGACCAATTCAGCATCAACTCATACTATAAATTGATCCCCGCCTTCTCTTATCCCTTCCAATCTTCATTGTTCGTCCATATATTTATCCAAATGTTATACATGGATTGGTTTTATATGCAAGATTCTTTCTACCCCTTTAATAAACTAATTCTCTTTTATGCTTTCTCCCTTCCTACCCTTTCATTAAACTACCTAACTTTTTTCTCCGTCATCTCTCTTCCAACTCTTATTAATATACCTAACCTTTCCATTATGTTGTTACTGAAAACATACCAATAGAATGCAGGCAGAAAGAAACAGAATAATATCAAAGATTTTACCATAAAACAGGTCTAGTTAGTCACTTAATAGAAACCATCACATTGACCAACATCTTTTAGCACCATGTTGGGGGTTATCAATAAGAAAATTGGAAGAAAGGGTGATCAATGGATTACTTACTTCTCTCACCTATTTATCACTAAATCTTGAAAAAAACAAGCATGAATGCTGATAGACATAAACTAAGGAATCAATTTAGCATAAACTTGCATTGTAAATCGAGTCCCCCGCTAAAAACCTAATTTGTTCATAAAACAAAACAACTGTTTTTTCTAGACATAAGGAGTAAATATTTAAATTTTCAGTCCTCTAGCTCCATTGATGTGGCCTAGCATAGCTAGCTAGCCAGCCAGCCAGCCAGCTGGCCCTACTTGAAAACTGAAGAAACCTATAGTGACAGTTTTGGTTGATGGATTGAAGGTTGCAGACAAGGAATGTTTGGAACCAACATGTATGAATTAAGGATTTCAGCCCAAGTACACACAAGATATTACCTAGAAGTTTGGGAAAACTAATTATGAAAAAAATTACTTACTCCAACACCTAGTTCCCACCATCTCTCCTAAAAGCATGTATACAGTAAACCTCACAAAAAAGTAGTAGCAAAAGTCTGTACTACACTTAGTTTGAAGGATCAGTAGATGAATAATTCATATCTGGCTGAATGTGACGATTATAAAGATATTTTAAGAGAACCTTACTTTCTTTGGCAAAGCAATTGAGTAACATCAGTACCAAGCAAAATAAGTTCCTACTAAAACGTCTTTATAATCATTACATTTAGTTTACATATGCTGTTCAAATTCTGGATTTCCAGTCGAGCTTTGTAAATATCAAAAGAGCATTGAATAATAAACTAAAGAAACCTATATTGACTATGTTTACTGATTTGGTTGACGGTTTCGAAAAAAGTAATACATTAAA
This sequence comes from Thysanoteuthis rhombus, assembly GCA_963457665.1. Taxonomy (NCBI): domain Eukaryota; kingdom Metazoa; phylum Mollusca; class Cephalopoda; order Oegopsida; family Thysanoteuthidae; genus Thysanoteuthis; species Thysanoteuthis major. Next base: position 31,794,196 of record OY735242.1, on the reverse strand, counting down.
TTGGGTGTTATATTCTTACAAAGACTTCAAGTTGAAAACAAAGTTCTTGTCACACCTACAAGTCACACCTTGTTCAATCAAGTTTAATTGATTCAGTATAGTTCAGTGATTAATTGAAAATAAATGAAATAAAAGTATCAATTGATTACCATTTCCTTTGGAAACTATTGGTAGGAAAAAGAAAGAAAGTAAGAAAAAAACAAAAAAAACATTGAAAGTTTCTTTATTATAACTGGCTTAAAGACTGCCTTTGGTGGCCTCTGCTAAATATTAAGTCACTTCATATTTTCGGTCAAAAGGCAACAAATCTAACTTCAATTGAAGAAATCTTTATGTATAACACTACAAAGATGACAAACGTTTGTTTCTTACTAAGTAACTGATTGAGTTTATTTTTATAGTCTCATACAAAATTGAGTCCTTAGGGCTGCAAGGGTAACTTGACCACCAGATGACCATCGGAGAGGTGGCAATGACCTCTGGAAGTCAATATAGGAACAGGTCGATTTGGCATTTTCAAATATAAAGGAGACAGTTGCATCCTATGGGCTGCAAATTTGTGTCAATGGTAACTTGACCCAAAGAAGCATTAAATAATTTGGCAAGCCAATTATAAGATCTAAAGTTTCATGAAGCATTCAAAAAGACATTCCTAGAGGAATGTAACACTAAGGATACTGATTCGCATGAAAACCTGTGGAAAGTGAGGCTAGGATCCTCTATTAATATTGCCCAAATGGTATTGCCAGTGGTTATATAAATCTATTTTAGAAGATGCTGGAATTTTTCGGCACTCTACGGTGTTGATCTATATAGATCAGGTTTTGCTCAGGTTTAGAGTTAAAGCATTTTTAATGCAATTTGGAAGGGTATCATTCTTGCTGTGTGATTTAAATTGCATCACGAGGGTTGCACATGTCCTTGTCACATTTTTGTGGAATTTTGTGAAAAGTCCATAATAGATTTGTTCAAAATACTGGATGCATCTGGAAATTTTTGTTTTACACATTGACAATGACATAAAAGGCCAAAATATATCATCTTTTAAATTTATGGTATTTATCAAATTGAAGGTTACAACCTTTGGGGGTTGGCGGAGGTTACTTTATTTTATTAAAAGGAGTGATAAAAGCTTTGGTTCACTGATAGCAGGGCCGGCCTTAAGAGCACTAGAACTCAATAGAAGGTATTATTTGCAGGGCCCCAGCTTCACAGCAAAGGTCTGTAGAATCTTGGAGATATAAAGTTTAGAACAGGCTTTGTATATCTATGGCAGAATGGAAAGCAATAAAAATATACAGTAAAAATTTCAAAATATAAATAGTATAAACAAACGCTAAAAGGTAAAACGTCCGTTCAGATAGAATAATGGTTAGTAGGTCTGCCACACAGGCCAAAGGTCTTGGGTTCAATACCCCGTATGAATAAACACAGAGTTTTGAAAATTTTTAGAACAAAACAAAAATCATAGCTGTTCTGTAAGAAATGTGGAGTTAGGTGTGTGTTGTATTGTTTATTTGACAAGATTAGAGTAGATCACACTAGTGCAGGACCCACTTGACCACAAGACCCAATTGGGAGCAATTGGATAATGGCCAGCTTTACCCAGCTAGATTTGTATTCTGCAGGAAAATGTAGTTATCCTTTGCCATTCAAAGTTAGGGACACCAGACAGATGTGAATGCACTAAATCTACTAGGTAGTTCTTGCTACCCAGTCAAAACCTTTTTGTCACCCAAAAACCATAAATCTTATACCATAAAACCTTTGATAAACAAATACTTCACCATTCATAAATTGTAAATGTACAAATATATGAATACAGTAAAACATACAATGAAAAAATATACAGTTCATTAATGAAAAATATTAGTTTCATGAAACCATGGTACAGTGAATTGGAAAAAAATTTAAAAGTCTAGAGTAGGTAATTTTCAACTCTACCAATGCATATGTAAGGATAACCCAGTACAGTAGCCACTTCCAATTAAGTGCTACCATACATGGTGAAATGTATTGTGTGTAATTAAACAAAAAAAAAACAAAAAACAAATGAAATTCTTTTTTTGAAAAAACTGTCACATCAAAATTTGTGAAAGTTCATATTCATCAATAAGTAAAACACTTTCTGAATAACAATGTTTCAAAAGGATCCAAGGAATATAAACATTGGGAATTTAATGCCGACTGATAGAAGGGTGTATAACCAATGCATCATCCCAATAGTCACTTATGGAGCTGAAACATGGAACCTAACCAAGAGACAGACCCGAAAATTGGGAACCATGCAACGTGCACATGAAAGAATAATGCTGGGCCTCACATGGAGAGACCACAAGACAGCACAGTACATCCGAGAAAAGACAAGAGTTAGGAACATCATAGAATCCATTAAAAATTTCAAATGACGGTGGGCTGGCCATGTTGCAAGAATGGCAGACAATCGATGGACATCCCGACTCACAACATGGATCCCCCGAGACCACATGCGCATCCGAGGCCGGCAAAATGTTAGATGGAGAGACAAGCTTGACAAGTTCAGGAAGTACTGGCTCTGCAACGCCCATGATAAAGTGTGGCAAATCCTGGGGAAGGTCTATGTCCAACAATGGATGTTAAAAGACTGATGATGATGATGATGATGATGCCCTCATGGGAGAGAGAGTCTGTTCATGCAGGTGCAGTAAGAGCCCCTCTGATTGGTTGCCAAGTTACATCAAGGAGGCGCAATCAGGAGAGCAGAGATGAACAGGTAAGGATGGAGAGAAAAATAAATTTAGACAAATGGATTCCACACGATTCCCTTTTTGACATAATTATTTAACAAATCATACTTGGCAAGACTGATCCATGCATTTCCTAACATCAGTCTGTCTGTCCACTCAATATCTCCAAGAGTTCTCTATGAATTCTAATGAAATCTTGTGGGACGGTGATCAAGGTAAGAAGTGATAGAATTTTGGTGCAGATCTATGTACAGTTATCTCCCCGGCATCGGAGCAGTATATTTTCTAATTCACCAAAAATCTGTATGTCCGTCTGTCAGAATGTGACAGCCTACTGCAAAAACCATACCATAAAACCATGAAATTGTCTGTGTACCACAGATATTAAGAAATGTTTTTAGCACAATTTTTTTTTTAAATCACCCCACCAATGTTTGTCAGGGCAGGTTCAATTTATGGTGTAAATTCATGCTAAAATGGATACATTCTTCTTCAGCCACTCTCTTCCAGCTGAACTCACTTGCTACTGATGAAAGACTGCTTCCTCTCAGAACGAGTGGGGACTTCATCTCGTTCATAGAGAGGAGGGGAGAGTAAGGAAAATATCTGGCTGCTGATTGGAAATGCTTTATTTAGCTAACAGGGTACTTGAGTATTGTTCATAGCCAGGGGCAGCGAGTAAGAATGAAGGTCTATGCTTCAACAGAAAATGAACGAACACTTTCACTTGACATTTTTCCGAGACCGTTGGAAAACCCACTAGCAGTCATAAATATCACTTAAAACATAAATTAAACACCATCCACTTCTTGCATCTTTTATAAATTGTTTTTCTTTGAGGCGGGGTTCAAATTTGACAGCAATATATCCTGCGTGTTAGGACAGGTATTCAGTCTACAGGTTTTTCTTGGATTAGTGTGGTTAATTCATTCCGAAATTCTCTGTACTGTTCAAAACCGCACTGGTATTGCTGTCGTCTCATTCATTTATTATCTCTTCATCTGAAAGGTAGAACCAAGATTTACTTACACACATCTAACGGCCCGATTCTTCTCTTAAAGAAAACCAATCCCCGATAGCAGTTGTTGTAAAGTCTATGTATTGCTATTTCAGAACATCATCTAACAATGCCGTCAAAACAGATCGTTAAACGAATCCTGGGTGAGACAGAAAAAAAAAAATGTCTTCCTCGTCAGTACATAAATGTAACAAAAAAGACGACGATTTACCACATAAAAAAGACATCACAATTCATCATGAGCCTTTTTTTCATCCATTCATTTAAAAATAAAAACCATCGCTCATGCCAAAACCAAAAATTTCTTTATTGTCATCATCCGAGAGAGAAGGGATGAAACGTTTTTCCGTATCATCATAGCAGCAGTATGACAGAACGGAGAATCCAGTGTTGCCAAATATGATTGGCTATTTATAGCTAAAAATATCTTTGAAAATGGCTACAATTAGCTAATTTCTATACGTTCCCAGCTAACAATTCTATACTCGAAGTCCGTTATCAAATATAATAACTACACTCTAAGATACCAGAACAAACTTCTATCAATAAAGATCATTGAATTGAATAAATATTTTTCTTAAAGGGTCTGATTTATCAGCCAAGTTATAGGAAAACAGCCAGATCTAGGCAGGAACAGCCTGAAATAATAGTCAATGCAACGTACACGAGGTGAAGGAAAAACCAAGAGATTTATTGAATGAATGAAAATGGCGATGATCAAAAATGAACTTAAATAAAACAAATTGAAATTAAATAAATAAAAAGTACAATATTCAGCTTATTGGAAGTTCGCCTTCAGCCACTTAAACGTTTTTACAAAAATAAATAAATAAATAAAAAGCCAAGAGAGATTAATTGCGTTATGCTTGTTATAAAGGCAGCGTGCACCCCTTCCCTATTTCCTACACCCAGTCTCTTGTACCTACCACCACCCAAACCACCGACGACTCAGCTTGATATAAAGGCATCACCATTTAGGAGGCCTGGGAACGCTTAAAAAGAATCCATAAAAATGAACAGTAATTGCTCTTCAACGCTAATATTTTGATTTGCACAAGTTTTCTACAGGAACATTCTACTTTCGGATTGTGGGAGACACCTGTACGATGAGGTACCAAAAAAAAAAAAAAAAAAAGTGACCCTTCGTTCAGTCCCATGCTTAATAACTGAGTATTAACTAACGGTTTTTAAACCGTTCAAAATGAATTTGATGCACGCTTGACAAATAAAGGTTTTGTAGGGGGGGGGCACTAAAGGGTGATGAATGAAAAAAATTGAAAACACTCAATTCGATTGCTGTGTAAGTGTAGAGCAGTCGGGTTTAAATCGTTGTTATCAAGTAAAATGATCCTATTTTCAGGTCGTGTGTCAGGATTGAACGAGGTAATATTCTCGTTTCCCGCGACACACGTAAGCGCATTTCAGTTTCAATTCATCATTTCAACAACATTTACATGAAACCTGATGTTATTTCGTTGAAAACAAAAACAAGCCTTCTCTCTGGAGCTAAAATGAAAATAAACATGAGTGTTAAAACATTGAATATTCTGAAAAATGTTTCTTATTTCGCGCTTAAATGACCACAGAAATAAATTGGCCATTGGTAAAAGTCCGTATTTTTATGCAAGATCTTTAAAAATAAGCAAATCGGGCTAACAGAATAAAGTAAATTTCAGTTTGTGAGTTCAGATGCATGTTTAATTAATTAATAATTAATATTTGTTGATCTCCATTTTTTTTTTTTTTTTCGAGAATAACGACTAGACATGTTTGCCGCGGCGCCCAGGATAGAGAGGTCTGGCGAATATAGGGGAAGGTCTACGTCCAACAAAAGACGATCAAAAGACGGATGATGATGATATGAGCAATCTGAAGGAGAAAATAATTAGATACTTTCGGGATATACACCTAACCATTGAAGAAAATGGTTTACGGAAGGCTGGAAAGCTTGCATGAAATACTAAAAATGGGAACACAATTGAATGCCACGGGTCCAATATGAAAACCCAGTTTTTATTCAAGTTAAGTAATCAGCACCTTCCTTCATAAATCCAAAAATTAGATATCTGTACCTCGCATGAATGAATCGCCGCAGCCCGTGCGTGTACCATGACTTATGTGAACAAAAAAAATTGAAGTAGATCATTTCATCTAAAATTATCTACACAAAGAATCTGTTGCCCACTTCGCAGGTTGGTCGGGCTATTTGTGGGTCTACGGTGATCATATAACCTTATTTTAACTTATAGCATTTGGCCAAATTTTCATAGTGTAATTGTGTTCGCCTCCCAAATAATTCTGAGAGTAGCGGAATTTATGCAGTCTGCTACTAAACAATTGGAGGTGTTCTGTTGGGGAACTTACTGACGAACATTACTCAGGTAGCTATATGCAAAAAAATAAATAATTCTTTAAAAATGTATCTCGTTGGGGTTGTGGAGAGTGTTTGGGATTTGTTTTTTTAGGCATGCAAAAGATAACGGAAATCTTCAAAGAAATGAAAAATAAATAAAGAAAAGAGACGGGCATTTTGTGGTGATCTATTTCTAACAAAATATTCCAATTGTAGATTTTTTTTTATTACAAAATACAAAAAAGAGAATCTTGGCACGAGGAAGCGGAGAAAAAAAGGATTAGAAAATAAAACAGTACACTACATATTTTAGATAACTCGATTATGAAGATGAAAGGTTAGCTAATCAGAGCAGTGGCCAAGGAAAGAGATTACCTGTCTCGTCTACATTTTTATAGCGTTTTCTATAGCGGTGGGGGTGAAAAAGAAAAAAGAAAAAAGAATCCACTCCTCCGATGATCATTTCACTCAAAAAGGCGGAAACATTTTACATTTGCTGATATGGGTTTAAACGGAGGAATTCGCTAAGAACAAATAAATTGATTAAACTGGTTTATATCAAAAGCAGCAACAAAACTGTTAGAAAAACAAATGTATGGATGATAAAAGAAGCCACAAAAATGCATGCATACCAACAAGTACAAGGATATCATTAATTTATAATTGTCAATTATAAGGTGTTGCTTGATCTAATTAAAAAGTACAAAGGTCAACAAAAGAAAAAAATGCATTAAGAACATCTTCCTCTTTATGCCAATGTTAACCTTTTTTGCTCCACGCACCACCTTCCTTGACAGCTCAAAAAAAAAAACGTGATGCCCCCTTTCAATAATAAAACCAATTTAGTGTTGAAAAGGAAAGGTAATATTAGATCGGTGCAAAAATAATTGCGTTTTTTGATATTTTAAACTTTGATGCATATTTTGGAATGAACAATTATTTAATCATCTTCATGGAATATACCATTTTAAAGACTGGATTTTTCTCTATTTAAACTGAATGTTTTCTTTCCTCGGTTCATTCTGGTTGATTTGAGGCTGTCAAATCAAAGATGGAAAAAAGCTAATTCGAGCAATTGTGTTGAAAGAGTTCAAAATGGGACATGAAGCAGTCGAAACTGCTTGCAATATCAACTAAGTATTTAGCAAGGATGCTGCCAACAAACACACAGCTCAACATTGGTAAAATAAATCGAAACAGAGACGAGAGCCTCGAAGACAGAGATCCTTCTGTCATTAACGATATCTTATAAAGTTGAGGTGGACCCACGGGAAATAACAAGAAAGGTTGTAGAGGAACTAAACGCTGAACATTCGGAAGTTGTTTGACATTAGTACCACATTGGAAGAGCATAAAAAGTTTGAGATGTTAGATGAATGACCCTGAATGGAAAGCTAAAGGCCTTGCATGTTATGTGAACGACCATGCAGAAACTGTATGAACTAAGCTACGAAACCACCTCACCAAGCTTATTCAGCAGACTTTTTTTTTGACCGACTACCACTTTTTTTTTTCCAAGCATTTCAATAACTTCCTTCAAATTCAAAGCAATCTATCTCAGCTATGAATAAAAGTTATTAATTGAAATAAGAACCTTCAGAATCTATACATTTTTGTCAACTTGAAACAAGTGCATTTTTTCTGGAGGCATGAAATTCTGAGGTCTTGGAACCAATGAATTCTGCAAAGTCTTTCAAAATGTTTAAATAAAATGGTCATCCATCGGAGAGAGTGGTGTGGTTAGTTACTTGGATGAGGTAGAGTTTCGTAGCCTGGTTTGTTCAATTTTAACTGGGTCATTTGTGCAACATGCAGCTAGGTGTCACCACGGAGGTGAATTGGCCCTTTTTGATTGACCAATATTAGACATATACTTTGGAAATTCCAGGTGCATTTTGTCGACTTCTTGACAATACTTCTTTGCGATGATGGTTTTGCTAGGATTCAAGCTGTAGTGGATGATTCCAGACGCCAACCAACAAACAGGGACTTCAATCTTTTGATGCTGGTTTGGTCTAGGGGGAAGTGTTTTGCTACTCCACCTCTGTCCAGCCGCTGTGGAACGCTGTCGATTGTTACGCATAAAAAGTAGAGTTTCTGATTTTCGATCAGCTCGTGGGGCACTCATTTGTCAAGCTTTTTAGCTTTTCCAATTTGGTACAAATGTCGAACAACTGTTGAATGGTCAATATTCAGTTTCTCTGCAATCACTAGAGTTGAATTGATGATCATAGAAGGATATCCACAGCCCTCCTCATCTTCAAGGTTCTCACCTCCGTTTCGAAATTTTTGGAACCAATTTTGAGCTGAACATTTGATGAGGATCCCCTGGCCAAATACTTGGTCAATATTGCAAGCAGTTTGCACTGCTCAACATCCCAATTGATTGTATTTGCTTTTTTTCCATCTTTAATTTGACAGGCAGAGAAAAGAAAATGTTCAGTCCAAATAAATAAAGCAAAATTTACACTTTAAAACGGTTTATTCCATGAACATAGTTCATTCTAAGATAAGCATCAGAGTTTAAAATACCAAAAAACCGTAATTATTTTTGCACCAATGTAATAATACCACTTTAAATTTACATTACCATCTAAAAGTATAACAAGTTCGATTCAATATTTTCATGCCCCTAGTCCTAATTGCCCCCACAAGACATTGAAATTAGCTCCTTCTGGGAAGTGCGCCTCCATATTCAGAACCACTATTGTAAGCCATGTTTACTTCTGGTTAATTTATTATTTATTACTATCGTTTACCCTGCCGATTTTTACGAGTAAAGGAAACAAAAATGTTACGAACGAATGTAATGCTTCATTACATAAATAATGTGCTTTTACAGCAAATGAAATTATTACAATGATCACCAATAACGTTAGTAATTCTTCCTATTGAATTAATAAGATATTAGCCAAATTAAGCATAAATTTTATGTTATTACAATACGGAACAATAGTTACGGATGAAGTCATGACTACAGTAAAATCGTTTCATAGCTTTTTTATTGGTCTCCTATCCAAACCGTCTTTTTGATGGAAACCATTTTTTCCAATACATCCAATTCCTCTTATTTTATTTGTTATGCAGTCCAGAGTTCTTGAATAAAAGTGAAGTACACACACATATTTCCAGATGATTTATCTTGTGTCGTGACACTAGAAATAACTTGTGTTTTGTGCTGAACAGCTCAACATTAGCCTTGGGAGTATGATTATGTGACACAACATACAATAAATTGTCGAATTTGGAGATTTTTCAAGGAATAACTATTTTTCTATAACCTCTGATTTTTGAAAATATTTTTTTGCTTTGAATATCTGTTTGATTTCCCAGAAGACTGAAAGAAGAAAGACAGAGACGAAGGAAAACAGGGAATGGTTTAATCATTGACAGTGCTTAGTTTAGTCTGACAAGGCCACACAAGTAGAGCACTTGTGAGGGTTGAACTCACTTCACTAGTGAACTGGTCTCTAGACAAGTTTGCAAACCATTGTTCCATGGTGGTGACCTGAAGTTATTTGCACAATAGCAGGAAGATCTAACTCCCTATCCTAACAAATTGGTTTGTGAAACTATTTTTCAAGCCATCATGCTACAGTAGACAATCCAATGAGTCAATCTATATTTACTTTATTTGGCAAAACCTCTGAAACCAAATCGAGTGCGGGATTTGACACAGTTGGCACTTCACTGTGTCAATTCTTACGCAGCCTTTGATTTTGGCAACTGCAAGCACAATACATGTCTCATCTAGACTAGCAACCAGTTAATGAGTGTACATCTATATGGAGACAGCAAGATATAAGCATACACAGATGAGCCAAAACATCATGACCAGCAACATGTGGGGGAAAAATGACAGCTACTTTTATTCTTTAGTCTCCCTAAGAAAAGCCTTTGAGGCCACTTTTCACAACAAAGTGTAAGTAAGAAGGCAGTTATTTATGCCACAGAATTAAGACCAGTAGGAAAAAAAAGTTGAAATAGTATATTGATGCTTAACTACAAAGTTGGAAACACTAGAATGGGACATATTTAAAATGAAGACTAAAATGACTAAAAAAAGCACCAAGAGAGCTAAAAAGACTTCAAATTAGAAACACTAAAAACAAAAAAGACCAATATTAGGTAAGGTGCTTATTCACTCTGGATCTAAAGTGTTTTTAAAGTCAAGTTAAGAAAAAATGAATAAATAAATAAATAAAAATAAATAAATTTTTAAAAAATGAATAAACAAATATTATATATATATATCTCAAATAATTGTCATATCTTGAAACAACTGCGCATGTCAGGGTCAGAGATATATAAGCAGGTAAGCTCAACTAAAATTCGTCACGCTGCATTTATGAGCCAGAAGAAAGATTTCAGTGACTTTGATAGAGGCCATATTGTTATGGCCAGAAGACTACGTCAGAGGATTTCCAAAAGAGCACAGCTTTTGGTGTGATCACGTTCAACTGCAGTGTTCGTCAGCAGTGACCAACAACTGACAAGGCATTGGGTGGCCAAAACTTATCAATATGACATTTGAAGGAAGGCTTTTCTGCCTAGTATGAACCAACAGAAAGACTGTGGAACAAATTGCAAAGCCTTGATTATGAAATAAGGAATGCTCACATCAGTGTATGGGGCTGTGTAACTGTAGTCCAGTCAGTATCATAAATGGTTACACGACAGTTGGAACTGGATCTTGGATCAATAGAAGTCACCTGGTCCGACAAGTCTCACTTTCTCCTAAATGAGGTAGATGTAAGGGTACGTGTGTCGTTTTCCTGGGAAACAATCGTACCAGGATGGAAATCAACAAAATGGTGGAGGCAAACATTCTTCTAGGAAACACTGGGTCCTATTATTCATGTTAAAAGGTACTTTGTCGAATACCTGCTACTCAACATCATTGAAGACCAAGTATGCCTCTCCATGGTAACAGTCTTCTAGGATGAGAGGAATATCTTTCTGCAGAACAATGTGTTCTGCCACAATGCTTGAACTGCACGGGAATGGTTTCAGAAACATGAAATAAACTTCACTGTGTGGCATCGTCACCAAACTTCTCAAATCTCAATCCTATTGAGCATTTATGTGACGTGTTGGACCAATGAATTTACTTTGCAGATCCTCAATCTCACAGGTTGCAGCAGTTAAAAGACCTCTTCACATCCTGGCACTAAAACCTTAAAAGGAAAACTTTACACATTGTGCAGAGTCCGTGCCAGATCGGGTAAGAGCTGTTTTGCAGTCACATGGACGACCAACACCTCATTAGCTTGGTAATCATAATGAGACGCACATACAAAGATATATAGGTATAACTTGAATAGTGTGTTTAATTAGTTCCAAAATTTTCTGTACTGTTTAAAACTTCACTATTCAAGGTCTTATGATTTAATAAGTTTCTTTTAACTTAGTTACAGAATTAGTACAGCAGTACCTTAACTATACTTCATCAAAACCTGCTCTATTCAAGGTGTTGCTGTGTATACCCTTACAAGAGAATTAAGGATAAAGAAAGATACACAATTATATGAGGAGCTACGAAAAAATAATAAATAAATTTAAAAAAAACAAGAGCTTGAGGAAAATAAAAATCAATAGAAAATGAGATTATTTCCTGTTGGAGTGATTTCAAGAGATGTGTATAATGTCCAGCAAGACACGGGAGACACAGGGTAACTGGACAGAAGAATACATCGATTAATCTTTTCAAGTTTCCAATTTGAGGGGGGGGAAGGGGGAAGCGAGAGAGAGAGGTGGGGGTAGTGACACAGTTTGAGAGTGTCTAATGAACAATGTTCCCTCTAATTTTCTTAATGGCCGGCACAGCACCAAGAAACCAGTGAGCAATCGGAGAATTGGACTCTACAGACAATATTTCTACTTTTCGAGCAATCATTGATTTTTTGTTAAAACTTTATGAAACAAATGCAAGTTCCTTAAAAACAGAAGCAAGGTAAATAGTGCCCTTATGCTGGCCCTGCCTTCAGCCATCATTGTTCAGTCTCTCCTTCACATTATTAACCAGGCACAATTGCGATAAGTAAAATACACAAAGACCTGAAGTGGCGTCACTCACTTCACCTTGTACGACCTATGGCTGGGATGGGGGGATGGATTCATGCCTTTCCCAAGGGCTCTAGTGCAAAACGAACAGATTGTCTCTGTTAGAGTTTGAACTTGGCTTACCAAGTTCAATGTTCATGCCATTATGCCCCCCCCCAAAAGTGTGGAATAAAATGATTTAGTCAGGGGACTGATTTGATTTTATTATTTATTCATTATTATTTAATCCTATAGGGTGCACGGCATTAAAATTTTACATGATTTTTTTTCTTATGTGTTGACTGCACAGCTTAGAGGGAACACTGGTTATGAATGCTAAGCATATTTTACTTATATGTGGTTTGGAAAGTGGGCTAAGTTCCAATCAGTAATAGAAATCTTGGCCTTTACCAACACTTGAACACCAACCACCAGCTCTATAAGTAAATAGTACCATCTCAGCCACTGTGGCCTCACAAATATCAACGGATGTTATCTAACCCAGTCTGTTTATATATGTCTATGACAAGACGAGGGCTTTCTATGAACAGACCAAAATGCATCATTCATACAAGCTGCCTTTATTTCACACGGAGAATGCATTCCTAGGAAACGGTGTAAATGAAACTAGTACGAAATACTAGTAGATCCATTATGTAAGCAGGTCAAGATAAGTTTTTCAATTTGTTATTTTGATATATGAAATAAAGTAAAAACTTAAAATACTGTCTGAATTATCTCTAAAAAAAAAATTTTTTGCAAATTTCAAACCAGGTTAATTGTAAATTAGTTTACACATGCTGTAAAAAATGACAACGTACATGAAATATATCGATACATTTTCATTTTATATTTGCTGATAGAAAAAAAATTTACATTGCAGTGAACTAGAAGAAATACTTTTCCTATTTTTATATTCTTTAAATTCAGCATTTTATTATGTCATTAGAACAAGAAGGAAATTCTATTTTACCAAGTCAGTCAAAATAAAAATTCTTATTTACCACATCAGTTGTATGAATAAAATTCTATTCTACTATGTCAGTTGCGTCCCTTAGTGTGATAGAAGACATCTGCACATTGCTAATTATTATATGTGTGGATTGGCTCAAATCAAACGGGCATAAAATCATGGCATCCTGTATTTGAACTGATGGAGGAAGGTAGAACAATGAAAAGAATTTTTTTTTTTAATATAAAATGAAATAGAATAATAAGTAGGTTGTAGTTTCGTAAATAAAAATCCATACTTATTTCAAACATACATCACGCACATATATATATATATATATACATACACACACACACACAAAGAAATGGATACATGATTCAACAGAATGATTATAAATTGCGTTATTGTTTAATTATGATTATTATGATAATTGATTTGATATATTTATCTGTATATCATAATTGTTTTAATTTACATTATTCGATTTATCTATCAATACTTAATCCTTCTGTTTATGTTAATTCATTATGTTACTTTGTATCTTTAATGTTAGTTTCATTTATCTTTTTGGGTACAGAGCAGATAGGTGGATAAATAAGAAAGGTTGGTCGATGAATATAGACAAAAAGATCACCGAGGATGGCTGTAAACAGACAGAAATGCTGAAAGTGCACTGTTAATAGCATAGTAGTCCTTGTGTCACTGCAGTACATATTCAAAAAGCAAAACATTTGGTGTATGTACGATGTTCAATGGTTTCTCACACAATACACATCAATAGCAGTTCTATAACATAGGGTAGCGACACGACAAGAGACTAATTTTTTGGTCAGCATTGCTTTTATTATTATTTTTAAAAGAAGACATTTTGATTTATCCCAGAAATAACTCTTCATTCAAATTGAAGCTTTTTTTATCAAATTATCTCTACTGAACTTGGGTATTAAGAAATGGATATATGATCCAACAGAATGATTATAAAGTGTGTTATATTACATAGAAACTCTTATTTGGAATGATTTCCCGTCATTATACAGTTAAGAAATAACTTGGCCTAGACGGCATGAATTAAATAAACAAAGAAAATGCTGCAGCAGGAATTAAACCTGCAGCTGATAGGAGAGCCACTTCAATGTAGCATCGCTCTTACCATTGAGTTAAACACCCAGTGGTAATACAATATATATATATATATATATAATCCTGGCATTGCCCGGGAAAAAACTGAACATTTGACGATACAAAAATATGCTCCTTAATAAATATCCCTTTACACAACACAACCAGGTGAACAGGGTGGCTCAAGCCCCCAAATTATTAGAGTGTAGTAACTGGCAGATTGTGCAATCAATTCTTGCATGTGTTGCACATCCTCAGTCAGGCTCAGGCAGACCTGTGCAGGCCCGCATGCACCAGACAGGTCAACGTAGTCCATGAAGCTTTTCATGTCAGCGTCATTAAAATGTTAGGAAACAAAAGTTTGGGTTTAGTGTTCGAATAAGATGAAATTTATAAAACGATTTCTTTGCATGCTGAACATTTTTTTTTTTACAAATAAGCAAGTAACCGAAAGGAGCTAATGGAAGTAACCAAGTACTTTGAAGATGCACTTCTGTAGGACAGATGGAAAGTAATTGTCTTGTTTAGTATTATAGTTACAATGTGAATAGAAACCCCACCTCCCAAAGGCTTAAGAATTTTTTTTTTCAAAAACTGAAATTTCTTCAGACTATTAAGTAAAGGTGATATTGAGTGAAAGCATATATTATTTGCAAAAAATATAGCTATCTAACTTTTTCCAATAGGTTTTTGATTTCAATCAAAAACAATTTAGATAAATTCTTATAAAGCAGCTTTGTTGATATAAATTTAAATTACGTTTCATCTAACTGTAACCGAAAAAAAACAAGAAAAACATTGACAATAAATGTTAACTTTAACATTAGAAAAAGGAAAAGTTTATAGAAGTGTTGTAAACTGAACTGAATTTTGAGCAAAACCCATTTAATGTTATGCCAACATACGATGGTTAATAAAATTTTTGAAGATTATGCTCAACACAGCGATATGAAAAAAATGACAGGAAGCAAATTGAAATAAGGAGAAAAACTTGGGAAAAATAAAAAGGTCTATGAAGAAAATGTAGTCATAATCTGAGGAGAATGTAAAGGCAAATCCATTGTAATGAAATTTTCTAGTTAACTAATAAATAGAAAAGATTGAGGAAAGTTTATAAGAATTTTCATTTAATGTTATGTCAACACATGAATGGCTATTGAAGATTTTCATTGGATGAATTTGTAGAAAATAAATAAATAAAATTATCGATCAACAAATGGATTATCAAGCCAGTCTGCCTCTTGCCCCTTCTCTCAGAACCGTCAGCCAGGCCTGTCAAGCCATCTCTTTTTTATCTCCTTTCTCATTAAAGGCATCTGCATGAACATATTTCCAAATTTATAATATATATATATATATATATTATTGGATGGCTAGGTACATATTCAACATAGATGGTGAAAATTTTTTATAGACAACGAGGAAAACACAGATTGGGTGAACAGGTATTTATAAACAGACATTTCAGTGAGATGGGATATATGTATACAGAAAAACCCATTTATCATAAACATGGATAAAGTTATCAGATTAGAACCGGTCTGATGCATAAGCAAACAAAGCAGCCACAACAGGGACCCCAAATCATTTATCTATACAATTATTGTTATCTAAAAGACCCTGTTCCAGAGTGATCATAAGAAGTGACTTCTGCAAATCACATATCTTTGTCGTCAAGTTGAAAAAACTTGAAACTCAATATTGGACTTGAGCTTATCTAGTGAGAGACTCCAAAAAGAAACGATTCGTTGACAGTTGATAATAGCCAGAGAGAGAGACAAAGATAGGAACCAGTAAGAATGCTTTCTAAAAATATTACACAAATATTAGTAATCTTTTGTTATAACCAATCTGGGAGAGTTATTGTTCACTATTGAATAGAAACACAAACTGGAGGATCAAAGAAATTGATGGTTTCTTTTGCACAGAGAAAATCAGTTGGGAAAGGATGAAGAATTCAATTAAGTCAGACTTATTCCAACAAAAAAAAAAAAAAAAAATTGAAGTATTCATGTATACACATTGAACAATCATAACCGAACTTGGCAAAGGGTTCTGTTCTTTTTTATTCATGCATGTCTTTATTTGTGTATTCCAGCACTCCTCGTCATACCATTTTGTCTACATACTTGAAAATTGGTACCAGTATTTCACTGTGCCATTTCTGAAAATGTTTTGACTTGGTGGGGGGCGTTTTTGACCTTTTGGAGCCTAATTCTGACGGGTTTATTATTAACATCAAGATTATCCAGAATCCGTTTCAGATCCTTTCCAGTGGAAAATGCCAGTGATGTCACGAGTAGAATTTATTCTGACCATATTT
The DNA here is from genome assembly GCA_963457665.1 of Thysanoteuthis rhombus. Lineage (NCBI taxonomy): Eukaryota > Metazoa > Mollusca > Cephalopoda > Oegopsida > Thysanoteuthidae > Thysanoteuthis > Thysanoteuthis major. The sequence continues at coordinate 31,777,663 of OY735242.1, read as the reverse complement.
ATTTTATAACTGACCATTCAATTACAGTTTGCAAACATAGATAAAAAGTAGATAGTTTTAAATACATATACATAATTTTGTCAACATGAGACTGCTGGTTGGAAATTACAAAATTAAAGGTCTGGATAGTCACTTAATAGAAACAGTCACATTAAAAAGAATACAAAAAAATGAGTGATCAATGAATAAGTTACTTCTCTCCTTTTGCTGGGCCGTGATCAATACAAAATTTCAAATTTCAAAAAACAAGCTTGAATGTTAGACAAACTAAGGGATCAATTAAGCATAAACTTACATTGTCAATTGAAACCCCAACTTTTTTTCCAGGGTGAGATTTGTAAAAAAAATTTCAACAAGAAAGTACCAAATTTTCAGCCCTCTAGCTACATTTGTGCAACCTGTTCATGTGGTACATACATACCAACTGAAAAACTGAAGAGACCAATATCAGGTTCTTGGTCGGTGACCAACCATTGACCAGATTGCAGAAGTCCGGACAGAACGTTGATCATCCAAACAAGATGGGTGGTTGGGGGAGTATTTTGTTCGTTTAATTGATTGTTCAGATAACAGATCCGATCATGAGAAAAAGGAAGTTATGCTGAATACAAAACCGTAAAGATGCATGTTCAAAACGTTTGAATTCATCCATTGTGTAAAAACACAGGACATCAGCGGAAAATTTGTGATATCCTATATCACAAATGAAATCATGTTACGTGCCATTTAAATAACATTATGGAGCAAAGAGTTCAAGAAAGGACGTAATTACAGAAGTCACAGCAAAGATTAACAAGTCCGCCATCAAAAATTGATTCAATGATTTGGACGGTTTTGACTGATCACCATTAAACAAGCTAACGTTTGTTATTTTTAGACTTGACCTATTCACTAGAATAGAATGCTATCTCAAATATAATTTTTGTTGCAAAATTTGTTCAAAAATTTTTTTTTTTTTTTCCACACTTGAATATAATGATACCCACCAATTTTGACCCCAATTTTTTATTTTGACAAATTAAGAAAAATATCTGAACCACAACAATGTGAATGTCAGATTAGAACTCATTTACGCATTCAATTATTTGCAATTTTCTTATTAGTTTAATCCCACCCCGACTAAACTGAATCTGGCTTAATGACATAATTAAGTGCTATCAAAAATAGCCTATTTCAAGTAAATCCAGTGCATTCAATATATTACTGAACTTTAGCAACAAAAATTATATTCAAGTTCACAATGTACTTGAGTAAATAGGCTTCATGTTAGTTTGTTTTGCATTGAAAAGTCAAAACAGTCCAAATCATCAAATCAATTTTCGATGGCAGACTTGTTGAACTTTGCCAAAGATACATTTAGGTACAGGCAGTAGAAATTCACAGTCCATTTTTTTTTTTAGGTGATAAAAATGATTCATCACTGTTTAGAATGACCAACAAAGGTCAAGCAGACCGATCACTTTCTCTTCTCGGACATGGAAAGAGCAATAAACTATCACTTGAAACAAATACATACTTGGGACAAATTTGTGAAATCGAGTATTCACAGGATCTTGAGATTCAGATAATCAAGGTTTAGATAACCAATCATCATCAGTCTTTTAACGTCCATTGTTGGACATAGACCTTCCCCAGGATTTGCCACACTTCTCTATCATGGGCATCGCGGAGCCAGTACTCCCTGAATTTGTCTAGCTCGTCTCTCCATCTAATATTCTGCCAGCTTCGGTTGCCCATGTGATCTCGGGGGATCCATGTCGTGAGTCGTGATGTCCATAATGTTCATCAGTAAATACTGCCTCCCCCTCTCTGAGCAAATATTCTTCATTAATGTTCAAGTATTATCGATACAAGCCAAGTCCTTGTACATTAAAAAATGGACTTGGTGATCAGAGTTCAAATTTCAGCCAGGACTGCTGATGTTCATGTAACACTATTGCTCTTAGGAAAGGCTCCTGGTGTTGTTCCCATCAGACATCTTGAGAAAATGTCACACACATGCTACAATGGTTGCTGGAGAACAAATCGAGCAAGTGAACACGTGGGCAAACCACTTTCCCTTGCAAACCATTAATGACAGTATAAAGCTGTTACATCCATTATCAATCATGACAAGTGCTATAGCATTTAATTTCATAAGCAATCATAGTGGGCAGCACCTTGTGTAAACATTATATATATATGTATATAAAAAACAGATAACTGGATGTAGTATGGACTTTTGATGATACCATTTGTAAGCACTACCCTAACACTTGGTTTTCACAGTCTCCTTCAATTTTTTGGTTTTTCATTATCTGTTATATGTACAAGGTGCTATCTAGAAGGTTTGAGAATTTAACCAAGAAAAAGAAAAATTACTAACCCTAACACCTAGTTTCCTTCAAAGTTGTCCTCTTGCCTGCCATTTGCACACTGGCTTAAAAAGGATGGTGGCAAAAGTTTTCACCTACGTTCAGCTGAAAATACTGTTAAATTACCCTAAAATTTCACGTAAAACCTGTTTTTGCATAATATACACACCCAGGTCTGTAGCCTAATGATGAAATAAAAGCATCTATCTTACACAATATTTTTAAACATGAGTGCATTGGAAAAAAAAAAGAAAAGGTTAATTCAGAGGTGAATATTAATCACATAGGTCAAACATTATACAGGTATCCATCACTTATCCAATTGTATATACGTCCAAGTTCCCATAAGCTTTTAATAGAGTTGAAAAACCCTGATCGGCAAATGGGATATAAGCAGACATAGTGGCTTTTGAAACAAATTGTGCTGCCAGACATTTAGCAAAACTGTACAGCAATAAATATGTATGTTACAGGCTTATGTATTTACTGTATTTTTTCATCGTTATTTTAATGTAAATTCGCCATCCTTGTTAATGAAAAGTCTACCACAGTTGTGTTGTGCACTTTACAACTAATACCCAATTTGAAATCAGGTTTTAAATTTTATAAAATATATTCAAGTTTTTTCCTTGTTTTTCTAGAATGATAGAAAGATTCATTCCCATATTGTTTTGGTTGCATGTGAGCAAATTTATGAAGAAAAGAAAAAAAATTCAATCAACAACCCAATTTCTAATTGTTTTTATATCAAAATAAAAAGTAAAAATCTGGTCCAGTCACAAGACAGCACAGTATATAAGGAAGAAAACGGGAGTCCGAGACATCATAGAAACTATCTAAAACTAAAATGGCAACGGGCAGGCCATGTTGCAAGAATGAAAGACGACCGATGGACATCACGACTCACAACATGGATCTCCAGAGATCACATAAAAAACCGAAGCCGACAGAACACAAGATGGAGAGATGAACTAGACAAATTCAGGAATTACTGGCTCTGCAACGCCCATGATAGAGAATTGTGGCGAATCCTAGGGAAAGTCTACGTCCAATGACAGACATTAAAAGACTGATGATGAAAGATAAAAATTAGTCAAATTTCAAAAAATAACGGGTTACAATATTGCATCCAATAATAAATCAAACAATATAGACCATATTTCTTGAGGAAAACTTATCCCCGAGAACAGACTCTGCCAGTTCCTTCAGGCATTGGAAAATGTAATCCTACTGTTGCCGAATATGACTCAATGCCAGTTATTACACCTGAGAAGTCTTCCAGTGGGGAAAGTGGAAAGGGGATTCCTGCAGATGTCAATGATTCTAATCATATGTAAGAGTGGAGGTGATTTATTTACAAAACTGTTAACCAAAAAAGTTTCAAAATATAAAAAGGGCAAAGAAAAAAGAAGTGGTCAAAAGAAATATTTTAGATGAAAAGAAAAGTTCAAAATATCAGTGAAAAAAAATTATATCTTTCATAAAATTTTGATTGCAAAAATTATTAGTTTTGTGCCCCAATAATACTTTGTTATGCCACAAAAATATAGTGTATGGTAGACTTATGCCAATAGGATTCCATTTAGAAACATTCTGTATAATTTTGCTCAAATTATTTTGTAATGTTTTGTTATTACTTACCTCTTGCTATTTTCAACAGTACCATTACTTAAATCAATTGATATATTCTTACGAAAATATCAATCAAGATGCTACTACACCTTTCTTACATGTGTTTTCTTATGAATTCCTTCATCAGTTTGGGATATGAAGAATAACCCAAAACAGGTTTCTTTACATAAAATAAAATCAGCTTTGAAAGTGCATCTCTGAGATATGAAAAAAACTGCATTCAGAATTTCAGCTCATATGGCATTGAAAACGAATGTATACTAATTTTTGTCAACATACATACAACAATGGATATGCTTGGCTAGTGTATATAACGGTACGGTTATACAGACAATACTTGAACAATATTTGTTTATTTCATATTAAAAGTATACTTGCTAAAGTATTTTCTGCTACAAATGCAGAATGTAGATTCTCAAATGTGAATAGCTGATCTTGGTAAGAAGGCCAAGGCTAGCTATAAGCTTTATAGCTGAAGTATAGATGCACATTATAAGTATATGTTAAGATATATCCTATTCAAACATGTGCTTATTACGTAAGATCTGCAATATAGAGCATAATTTGGGCTATTAATCAGTACAAGTAGTGTAACTAAGATTCAGTACGCCATAGGCTTGTACACTATTATACGATGTTCACTTTGTGTCCAAATCGCTTATCCTACTGGCCGGGCTGTATCCAGGATGTTAAGTGATGCATACCAGTACAGTGAAAATTTCAGATCAAAATTCAGTCAATAACTATGAATCAGACTACAGACATATTGAGTCACCTTTTTACAGTTTGCTCAGAGAGTATAATGGTTAGCACGTCTGCCTCACACACGTAAGATTCCAGGTTCCGTCTCCAGTATGAGCAAAGAGCATGAAAAACTCTTCATAAGAAATTTCTCTGCTCACTCAGCAGCTAATTGAGTACACTCTGGAGGTGGAGGTATAAAGTCCTGGTCTCAACCAGACTTGAAACCAGGACTTAGTCATTGGCCATTTATACTCCAATGGGAGTTGTCTGCTATGAGATGGGCATTTTACCTACCTTCTACGCAACGTATACAAATATCTGCCACTGTTCCTGGGAAGGGCAAAAAGATATATTCCAGTGGTGGGTGAGGAGGAGGGCAGAGATTTGCCTACCAAATAAGGAACTACGGAGTGCATAAGCTGTAACTCATCTTAAGCTGTCACTGTTCATAGAGGAACCTTGAAGGGAGGGATGCTTTTAATTATTGTTCCAGACTTTTTCAAGCAAACCCTTTCTAGAATAATCTTTCAACACCAACCCTCCAATCTTTAAAAACAAAAACATAACAGGTCTGGTTAGTCACTTAATAGAAACCATCATACAACCAATGTCTTTTAGCAGCATGTGTTGGGAGGGGATGATAAATGAAAAAAAAAATTGGAAAAAGAAGGGATCAATGAATTAGTTACTTTCATCACTTTTTGTTGAGCTGTGATCACCAAAGTCAGAATTTTTTTTTAAATGAATGATATGAAATAAAAAAAAAAACTGAATGCTACCAGACACAAACTAATGGATCAATTTAGCACAGACTTACATTGTCAATTGAACTAAAAAAAAAAAAAAAACTATTCGGGGCCATTAATCCTAAAAAGAAGGGTGTACAACCAATGCATCCTCTCAACAGTCACTTATGGAGCTGAAACATGGAACCTAACCAAGAGACAGATCCACAAATTAAAAACCATGCAACGTGCACATGAAAGAATTATGCTGGGCCTCACATGGAAAGATCACAAGACAGCACAGTACATCTGAGAAAAGACTAGAGTCAGCAACATCATAGAATCCATTAAAAATCTCAAATGGCAGTGGGCTGGCCATGTTGCAAGAATGGCGGACAACCGATGGAGATCACTTCTCATGACATGGATCCCCTGAGATCACATGTGCAACCGAGGCTGATAGAACATTAGATGAAGAGACGAGCAAGACAAGTTCAGGAAGTACTGGCTCCGCGACGCCCATGATAGAGAAGTGTGGCAAATCCTGGGGAAGGTCTATGTTCAACATCAGATGTTAAAAGATTGATGATGATACATTTTCAGACCCTTAGCTCCATTGGAGCGGCCTGCATATGTCATACATACATGGCCATCCAGACCAATTAGAAGTGAAGAAACCTGTGGTGACAGTTTTGGTTGACTGTTTCCAATAATAACTTCATAGATTGAAAACAAAAACCTTGAGGTATCCCCTCGGTTGGGAGGGGGCCCACAAGGGAAAAGATTTACTAAGCTTGGCTTAGTATACATAATTAGAAATCCTGCCTCTACCAAGAGAATACCAAATAAGATGAATTTGGGTCTTTTCTGTAGGGAAATAAGATAAAAAGGTTCCATTTATGCAGGGGTTCTCAAATTTTCCCTCCCAGTTTTCCCTGTCGTCCCGTACGGTAGTGCTGCTGCATCCCTAGTGGAGAACAGAGTTACCAAATTATAATTAGTGCTATAATTAGTCAAATTTTTGTGTCTTTTCTAGCAATTTTAGCTAATTTTTCTAGCCTTTTCCCCTGGTAAATTTAGTCATATTAGCAATTAAAATGGCCATAAGGAGGCTAACTGGGTTTTTTAGCATGTTTTGGTGTTTTTGCCACTTTTTTAGGTCAATTTAGTGCAAAAAATTTGGAGAATGGTAACACTGAGGAAGAATATGATATAAAATGTATGGATATCTTGGAACAGACATTTCATTCAAGAAGTGGGGGGACAATTTGAAATGCAAATCTATGCAAAATTGATCCCTCAATTTATGTCCAGCAACATTCACATTTGGTTTTTTTGAAAAACAAGACTCTTTTAGTGATTACTACCCAACGAAAGGCAAGAGAACTTATCCATCAGTCATCCTTTTTTCCAATTTTTTTAACTGATCACCCAGCATGCTGCCAAAAGACAGTCATGCAGGTTTCTATTGAGTGGATAACCATTCTGGTAATGTGTTGGTAATCTAATTCAATATTTCTAATGAGAAGGATGATGTTGAATGTGTCATACCAGTTTCGGGTTTGAAGAATGTATATGTTGTGCTTAATCAGGGAAATTGCCAAATTTAGGAATTTTACTTTTTTTTTTTGTAAATATAAGTTTTTCACTTTTATGATCAAAAGTTTATGTAATAAAAAAAATAAAAAAATATTTGTTTTATAACCTTGTTTTGATTGAATGAACCTCTTATCAAATACAAACAAGGTATTTTTTTTTTCAATAAAAAAAAATTTGAAAAAAAAAATTTGAAAAAAAAATTCAAGTTGAAAGTCCGCCAATTAGGCGATTTCACAGATTCAGTACAATATATACACAAGGTTTGGCTCAATTCCCAAATGACTCAATTCGAGGCACAGTTTTAGAGAGACAATGACAAATCATTCTCAATTGACAATCTTGCATGGAATTTGACTTATACAGAAAAAAAATCTTAAAATAGATAAAACAAAAAACACACCCACATCAAAAGCGTGTAAGGAAGTTGAATAAGTGCAGATATCGTTACAAAGCAGAGATGATTGATTTAACAGAACAATTGTTTCAATTTATACAGTGTTGCCAACTATCAGGTTTACAAGACCCAAGTTGCATTTAATTCACTGTCATTACTTGATATTTCAGGGGTTTCACAAGACCCACAAGCCCCAATAATTTCTCCTGTGCACCTCTTCAAGCAGGCGTACCCTGGTTCGAGAACTCCTGAATTTATGTATTGGCTCATTCAACAGAAGGCTGCATTTCAACTTCATATCATTTAGCCTAGACAACAAATCTAGTAAACAATTAAATAATTGTCACATTCAAATAAACAAAGAGAAGATATAGACCGTGAATAAGTAAAAATGAGAATTCGGAGTTGAAACTTATTTGGAACTTTGCATTACCAGCGGCTGTTTACCTCAATGGTAAGAGCGACACTACGTTAAAGTGGCCGCCCTATTGTTCATAGGTTTGATTCCTGCAGCAGCCCAATTTTCTTCAATTGTTTATTCTACTTACGTTGTCTGGGCCAAATGATACATTCACCGATCATTTCAAATAAGCCTTTCAATAAGATATAACGCAGTTTATTATCATTCTGTCGGATCATATATCCATTTCTTAACACACAAATTATATATATAAAGGGGAGAGATTATATGATATAAAAATAAACGCACACACCACATCAATATACTTATCTTTATGCATGTCTCTTGCGAAGCATAGCAATGTACTTAACAACTGGTAAGTCTTTATCGATTATTACATCTGCTGCAGATACATTTCTAGCATGCAGTTATCAACAGGAACAGAATGCTCCGATTCATACATTTTCAGGGTCTCATTTGGGCAAGTTTGAAAAAAAACTTTTTAAAAAAAACTTCCAATGATTAAGTACCGGGCAGCGGGATTAGCAACTAGTTTTAAAATTATGATTCCTATGGATGTATTGGTGATTCACCCGCAAGGGTAGGACAAATACCCTTCTCAACAGGAAAAAATACACAATTCTGTAAACTGAAACCAAACCTGTTAAGATGAGTTTCTTCAGTTTTCAAGTTGTATGCAATGTTTTTTTTTGCTCTATTTTAGATGTTTTCCAGTGAGAAACACAAGTGATGTCATGAATAGAATTTTTATTATTTTCAATGGGATTATCATTAGATTTATTTGTAATTGTTTTCCTTGAATTGCGACAGCAAATTGTATTCAATATGTATTGCACATCCTACACAAATGAAGATTCAACATTTACTCATTATATGCAAAAACTATGTTTTCAGAAAATATCCCCTAAATAGGTTTTTAGTAGGTTGGGATTAAATTTGCAAAGTAATTTTATGCTGAATTAAACCCTTAGTTTGTGTCCAACAGCATTCAGAATTCTTTGAGATTTTGGACTACTTTCGTGATCAATGTTAAAAAGGTGAGAGGAGTAACTCATTCATTGATCACCCTTAACACAGTATGCCAAAAGACGGTCATGTGGTCAAGATGGTGAAGGGTTCTATCCTTAGTTTTGGTCATGGTTTTATCTCTTTTCATTTGTGCTTGGGTTCGTGTGTTTGTTTCAGCACTCCTAGCCATACCGTTTTGAAAATATTCCTTTTTCATTCCTCAAATTTCAAACTTGTAGACAGGATACAGTTTTCTCTGCAAGCATTGTAAGTTTTCAGAAAAAGGTGGCTGCAACCAACGAAATGCATTAGAATATGCCCACGTGATTAAAAACCTGTTCTTTCTCAAATTTTTGTTATTTTACCAACATATAGATATACAAATGCAGTAATGAAGAAAAAAAAAAGTCTGAACAAGCTTGGCTGTGCTAAGGTCAAACTCCCTTGCTTCATTAAAGTCCAAACAGTAAAATCAGAATTCATTTCTCTATACAATATTATTCCAAGACAATGTTTCTCATTTCAATTTCTTTATTAATAGCCCCTGTAAATGGGATTTTCTAATTTGGATAGAACAAATAAACCCAAGTTAGGCTTTAGAAGTGGGGGTGAATTAATCATCAGTTTTGCATACATAACTCACCGTTATTTGTATATGATGTCACTCAATTTTTCTTCTGATCATTGTTATCTGTCATTACTGCATACAAAAATAAAGTCAAAACTCAATAGTAAGAGTGTGACAAAAAAAAAAAAGAAGCCTACTCAACCTAATGGTTAATCTACCACTTACCATGAAAACAAAAAAAAATGTTTTGCTCCTAATTGGATTCGATCCAAAAATCTACTGATGTCTGACAGACTGCCCTAGACCACTGTACCACATAAATACTAAAAATTGTAATTTATATGTAATTATAAATAATATGGTCAGACAGATAGCTCAAAGTCTTGGATGAATAAATACTACTTATTCTTTTTTTCAAATTCTCATGTTTCTATGTTGTTTAATGGTTTTATTACTATACTAAATGTCTTAATAACATCCTAAATAGTAAGGTTATTTTCCCCGCAAAGAAAAAATGAATTATACATACTTATATAAAAATATTTTTCTGAACAGAAATTCAATCTTTACAAAAAAAAAAAAAAGAAAAAAAATACAGAACTCTGACACATGACATCACACAATCTGTATTTCTTTTCCAATCTCTCTGATATTCATTCTCAAATTCACACAACTTAACTCCCAGATCTGACTAATTGCAATAATGAAGTCGACTGAGACTTTGATAATAAATGAATATAATGAGAATACTTCAGCAAAGAATTCAAATAATTTGTATATTGTGGTTGTCCTTCGGGTCTGAAGGAGACTTTTGTTATATACTCATCCATGAATTGCAGCTGGCTCTGCAACATAACTCTGGAGACACAGAGTCTGGAGAAGTACGGGCATTGGAAGTCAGTTGTTGGGATCACTGAATATATTGTCCCTTGGCATTGTTTTCTTGCAGTGATGAGTCTTTGACGCTGAGCCTTTTCAAAATTTGGCGAGGCTTGATGAATTATGCTTTACCAGCATGAATGATTTCTGGCATATTCCTTCAGATCATTTGATTTCATCTTGCACCATTGGAGATTGGTTTTGATCGAGTATTTGTGGTGTTATTTTGGTCGGCCTGTGTTGCAAGTTCTGTAGACAACAGGCATCTTGGTAAGCAATACTCCAGGGGGGAAGCATGTCCCATCCATCAGAGAGATTTTTTTTTAATATCAATATTTATCATACGTTCTCATGCAAATAAATGTTTATTACATGCAAATATATACCGATATACACATTAAACATATATACACATAATACAGTATTCATAAACGTATACACAAAATTACAGGATTATTAAACATCTATAACTATACACATATGCACGAAAATTCTCTACAAACTCTTACCAATACATACAACAATCCATACACATAGAGTCACTGTCACACATATTCTCATAATCACTTATACACAAACAAATCCACCCTGAAAATGACATACACACACACACACACACGCAAATCCACCCAACAAAACATGCATACAATGTATGCAGAAAGCCATACTGGAAAACATACACGAATTCAAATACACCAGGAAAACACGCACACACTGAAAACACAAGCACATACACACAAAAGAGAAGCACGCGCATACACACACACACACACATAAACACACACACACATAAAAATGCATGCACACACACACCCAGAAAAATGCATACACTCACACACACACACACACACACACAGAAAAATGCATGCACTCACACACACACACAGAGAAAAATGCATGCACTCACACACACACACACACACACACAGAAAAATGCATGCACTCACACACACAGAAAAATGCATGCACTCACACACACAGAAAAATGCATGCACTCACACACACAGAAAAATGCATGCACTCACACACCCCTAAAAAAAAAAAAAAACAAAAAAAAATGTGCATAATTGTAATCTGTAAATCATAAAGAGTCACATTACACTGGATTAAAATCCATAATTGATTTACACTTAAATACCTCAACATCTTTTATACCTATGTACACATCTATAGAACAATAACACACACACCTGCGCTCACCCTCAAACACTCACTTTATTTTTTTCAAACATGATTTTCTCTCTAAGTACCTTTTATATCATAAACTTGTTTGAACCCTATAAAATGTTAATGAAAATCTTGCCATAATTTCATTGATTTGCCTCTAATTATTAACTACTGGATCTGTTGAAAATTCTACAGCTGTTGACAACTAAGATGTCATTTCCCTTGATTATATATTTCTACAATCAAAGTATACAATTTTGTTGAATTAATCTATTACTTATGGAAAGTATCTTCATCTATGACAACATACAAACAGGAACCAGCAATAACTTATAATTGATTATCTTACTGTCTATATTGCCGAGGTCTTCTTCAACTATAACTTGATTTTTAGGGTTCAGACTTGTGAGAAAGGAGTAATGAATCAATGACAGTTATAGTGAAGGTTGAGTATCTTTTGCTCCCATCCAAGCATAAGCACCCTCTTCCATCCTTTGCAACGGTGGATGGAGAGGGTGAAGAGAAAGGATAAAAGATATGAGGAAAATGAATGATAATCGGAAGCTTAATGGTCACATAGAAAGAAGCAGAATGGTAGTTCATTTAAGTTTAATCAAAAAAAAAAAAAAAAAAAAAATCAGTACACTTTGCTAGGATTGTTGAAAGAAGTTCCCATTCACCATTTAGAATCCTCCATTAAAATAAAAACTAGGAAGCACTCAGAGCTCATACCTTGACTAATGCAGTTTATGTAAATAGCTAGAATGCAGGGTAGGTAACTGTAAAAATTCCTGGACCTGCTCCAAAATTTAATTAGTACTTCCTATAGACCATCCTTCCACCAGATAACATTGAAATTCAGAGAACTCTTGGAGATATTGAGTGGACAAACAGACAGACACCAGTAAATACACCTACCTCTTCCAACTTCATTGGCAAAGGTGAAAAGGACTACTCAATTGATTTTTCTTTTCCTCCATTATTGGATCCATGGGTAGTATCCACCCCATCCCTATAGTCTCCTGTATAAATATTACAACAAGGCCAATCATGCATAGTTACACAAATACAAATTGATTGGAAGAATACCCTGCCATAGTTCCCTCTAAGCTATATGCAAGTGCCCACAGCACATATTTTGCTACCAGTGCATAACGGAAATAAACGTGCACATCAAAGGTTAGTAATGCAAAATAATGTAGGAATTCATAATCATTGTACTGCTAGCATAGTACAGATAAAGAATGATGGGATTTTTATATTATCTATGATTAGATGAATATCTTAGAAAATTTTTACTTTTAAACAATTTTCAGTCACATCAGTCTCAATCTTTCCTTCTTTAATCAGCTTTAAGAGGAAGAGAATAAAACTTATGTCTTTGCTATGACATGAACAAACAAACATACAAATTTGGTGACAATGGACTGCATATGTAATAATCACAATGAAGCAATTCATAATTTTTATTCTATTCTTATGTTATGTGGAGAGATTTTCACATTAGGAATCTGAATAGTTTGTCAACTGGTTTTGTAATTCAATGAGTTTTGATTTGACATTTCCAACAACTTTTGTAATGATAATAATAATGATAATAATAATAATAATAATAATAATAATGACAACTCTATCATTTCTATTATTATTCGGACCATCCTCATCTTGGTTGTTTTTCATACAACATTCGGCTGTTGTACTCTACAGCCTTCATCGGCCGAAACGTTGTATGAAAAACAACCAAGATGAGGATAGTCCAAATAATAATAGAAATAATAATACCTCATCTCAAAAATTCAGAGATATGCTAACTCTCTATCAGTCAATAATTGAACAAGCATAGAGTCAAAATTTCAAGTCATGCAAGAAAAAAAAAAAAGACATTGAAGAATGAATTCTATTCGTGACATTGCAGGCATTTTCCAAGAAAAACATCTAGAATAAATAAAGATATCAATAAACCCACCAGAATAAGGTCCCCAAAAGGTCAAGAAGTCTTTCCCCCCCCCAAACATACAAGTAAAAAAAAACATTTTTAGAAGGGGTTTATAGGAGCATAAATACCAATTTTTAAGACAAAAAAAAACAAAAAAACCCCAAAACAATAAGGACTGCATACATATGCAGACACATAATAAAAAGATACAGAACCTGCTACCATCTTGGATGGCTACGGTTATTCAGTAATATTACTATCATGTACTTCACATGAATAAAAGACACTGTAGATCACGCATGTTCCAGAACTAATAATCAAAAAGTATCTATTAAAAAATTTTTATCAAAAAATCTTTATCTAAGAAAAAAAAAAAAAAATACCAGCACAAACTTAGGGCATTGTTGCCCCTCCCCCCCGAAAAAAACTTCAGATGGCACCTAGTGGCGTACAAATTTTCAAGGTTGTAGCCCAAAAAATGTGACCAGGAGCATCCGCAGACACACACAAGCAAAGAATCTGTAGCCTACTAAGGCGAACAGGCGATTTGTGGGCCACAGTTATTTGATAATATTCTGTGAATTGATGAGGTTATTCAGTGCGTACATACTTTTGTCTCAAGAAAAAAATGTTTGTACAAGATAAGTTTTTTTTTTGCACACACTGAAAATTAAGAAAACTAGAGGAAATATTGCACTTTGCATAAGCAAAGGTTAACAAAGTAGCCTCGTAGAATATTACTTCTGTGGTCAAAAGGATTTTCACTGGGAGCTCTAAACTTATGATTTATACCAGACAAAGCAAAGCTTTATATCAATGGAGTGCCTCATTCAGCAATAGTTTATAGAGTAGTTTCATAGACTATTATGACATTAGTGATGTAGACCATCACCGAGTGACAAATACTCAAATCCTTGTGCTAGAAGAGGCTAAGCTTAAATATCGATGGAGTGTCTCAACATGAAGCAATGGATAGAAAGCTAGTCTCACAAATCATTCCTACAGCAGTGAGTTTGATTCTCACAGGGGGTGCTCCACACTCCTCTCCTTGTGCCAATGAAAGCTCAGTGAAAAAGAAGTGCCAGCGATCTTTTGATAAGTGTCGGTAAAATGGGAGGCTACTCCCAGTTGGTAAAACAATCACCCAAGAATAATAATGGATGGATGGAAAGCCTACAATGGCCAACAGAATCTGGCTGTAGTAATTCATAATATTGGTTTTGTTGATTCTGGTGTTGCCATCTGGCATACAAACACCACTGAAGGCAACAGGTTCAATATTAAAACTAAATACCAAAACATGTATGGTGCCTCAAATGGCTTATGGAAAACACTTTCACAAGAGATTGTTTTCTGTAGAGTTTGGGCTGAAAACTAGTTTATGAATTTTATCAATTGAATCTCATTCTGTTATCCGCTGTTAACAATCTTTTAATGAATTGTTATTTGTTTTAGAGCTTAGTTTTAATGCTGTTGTCTTCAAGTGTGTTTGTATGCGCAGTAATATAATTTCAATTAACAAAGCTAATATCATTAATTACCACAACATGATTCTGTAGCCCATTGCATGCTTTAAATCCATCCATAATTATTCTAGGGTGATTGTTTCACTAACTACAAGTGATCTCCCATTTTATTGACATAAGATGAAAGATTGTCATTAATACAGATACAAACCAACGTATCATCATAGCTCAGTCAAATACCTTTTATTCATTTCAGTGGGTGTATCATAAATCTTTATTAATTTACAGTTTGTTTCTACTTACCTTCATCTTAATTGTTGTTGCTTTTTATTGCAACTTAACTGGGTATTCTTCAGCAGTGAGTAAATAAACAGCCTGGATAGGGATAAAGATTAACTTCCAGGTGAGAATTGAACTCTCGACCTTCTATACTAGAGGGTGGCTTGCTTAACACACGACCATTCTTACCACTAAACCACTGAAACATGGAGGCAAATCAGGCTTTTAACACACACCCTAGCCACAATCTTCTCTGCACCGTGTTTGTTACCAACTGGTG
The DNA here is from genome assembly GCA_963457665.1 of Thysanoteuthis rhombus. Lineage (NCBI taxonomy): Eukaryota > Metazoa > Mollusca > Cephalopoda > Oegopsida > Thysanoteuthidae > Thysanoteuthis > Thysanoteuthis major. The sequence goes on along the minus strand of OY735242.1, from coordinate 31,762,211 downwards.
GTTCAGTTCAATCCATTAATTTATTTACTCACTGCTAAGGTGTACCCAGCATGAGTTTAGTTGCAATAAAAAGCAACAACAATTAAGATGAACGTGAAGAGTAGCAAAACTGAATAATGATGAACAATAAACCTATAAGTTAAATTCTACAAGCTCATCTGTTACCACAGGCTGACAGTTCTTTTTACCACACAAGCACATTTTATTTGAGGGTGTGCATATGTTTCTGTTTGAATTTTTGAGATGAGGAATTATTATATAATGATTTACTCAGAACAGTGTCCTCATCTTGGTTGTTATATCACAACACTTCCGTTGTTCCATTCAGCCGTCTTCAGGTGTCTATTGTAGATGTTAACATCAAGTCCACACCAACATTTCTACCTATCCATCTATGGTCGGTCTGTGTTGGAATAATGAATAATGCATCTACTTTTTCTCTGAAGACAACCACAATGATAAACCTTCTATCAAATGGACATTTTAAATAAATAACATTTTTAATGGGAAATTTTAATTATTCATTAGACTCTGATGATTAGCCATTTATTAATATACAATAATTAAGCTCAGAGGCAAGAAATGAGTGCTACTGTCAGTGGCATAGCTAGAGATTTGGGGGCCCAGGGGGAGGGGGGGTCTTGGCTCCTTGAGGGTCATATAGTGGGATTTGAAAAAAAAAAAAAAGAAAAAAAAAAGGAAAATTTGTATTAATAGACATGTACTATCACTTAATCGGTAAAAAACAACTCCAAAGACTGAATTATTACTTATGCAATTCATGTATCTACAAATATACATCTTTGTTGTTGTATAAGGTTAGTAGAAATGCAGTGGCTGAACAATAATCTATAAAGCTTTTTGGTCCCTCCTCAATTTGGGGCCCTGAGGATTGTTTTCAAAAAGCCCCCTCCCCCACTTTAGCTTAAATGCAAGGAGTGACTACACTATTGTATATCTATGAAAAATGAAAAAAAAAAAAAAAGATTTCGCCAACACCAACCTCTTCACTACATGCATACAGGTGGGTTATAATTTTGGCTATTTTATGGCCAAATTTGACAAGTCTGGCCTTTTTGAAAACGCATTTGGCCACGAACTTTTCGGTTTGGCCAATTTTCTTTTAATTTCCTTTGATCATTTTACTTAAAAAAATTTCACTGATAATCTGTGCAGTCCATCTATAAGACCTTCGTTTCCGCAGGGAATATGCCAGCCTGAGAGAAGTCGATTTTTTTAAGGTTATGCAGGGGGAATTCTATCTACAATGTAATCGTAATGCTAAATTGGACCCTAACTACTTGCCATTCATATGGAACAAAGAAGCCGACTTCGTTGCAGGAGGATTCAATTTTGACATTTGGCCGTTTCCTTTGAGTGTTTTAGGCCAGAAATATATCCAACGATCTGGCAACCCTGGCTTCCCCCTCTACAATCTCTATTGTCATCCAGTCAATCCGGGCTGGATGGGAATTTTCGAATCGTATTGTTCCTAAAATCATCCTTCCGTTTTGTTTTGTTTTTTTTCCATGAAGATTTCATCCATTTCACAACTCAACACTCCAAGGTTAGGTTACCTACAATGTTAAGCACTAACATTCTATCCTTGCCACAAATCATGAATTTTTTTTCGAATACCTATATAACGGAACGATGACACCTACATAGAGGCATTTTTATATATATTGGAATCCTCCCACCACCAGTCGGAACATAGCCAGCAACAACTGACCAAAAAAATATTTTAACGAATTAATACCCAAGGCCTTTTTTTTTCGTTTAAATTATTTTTCTTTAATGATTATTATTAATTTATTTTTAATCAACGCAATATAATCATTTTATACCATTTTCTGTGTACGTTTTGAAATCTTTACATGCCGGAATTTATTTATTTATTTATAATTCCGAATAGAAAATTCTTCATTTTATTGGTTGGATGGAGAAAATAGCTTACGATAATGACAATGAACGTCACTGCAGCTCCTAAATAATGGAAGTACCAGAGACTGACAAGTGCTCGACTCATCCGTTTTCTGTTGTTACGGATGACCAGTCGTGCTATTATTATAACAATTTTTTGTTTTTGTTTTTAGTATTTCGCTCATTTTCTTCAAGTAGCTTTGTGAAGGCGTCGCCGAGATGAACGGACAAGGATTAGTTAATTGTATCAAGATTAATCTTTTCAAGGTTTTGCGAAGGGTGGAGGTTCTATTTACAATGTTACTATATCCTAAAGTGGGTACCTATTTTTCGCCATTTTACGGAGGTACGGTTTACATGAATTATCTTTTCAGGTTAATTAAGATAAGATATACAGTGAGTTAAATTTTTTGCACATTTTTGTGCCTGTATTTTTCTTCAAATACATCAACCCCAGCCTAGATAAATTCATATTATTATCTCATGATAAAGAGATAAGTGTTGAAACGTATCTAGTTGAAAGGTTTTATTTTTGAAACGTTTTTACCTGGGTATAAGGCGATCTCAAATGTAATGAGACCCCGACTGTAGCTAAAAGTCAGTAGTAATGTATGTAATAATTTTTTCCTTAACCTCTCACGTAAGGCTATCCCCAATTTTGACCCTGATTTTTTATATGAAATACAGTACTTCAGTCAGCAGTGCACATGTGCTGATGTAAGAGGAAAGGCTTTAGAATTAAATCACGAAAGCCCTTAATACCTTTTAAGGAAGGCTATGAATTATTTCAATAAGAATTTTATCAAACAGTAAATCATAAGGCTGATGGGCTGTGTACAAACTAATTTTTACGGTATAAATGTTATTAGGCTTTCTAATTTCAAGTAAGTACCATTTAAACAAGTGCTTTAAGATATATTTGTAAAAATAAAGGAAAAATATTGATCTGTAAGTATAAATTACCCTAGATTTTATAAAATTTCATTGAAGCAAAAAAAAAAAAAAAAAAAAGTAAATCCCCCTCCCACGATTAAGAATTTTTAATTAAACGATATGAAATTTTTAATACAGTCCCAGTGCAAAAAACGAAGAATTATCCATTTATTCAAAGTGTGTACATTAAATAAATTGACAATTCTTTATTTCATGGACACAAAAATTCTAACCATTGTCGAAATCGACTACCGATGCACACAAAAAAAAGTAAATACTTGTTACGCCGGTCAGCGAGTGATATTCAAAGCTATAACAATATAATCTAGTTATTAACTTCTGTATTTCTTTCATTAATTTTTCACACACTCGATGTTAAAAACGGCGCACAACTGTTATGCGCCGTTTTTAATATCGAGTGTGTGTGTGCGTGGAACTTCACAATCTACAATCGTTATTTGATACAAATTGCATAGTCCTTTGTGCGATTTGAGTTGAATCACGTTTTTGTCTATTTTTGTGCATCCGTAGTCGATTTCCGACAATGGTTGATTTTTTTCGTTCACAAAATGAAGAATTGCCGTGAAATTATATCATTAGAGAAAATGGTACAGGGTAAGTGGTTCCGATTGTAAAGTTTCAGATCCTCGCTCACTCAATGTTGAGAACGGCGCACAAAAAATCCAATTTTGATTATTCAAAGCAATAACAATATAATTTTATGCTTTTTTTTTAAATTAATTTTCTTATTATTTGATTGCCGTTTCAACATAGTGGGCAGGCGCGTTAAACTTCAATCGGAACCACATCCCTAAGATATATATATATATATATATTATATATATATATATATATATATATATACACACACAAAGTATTTATCTGTACCTTGATTAGTGCGGAAGATTCGTTTCAAAATTTTCCGTACTGTTCAAGTCTTATCATAAATTAATGTTGGTTTTTTTTTTGTTCACCTATTCGGTTACATGAATTAGTACGGCAACCGTACTACATCAAAACCCGCACTAATCAAGGTATACTCTGCAACTATAAATCATCCTAGATTTTATTAAGTTGCATTGAAATAAAATTTAAAAAATAAACAAATAAATAATCCTTACGTTTATTAGGATTCTTAAATTAAACTAATTAAAATTTTAACTACAGTCTGAGCACACTCATATTATGATATCAGAGAAATGAAAAAATTAAAATGTAGGATTTTATTTATCAACAGTTTTCTGTTTTTATATTCACGGGGTTTAGGCCAGAGACCTTAATGTCTAAGTCAGGAATGTATTGCATAATTTTTGTAAATAATATATGAAAACGGACAACACGAATCACTGAATGAATAAGGCTAACTGATATGGCTTCTTTTTGCGGTTTTGTACAAGACAAATTCCAAACCAAAAACCATAATGCAGAAAAATTAATCCGACGAGCAACGCATATACTGCCCCACGGTGCTCCCATAGACGAAATGAAAAAATAAAAATAAACCCCAGGAAATCTTTTCCCCTTAAGGCTCTTTTTTTTTTCTTCCTTAACGAGAGGGAGACAAGAAGCAACAATTAATAGAGAATAAAACCTGATAATTTTGAAATTGAAATCGTTATTGGAAGAATAGACTGTTCGTCGGGTTTATATATTTTCAATGTTTTTATTATTATGAGGTTATCGCGTAGTTTAGCGTCCCAAATTACCATGGTTCTTGTGAGGGCACCTGGTCAGCTTACAACAAAATATTTTCCAGACATCAAATTTAATGAAAACAAAACAAACAATATTTCAATTGGATGAAATCAAAAAAATATCTATCAAAACGATAGAAAATTTTAATAATAAGCATGTTTCAAGATACACTGTTGTATGTAATGGGCTGACAAGTAGTTTAGCGTCCCAAATTATCACGGTTGTTGTGAGGGCATTCTTGGTAAATTTCAACAGAACATGCAGATAACACATTTAAATTATAAAAAGAGGACATTTTCATAATCATTTTATCGACACTACCAACATTTTTATTTATTTCCAATCCATACAATTTCGGGAGCAAACATACCAGCTTTCAAGACTAAAAGAAATCGTGTGCCACTGACTAGGGTAAAATTAAAATAAATAATACATCTGATGGAGCGTTTACTTATTTTTCATTCACTCCAGGATTTCGTACACTTTGTTTTTAATAGATTTTATATCTACAAGTATTGTGATGGAATTGACAGTGCCCTCATAACAACCGTGATAATTTGGGACGCTAAACTACGATGTAGCCCTCTCCTTCCTTACTTGGTATTTCTCTCACTTTTCACTCTCATTAATTACCTACTTTTTCCCTCACTTAATTTTCTCACCCTCTCATACTTTATTCTCTTACATTGTCTCTATCTCTCTCAAACACGTTATCATGAATTTGATGTGGTTTTACAAAGAAGAAAAAAAAACTGTATTCTTTCGGAATATGTCACCAGTCGAACGAACCATTTTGGGCGAAATCAACTACGAGAGATGGACTTGTTTAAATTCGCCTTAATTCATAACGACGGGGGAAAAAAGCACACAAGAAAATATTAAATTGGCTCCTATAAATATTTTGTTTTTATCCGATTATGATTCAAAGGGGAGGAAAAAAATATACTGAAACGATTGTTGTTGTTACTGCTCCAGTCGTGGTCTCAGTGCTGGGAAAGAATGAATGAATGAAGTGAACATTGATTATTTGGGTAAGAAGAAAATCGGGTTTCGTTTTAGGGGGATCCGTGCAAGAGGAGCTAGGTCCGTTTTTTTTTTCCTCAATAGAAACCAGGAGGCAAGTCTTTGAGAAAAGAAGGAATTGAATGGGTTCAGCTTCCCTACTAGCGTTGACATCTTTATTTATTTCAATTAGAAGATGTTGATGGTATAAACAGAAATAAAAACGCATCATAGAACCCAGAGATGGAAATGAATGGGCTTGTACAACTAGGTATACAGTAATGTCTCTAGTAGTAGACGTTGATTTTGAAAGAAAAAAAATGGAATTTTAGAAGTAGGTATACACCGTACCACTGCGTACCCCTTCCCCATTTTCTTTACTCATCAAAATAAAACAAAGCTGTTAAAAAGATCACGTTTAACCATTGCGATAAAAATATCAATTTAGTCTTTTTAAAATCAAGAAATAGTTTAATTTATTATCCTTTTTTTTTATTACTTACCTTGTAGAATTCGTATAACGCCAGAATCCGAACAAGGACCCAACAGCAAAAGTAGTAAAACCAAGACAAGAGAAGAAGGTGGGGCCAAAAAAGACGAGGGGCAATTTGTAGATTGGGTCCCCCGATTTCTGGCCCCTACAGGCCACTCCAACAACATCATCTGCAGTAAAAATCACAATAGTAGCAGCAAGACTCTACATCACAATAATGACCACACAACTGACCATTGCAAGCCATCCGTCCGTTTTCAAGGGGGTGATTATCTTTTGGGGGACAGGGGGGAAATAAAAAAGGGGGGTACGGCCAGGGAAGGGGGACCTTGTGGGTTTTGGAAGAAGATAGAAATTCCTTCAAACGATGCCTTCTATTTCCTCCATGGCTCGACTAAAGGCCGATGCCTCCTTCCTTTTTTTCTTCTTAACACAACAACAGCAACCGTCGTTGTCGTCTTCTTCGTCGACGTCCTCCGGCCTCGCTAGTGACATCCAGACGTTGATATGGAGAGTAAAATCCCAAATTGTTAATAGGTTTTGTTTTGTTTCGAAGGGTTTGAAATAAAATAGACCAAACGACAAAGGAAGCCTTGATGCCTTCGTTATCTCTAAAAAAAAAAAAATAATAAAACAAAACAAGGTGCGCGAATTAAGGTCCTTCTTTTGTCGGCCGCGACCGCCTTCCTCCTATATGCGTTGTGTAGCGGCCACGCACCACCAGAGCATGCGTGCGTGTGTGTCGTTTTCACCTTTCCTCCTTATATCTCTTTCACTCTATCTATTCAATCATCTCCCCCTCCTTCTATCTATCAAGATTACTCTCTCCTTACCGTTATCGGCCGCTCCTTCTTTGCATTTTACTCTCTCTATTTGCCTCTACTCCCACCTCATTCCACGATAGGTTTATCTTTCTCACTCTCTCTTCTCTCTCTCATCTTTCTGATTCTCACTCCTCCCTCTCATTTCACTTTCACTCTTACGTCTCCTTGTCGCTATCTATATCTTTTTTCACTTTCACTTCATCTTTATATCTCCCTCTCCCTCTTTTTCCTCGGATATTACAATGGAATACAGGATAGAGACATGTCTCTCTATTTCTATCTATCATTCCCTCTTTTCATTTTCTTCCAACCCTCTTTCTTTCTACTTATCTTTCTTTGTCATCTTCTCTTTCCCTTCTCTCACCTCTCTTCTCTCTCTGTCTCTCTCTATTTGTCTCCTGGAGATTCACATCTCCCATCTTCTCCTTTCTCTATTTCCCTAACGTTTTCTCGGCTTCTCTCCTTTATCCACATTTAACAAAATCTTTCTCTCTTCCCCTCTATCTTATTTTAAATCATTCATTCAACTCATCTCTGTCTCTCTTCTCACTCTCAGTCTTATCCCTTCTCCCACTCATTGGATGTACCCCACTCTTTACCCACCTCCCTCTCTTTGAGTCTATTTTACTCATTCTTTCTCCTCCTACCCTTTTAATTTTCCATCTTACAATATATTCTTCCTCATCCCTCTCCTACGATTCTATTCACTCTTTCTCCTTTTCACTCCTCTCTTTTATCTTACTCTCTGTTGCATTCTGTCTTCATCTTCCCACTGTAACCCCTCTATCTAATTCATTCCCTCTTTCTCCGGCCTCTCCCTCATTCCATTTGTCTGTCTATTTCTTTTCCTCTTCCCACTCTTACTCTCCCTCTTTCTAATGTATTCCCTCTTTCTCCTGCCTCTTCCTCATTTCAATTGTCTCTCTATTTCTCTCGCCTTTTTCTCTCTCTTTTCCTTTTCGTCAACTGCAAAAAGGTCTCAGAAACATTACATTATAGAAGTAGCAGAAGTAGTAGTAGCTGTAGTGGCACCAGTAGGAGTATGGGTCCTAGCAGTAGAGTTGCAGTGGAATTGCAGTTGTAATGGAGAAGTAGTGTTGCAGCAGGTGTGCAGTGGTATCTCAAAATATTTTTTCTGTAGTACAAGTAATAATTACTATGGAAGTTAAGGATTTTTGAAATCTATTTTTTGTCAAATATCTGATGCTATATTCAGAGTTAGCAGGTGAAAGGATTTTTAATATCCTCTTTTCAGGCTTTTTCTCATTCATTTTCCTTTCATTTTTTGCAAGCTTTTTATCTATCTCTATTCTTATCTATCTACATATCTATTCATCTATATTCATATCTATCTATCTATCTATCTATCTATCTATCTATCTATCGATATTCATATCTTTCTATTCACATCTATATGAATAGAGACAGAGAGATAGATAGATATGAATATATGTAAATATTGGTATGAATAGACTGATAGATATGATCATAGATATACATGGAGATAGATATATTCTTATTCACTATATATATATATATATATATATATATATATATATATATATATATATATATATATATATATATATATATATATATATTATATACATATATATATATATATATATATATATATATATATATATATATATATGTATGTATGTATGTATGTATGTGTGTGTGTGTGTGTGTATATATATATATATATATATATATATATATATATAAAGATAGATGAATTAGATATGAAGATGATATGAATAGACAAATAGATAGATAGACATAGATAGATAGATATGAATATAGATAGATAAGAATATATAGATGAACAGATGGAAATAGATAGAAATAAATGTATAGATAGAATATTCATTTTCACTTCATTATAGATAGGTAGATAATGGATATAGATAGATAAGAAGATAGAATTGAGATACATAAATAATGAATATACAGATGGATAGATAGATATGAATTGCAATAGGTATGAATGGTGATATATAAGTAATTGATATATATGTATAAAGATAATGAATAGATAGATAGATAGATAGATAGATAGATAGATAGATAGATAGATAGATAGATAGCTGTGAATATAAATAAATATAAATAGCCAGGTATAGATAGATAGATAATGAATAGATATGAGTCATTATTCGTTATCACTTCATCTTTTCATTTTCATGGCTATTAGTTTCATTCATAATTCTTTCAAACTCTTTCCTTCAATATTTTTTTCATTCACTTTTCATTCTTACAATTTTTCTCCTTCATCTAATCAAACCCTTTCTTCATTTTCTTTGGTCATACTGGAGTTGACTCTCTTTTTCTACTATAACAGGAACAAGAACAAGAACAATCTTCACCAAAATTACAGGTATGAACTATGTCAATATGTAAAATTTACATTATTTGATCTAATGACCAAATGATTGGCAGGGGACTTACTTACTGATTTAGTTAAGTTGACAAGTCTTAGGTATTGATGAAAATTCACCATTAAGATACTCACGGTTTTATTTCATTCTAATGAATAAATACATTTATACAAAAAAATATATAATTTTATGATTTTTTATTCATTATATATAGAATACAGAAGATGCAGGCATCATCTTCAGTCAGAAAAGAAGCAGTCAATCGTTATATTATGTTTTTCTGTTTTATACTTTTTGATTTATTTCTTACCAATATTTTAGATTTATTTTCTTTTTTTCATTTTCTTGTACCATTTTCTCTTTTTTGTTTGTATATGCTTCCTTTAATATTTTCATGTTTTTCACCTTTTCTGTCTTTCTTTCTTTTTTTCTGTTTTTCTCTCCCTTTCTTTCTTCCTTTCTTTCTTTCTTTCTTTCTCTCTTTCCCCCTTTCTTTCATTCCTTTTATACCATTTTCTTTTTCATGTTTTTCTTTTTTGATCTTTTCACACTTTTGAAATCTTTCTTTCTCTCTTTCCCTTTTTAGATTTTTTTTCTTTCTTTCTCTTTTATTCTTTCTTCTTCTCTTTTGCTTTCTATATCTCCTGGAATAATCTTTATCTCTTTCTTCTATTGATTTCCTTTACAATACCTACTTTTCATATCTTTTTACTTTTTCTTTCTTTCTTCGTTTTTACCCTAACTTTTCAAAATTCATCATTTTTTAAATTTTTTCATTTCTGTTTTTTTTCCTTCATTCCTTACTTCCTCCCAACCACCCTTTCTTTCTTTCTCTTTATTCTCATCCTTCCCCTCTTTCGTCCTTTCTTACTTTCTTTCTTTCCTCTTCCCTCTCTCCCTCCTTTTTTTTCCCCATCTTCCTTCTCTCCTTACTTTCTTTTTCTTTCTTTCTTTCTTCTTTCTTTCTTTCTTCTTTCTTCCTTCCTTCCCTCTTCCCTTTTCCTTTTTCCCCTTGCTATCTTCCTTCCTTCTCTCCTTCCATCCTTTTTTCCTTTCCTTTCTTTCCTTCCATCTCTTTCTTCCTTCCTTCTTCCCTTTTCTTTTCTTTCCTTATTTCTTTTTTTCTCTCTACCTCCCTCCCTGCTTCCTTTCTTTCTTCATTTCTTTCATTCTATCTTTTTCATTCCTTCCTTCCTTTCTTCCATCCATCTCTTTCTTACTTCCTCTCTACTTTTATTCCTATTTTCCTTCTCCCTTTCTTTCTTTTCCCTTCCTTTCTTTCTTTCTTTCTTTCTTTTTCCCTTCCTTTCTTTCCAGTTCCCTATTTTCCTTATCTTCCTATTCTCTCTCTCCTCCACCTTCAGTCCCTTTTTCTCTCCTGACTTTCTTCTTCAAAAATGTCTCAATGTAGTTGTGCCACTGACAGAAAGGAAATGGAGAAATTGGTCAGTCACAGCAGTAGGATCGCAGTGGAACTAGCAGTGTGACAGCAGTAGGACTGCAGTGGAATTTTCAGTAGAACAACAGTGGAATTAGTAGAGGTACACCTGCACTTAAGGTAGAGTTGCTTATAGCAACAAGTTTGCTTATGACTTAAAAACTAGGAATGACTAATAGTCATGAAAACTTGAACTTTTATGAAATAAAGCATTGTGAACCATTATTGATTAGGTCAAACCTCACTCCAAGTGGGAGCTGACTTTGTTTCCTCCTTGTAACAACAATAACAATCCTCACCAAATTTAGGAGAGTAAATTCTTCACTGTTTGTCTATTTGGTCACGTTAAACCAAGCAGATATATAAAATCGACATTACCCTACCAGGATTTGAAATTGCAGCCATGTGATTGCTTGGTGACTCTCTTACCAACTGAACCAATCTGATGAGTCTTAAGCATTTACAAATTGATAGAGAAGTGTGGCGAATCCTGGGGAAGGTCCATGTCCAACGATGGATGTTGAATGACTGATGATGATGATGATGATGATATATGCACCACAAAAGTTTCAGTAATCATCTTCGGTTGGAATAGACCAAGAAGTTGGGTCTGACCCTGCAGCAACCAGGCCTGTTTTACGAGCATTTCTTTCATCTAGATCTATTAACTGTGACAAGAGCAGCTCAGTTGCCATGTTCTAAATGCGGCGGTAACTTTGATTATACCGGGTGGCAAAAAAAAAGCTGAATAGTCTATTTTCTCTGAAAACAATGGACCCCTCCACTTGAAGTCACAGACACCTTTTTTTTGCTTGTTTCTATGTTTCTCTGTCTATACCTTTAAGTGGAAGAGTCCATTGTTAACGTAGAAAACAATCTGATTAGCTTATTTTGTGTAAGCCTGTATATAGAATAATGGAATTTTTCTATCACTCATAGTTGAGTCATAGAACTGTAAGACTGATATTTCAGTCATCTGCAATGAAGGGGTTTACATTTAACTCCTTCATTCACACTAATAATATTAATGACTAGCGTAATGGTTCGGATTATGGTTCAAGCCAGGGGTCAGAAACCTTTTCTGGAGGCCAGTCAGATTATAAATGTCTTCATATTTTGCAGGCAAAGGTGAATAAATAATAAAACAATGATCCTACACGGCTTTATAAATAGTTTTTTCTTTTCAATTAATGTAATGTTTTTTTTCATTTTACAAGTATATACAGTTAAGCACCCCTTATCCAAAACTGAAAACTAAAATATTCCAAAATCTGAAACTTTCTAAATTCAATAAACTCGTTTTGACTTGAGTAAAAGCTTAGTTATTTTCTTTCAACTCTTTAGAAACATGAATCTATATTTACACCACAAACGGTGAAAGACGAAATAAGTTAGAATCCTCAGAGTTAGTTTCTATTACATTCACAGCAATTTGTAATTCATTGTTCTTATATATCTGAATAAAACAAACGTAAGATACAGTGTATCGTAATCTATGCTCTTGTTTCTTCCAATGTTTTCCCACCAAAAAATCTCCTGTAGTCACTCTTATCTATTATTTTATCTATTTATCTACTTTCACTTTCTCTTTCTACTTTCTCTTTTCTGAGTCAATTCAATAATGATTTTGTTGGTTTTGTCAGAACAGAGAACAATTCCAGTAAGCTATAAAGATGAAATAAAATAATTTGAAAACTTTTTTCTTTATAATACAGCACAAAAACAATCATTTTTCTGTACACAATCTAATTAATAGGTGATAAACGTAGATTAAGAAACCCCCAAATTACTCCCCTTACATTACAGACCCCCATCCTAAATATATCTAATCAATATTCCAAAATCTGAAACTCTTTTGGTCCTAGGTATTTTGGATTGGGGGTGCTCAACTTTATTTACATAAAGTTCCAAGTATTATTAATCAATGAGAACTACAATTAGTTTCATTTGGTGAAAAGATATAGTCAAAGCCTGGTTCAAATTTAGCCAAGTATATTAATAGAACTTTAGGAATGCATTTGGTTAAAACCTTTTTAGCTGTAAAATATTGATTCATTTGAGGCCAGAGAAAAACTGAGACTTTTGGTGAATATTTTTATTTTGAATTTTATTCTTTTTTAACCAAAAATAAATGAAAAAAAATTTTTTTAAATAAATGAAACAGAATTTTTGTACACAGTGTTTTATATTTGATGAAGTCATTGGGCCAGATAAAGTTGAGGCTGTAGCCGTATTTGGCTCACAGGCCATAGTTTAAGACATTACAGAGGCAAAATATGCTGGCCTGGGACTATTAGAACTGAAGAGCATTGGAAAGCCGTAACACACAGCGATTCATTTAAATCTAGCATAACGGACCACACTTGAAAGGTCCAGGGGAGGCACAGACCCGTATTAATAAATAATTATAAGTTAATCAATACAAATTAATACAAATTATTGACAGGGGGAACAAATGGTGAATCCAACAATTGAGGAAAACGGTAAACATACTTTCTTCAATTGAACTAATTTGCCAATTGAGTTTTGATACCATACATGAGCCTCTCATGATAAGGGACCTCAAAAAGCAAAGCTGATTACCCAATGCAAGGGAGGTAAGTTAGAAATACCCCAATAACACAATCTGGATATACAAAGAAATGGATATGACTTATTCAGTCTGATTGAGCATGCATTCTTTGTAGTGATTCCACAACAACACCTAAAAAAGGACGACAGGCATACGGCCAAAATGTTGTTAATAAATGAACACATAGACTAGGAAAATTGTCCAACCATATCATACATAATGATAATACACTTTGACAAACAGAATTCAGACAATAATATGAGAGCGATAGTATTTGAAGACCATGTTTGTACAAATTAATTCTTTTAATATAATTCAATGTTTTTATCATTAATAGTATTGATAGTAATGTTAACTTGAATTTTTTTAGATTCAAGCATTGTCAAGCATTGATGTGTAGATAGAATATTACTCCTTTCAGTAGGTTAACACAAAAGAGCAGAGCTGGCCCTACATACCCACAACATGAACAATTGTCGATGGCACTTATTGCTAGAAACACTTGTCATGTGTCCAAGACAGTAAGACTTTCAAAATACAAATGGAAAAATAAATGAATCAAACAGAATAAAAACAGCATAAGAAAATTCCTTGATGTTAAGTCAGATTCTTAGGAATATCTGAATGTTGAATACTTTCAGTTATGGTGAAATGAAAAGAAACTATTGGAAAAGTGAATTCTCATGACTTCCTATTCCTATTTTTCTCACTGTAAAACACAAATAATAGAATACTATATTTCAAAGGACCCTGAAGTTCAGCAACAGGGTAATAAGAAGCCTAAGGCAAGCCCTACAAAACAGAAAACAGGTTCTAAGATTGGAAGTGTCATTTGTACTATAGATCTCATTCTTTTGTTGCTCTTGTTATTATCACATCATTTTGGATGAGCTATTCTGCTGTCAAAAGGAGAGAAGAAGTCTCCAATCTTTCCATACAGATCATATGCAATATGCAAAAGAATTGATCGGCCAAAATGTGACGGCAAAAAGATTGATAACATCTAAAAATTAGAAGAAGTAGGCTCTATGTTGGAGTGTCTCAAATTTTTTAAACATATTTGATTATCCTCTACTTTTTTAGAGTTGTATATATATAGTTATTATTCAAAGTTATAAATTCTGTTACTTTCTATTAGGTTTTAACTTGGTATAAGTTCTTGCAGCTTTCTCTTCCTTTCTGACCTCTAACACATTATACAACCCCCTTTTTTTGGCATTTTGATGGAACATTTTAGCAACATTTGAAACTAAAAGAGTCATAAGTTATCAGGTATGATTAGTGGGTATGTAGGGATAATAATGATAACAACAGAGTCACAACACCCATAGCTGGTCTAAGCTTCAATTGTCCAATTGGTGGAATTTGGGGCAAAAAGTAACTACCCAGTCTAAGACTTGAACCTGCACTCCCATTTCATATCTCAAGTTGTATCTCATGAATTATTTCATTGACACATCAGACCGATAGGTTAACATATGAAAAGAGCTATCATCACCCACCACAAGTAATATGTACATATATATTTTTGGTTTAAATAAGTAAGCTTTTCTCAAATTTGATAAATACATTTTTCAATTTTGATAAATACATTTCTCAATTTTGATAAATATATTTCTCAATTTTGATAAATATATTTTTCAATTTTGATAAATATATTTCTCAATTTTGATAAATACATTTTTCAATTTTGATAAATATAATTTATCATATGATAAATATGTTTTCCAATTTTGATAAATTCATTTCTCAAATTTGATAAATATATTTTCCAATTTTGATAAAGACATTTCTCAAATTTGATAAGTACATTTCTCAATTTTGATAAATTTATTTTTCAAATTTGATAAATGCATTTCTCAAATTTTATAAATATATTTTCTAATTTTGATAAATACATTTCTCAAATTTGATAGATATATTTTTCAATTTTGTTGAAAACATTTCTCCATTTTGATAAACACATTTCTCAAATTTAATGAATATTTTTTTTCAATTTTGATATATACTTTTTTCCAATTTTGCTAAACATATTTTTCAATTTTGATGAATACATTTTTCATTTTTTATTAACACATTTTTCAGTTTTGATGAGAGCTAACAAACTAAAGTTAGCATATCGAATCTCACTGGATACAAAAATTTTCATTTGGTTGGGCCTAACTAAATAACCCCAAATTGCTATGTCCAATAATGCTATTTTTTTCTTTTTTAAAACTTTTGAAAGCATCAGCCACATGTTCAGGCAAACAAAAAAAAATTTGATCACTTGACCGATCTGGAATGGAACTGAAAAGATATCCAAGACCGACCTTCCTCTCAAATGATCGGTCTCATAAATCTTTTTATTTGAGAGTCAGATCACAAGACTGACCCCTCGGGAGAAAGGTCAGTCTTGTATATTTTTCTTTCCATCTCATACATGGCATGTCTGAAAAGAAACGGAAGTTTTCCAAAAAATAATTATTGTTTTACCTACAACCTTATGAGACTTGGATCTTTGAAAATAGTCCATTTCACAAGAGATATACTTTTTCCAGCATTTTTTCTCATTTAACACAATATTTCTATCAAAACCACTTCTTTGCACACAATTTAGATTGCAGATATGACTCACCATCACAGTCAATGATTGAACAACCCTAGCATAAAAATTTGAAACCAAAGCCATGTATAAAAATTAAATCAAAGGATGAGTATGGTCAGAATGAATTCTGGAGAATGTAGATGTTATTAATGAACCCACCAAAATAAGGTCCAAAACGGGTCAAAAAAGCTTTCTTTAAAAAAAAAACAACATTTTTTGAAGGAATGTAGTGGAGTACTGATGCCAATTTTCAAATCTGTAGACAAAACAGTATGGCCAGGAGCACTGGAACGCAAAAACATACAAATAAACAGACAAATGCACATATAAAAAAAGACAGAACCCTTCATCTCCTATGGTCATTCAGTGTTGTGATATGATATTCATTGGAGACATAGAGTCTAGGAAAATATCTCAAATCCTCATTTTCAATTATCTTTTAGATGAGAAAAACAAGCTAACACTAAAGATGTCTACCAAATCACACCACACACCATACCCTTTTCGATAAAAGTGACTCAAGCCATCCACTCTTGGTCAGATCCCAGTATATTCTACCCTGCGGCAGGTATGCAAGACCTCACTGTCCACATAACTATGCACACACCTTTTCAATCAATGTACCTATACACACTCACACATACAGACTAACATATCAGTCCTGTCAACCGACACATACGAATCGATGCAATCACAAATGGGCCATATTCAACCTTATCAATCTGCATTGAACATTCAGGACTTTTTACATCAAAGAAATATTCAATATATTTAAGTAGTAATGTGATCTATGAAAAAAAACGTATTTCTTTTTCTCCACTATTTAGAACTTTATCAATCTTTCTACGACCAACTGTATCGATCTAATTCTGCGCATTAATAAATATCTCTTCTTAAGTTAAATTGCGTCTGTATTTTCATTACTGCACGCAACTTTGAATGTTTCTCTTTTCATTCAATTGTCACTTGCTACATTATTTCTTCTACAATTACAGGTGACAATAAAAATTACTAAAGGATACATATTTGCCCCTTTACTTTGTTTACTAAATCAGCTGAACCACTGTACCTTGGGAAAAGCATATTACTTCAACAATAGCTATAACTAACAATAATGTCAAGTTTCTATCCAAACTAAGAAAATTTAAGTTGTTAATAAATGTTAACGTGGTAAGGTTGAGTTTTAGGTAATACTAAAGGGGTCAAATAACAATTGACCTCATGTATTTAATCCACCTTGTCACATATTGTGTTGGTCTCTTGGCACATCTTCTATCTCTTCTATCATCTGAAATTGACAATTTTTCAGGGCAGATTTCAGATTCAAAAACTTCATGGTCAATCAAGCGACAATATCCACAGATCACTGTATGCACAATTTGAATGTGGCTGTTGTCTGTCAACATGAGAGGTGGTTCAGATTTACCATGCTCTTTTGTAGATGTTCTTACTGATTTAAAACCATTTGTGGCATTGTATAAGGCTTAGACAATCCCATAGGGCTGTTGAAACATAACAAAAATCTCCAAAAAGTTTCCCCTTATTTGAAACAGAATTTCACACAAACACATCGCTCCTCAAGATCTTTCTTTGTTCAACTTGGGGGAAAATGCCAAGCACTCTACGCACCCGTTCACTATGGCATCTGTAGTTCAAGAACTAACAAAGATAGTTTGATGCAGTTTTTTTTTTAGCAAAAGGTCAAGGTCACTGCTACATATCAGTTCAATCACAAGCAAACTAAAACATCTCATTGGTACACTGTTTTAAAATTTTTTTTCTTTTTTGAATACACTCCATACTTATTCAGAAAAGTACAGATGACACAGATAAGAAGATTAGCGACAATTGTGAATTATATCTGACCAAATGGATAATGGATGCCACTTCCTTTAATTTTCAAACTCTTCAGCAATTTTCAAAATTTATTATTTATACATCATCTCAAATGGGGTAAAGTGAACCTTTCTCTCTGTATATATATGGTCTGCCAAACAAGACTTTTCTAGTACTATTATTTTAATCTATTAGATGTGCTAACTTTTATAGTGGCAATCGCAATCTCTGACTGACCAACAATCTTACAAATCAACATTACAAACACCTCACACCATTTCCACAAAGCATTTCCTCCTACTTCTTCTATGAATCTAATGTTGCTCATGAGACACTTTATTATAACATCATCAGAACATGGAATTCTATTTTACTATGTCACAAGACAAACATGTGTCAATTGCATGAATGAAATTCTATTTTACTACAATATCAGTATCTAATGAAAGTGCTTTTAAAGGAGAAGAAAAGAGCATCTAAAAAAAGGGGCTTCTAAAGGCTTTAAAGATCAAACTAGCTAGATATCTATGGTCTGACTTTCAGGCTTGTTTTTCATTTGATGAAGCATTTTCAACCATTATTGAATTTTGATGAGTATTTCTCTCATCTTGATTTTAGCCACTTTCATCATAACTATTCACACTGTCAGTTTGTGGCAGTGAGTAAACAGCAGGAGGGATGCGAGTATGAGTCTCATCAGGAGCTTATTCATCATTTCCAATCAGCACTATTCACTCACTGTCATAGACTGACTGTCAGAGTAGTTGCAATATAAAACAACTAAAAATTAAGATGAAAGAATAGCCTTCTTATTGTTTGTAAGTTTGAGAAGAGTCATTAAGATACCAACATTTGGAGAAGGCCATAGAATGAATCAGCCAAAACATTGTGTCAACTGGGAAGAAGACTTATTTCTATTATTATTCAGACTATCCTCATCTTGGTTGTTTTTCATACAACATTTCGGCTGTTGTACTCTACGGCCTTCATCAGGTATGGACACATAGTGTAGTGGTTACAGAATCAGACAGAATTACTGCAAGTAATCTGATGGTTCTAGGTTCAATCCCAGTGTGAGACAATTATAATACTACTACTGCTAAGAGGGGAGTGCGGTCTATATACCCCCGTCGGTTAAATAAAGGGTTCAGTTCGTTACTTCCCCAAACCTACCAGTTGATACCTGATGAAGGCCGTAGAGTACAACGGCCGAAAAGTTGTATGAAAAACAACCAAGATGAGGATGGTCCGAATATTAATAGAAATGATGATAATACCTCATCTCAAAAATTCAGAGATACACTAATGGGAAGAAGACATTAGATCATCCAAACAAAAGTTTGTATGGCTTTCTTGCAGTGTCTATCTAGGGTGTGGCAGGTATAGCATGTGCCTTGGGTGCCACCGAAAAGTTTCAATAAAAGTCAGACAAGCCATCCTTGGATTGTGAAAAATTCATTTTCTCCAGATGTATGATATGCCTTAGATTATGGGTGAGAAGCATTGAAATAGTCAGATTAAAGCAAAGTTATCTGAAAGATGAATGTTTCCAAGTCAGGTGTTTGAACAGGGGTGCAATTTCAGTGCTTGCCGTGGACACTATTTTCTGTAGATACACCTTGCTTTTTTAAGTTCCTTGACTTTGAATTTCAGCAGATGATTGGTTCATCCCTTATATTCCTTACCACATCCGCATGGGATGTTATAAATGCTGTCTTTAGTCAAGAACTTTTCTTGTGAAGGTCCAACTGAAGTGAGGAGGTTGCAATGAGTGGTTGTACTTTTGAAACCTACTCTGTTGTTGTAATGTCTGCAAATCTTTTGGATTAATACAGCCATTCCTCTTACAACCTTTGGAATGATAATGACTTTTCACTAAACAGGTCTGGTTATTCACTCAATAGAAACCGTCATGCAACGAACGTCTTTTGGGGATGATCAATTAAAAATTTCAAAAAAGGGTCAATCAATGAATAAGTTACTTCTCTTGCATTTTGTTGGGCAGTAATCACAAAAAAGTCTGAATTAAAAAAACAAAAAAGCAAATGTAAATGCTGATGGATACAAACTAAAGGTGAACCCTCTATAAAAAAAAAACACATAGCCAACCAGCCAGACCAACTTGAAAACTGAAGAAAGCTGCATGGACAGTTTTGGTGAAAGACAGTATCTCTCCATCATCCTTTCTTTTTAAAGTACTCATTACAGATAATGTATATCTACAAGGTTACTTTTTCATAACTATTTGTTGTGTATTAATCCAGATTTCATGTTTTAAACTGGAGGTGCAGGTTGACATAACAGTTACCTGCACAAAAAACTCGATTGACAGGCTGAGTTTTAATTTCCACTGAGGCTGTTTGCTCATTTTGTAATAATGCCCTTGGGAAAGGCCAGAATCTAGCTATGGGTATATAGCAGGGCAGTTTCAGTCATTTAGCCTCTGTGAGGCAGTTCATCTAAGAGAAGATTACTCTGGTAGGAAAAAACCGAAGTCTAGCAGTCACCCTAGCTGGTCCAAAGCCTAGGTAAAGGAAGACGATTGTATGTGAAGCAAGCAACTGCACACCATAAACCCACTTGTTACTGAAACCGCAGCAGAGTGGTTGTGACCCTATGCTCCACAAGAACAGAAATAACAAAAAAAAACAACTTTAATACTATATCTATTGAATCATCACGAACCAACTTTTATACATTTTATCGTTGTTTTTCAATAGTTGTTTTTGATGATGTGCCTTTTTGAAAGTTGATATCTGTATTTCTCCTTTAATCAATGATCAGGACTACGGGTTACTAATCACTGCTACCTTTTGTTGGATTGTGATCACTAAAATGTCAGCATTTTCAAAAATCAAGCATGAATACTACAAGACTAAAACTAAGGCATCAATTTAGCATAATCTTACATTGCAAATTGGGCCCCACTCCAACAAAAAACCTATTGAGGGCAGAAATTTTCAAAATACAAAACACGTTTTTTTTCTCTCGACATAACAAGGAGTGAAGTTTTGAATTTTGGCCCTCTAGCTCTATTGGTGTGGACATATATGCATGATACATGCATACATAGTCAGCCAACCAACTAAACTTAGAATAGAAGAAACTTATCCCACACCCTCAAAAACTTGCTTATTTAAGCGAGTCCACCATGCAAAAAGAGTCTGACTAAAAACTGTATTTACAATATTCCCTGTAAATGTGGGAAGATCTATACAGGAGAAACTGGTAGACTGCTCAAAATCCGGCTTGAGAAGTATAAAGAAAAACCTGTTCAAAGGCGAAAAAGAAGAGTCTGGATTGATTAACCTGCATTGGTTAATTAGTTAAGTTATTTAAATGATCAGTATCTGAGTCCAATAAATACCTAATTATATAACCAATTACATATTGAATAACAATACTTCTGTTCTGTATGAAGTGTAAAATCAGTAGTAGTATCTATCACAGAGAAGCAATTCCTCTAGGCGGGCTGCTGCTGATGGCAGCAGTCAGTTCAGGAAAATGAATAAAGGGTTAACTTTATAGGTGAGAGAGAGAAAAAAGATTATTCCCATTCTTTCCTTAACAGCTGTAGGCACAAAAATAGGAAAGCACCTGACTGGTTATTGATGTGAATGTGGAGTAAATGTAAGTTGTAATGCATTGTGAAAGACGCATTTAAAATGTGCATGCAACAGAATGAGATAAAGAACAAGACTTGAAATAACAAAGAATGCTTTTATTGAAATGTGTATTAAATATTATGACTCAATTGCATTTGAAGAAGTAAGAGAATGTGCTTTTAAAGTTGTTTTACTACTCGTTAGAATATTGTTGTTAATACTTCAATGTAGAAATAAGTGCATAATATTTATATGTACTTAAGAATGGTCATATGTGTATGCAGGAATTGAAGAAGCCAAAGTGTTGGTTAGTATCTTAGTGTGTGTATGAATGCATAAGTACATAAGTGAAATGGTTGTTATGCAAAGTGTTTGGAATAGCCTTCATTCTGCTGAGTGAAGAATGAGAACTGGACAAAAATCAAGTGTTGTGTACTTCTCTTATAGAAGAGGGTAAAGGTGAGGGAGTGAGATACAAAATTCTTTGTTTTCAAGGATGGTCTATATCAAAACCTTAAAACTACTTATCTCTGAAAGTTACCTCTTTCGAGACATTGTGTCTCGGATGAGTCTTTTTTTAGAGCAAATATCTAAATTAACTAGTTGCTGTCGATAAAGGGTTTAGGGATATCTAATTGGTGTGATCCAGCAAGATGTGTTATCTCCTAATGGAACATTTTCTTACCTGACTGAATTTCTTTGGCATTTTATCTGTCAGTTTTTTCACACATGTTTCAATAAACTGATTAGGAAGAAAAATATGTGGTCAGGTAAATGGGTTATTTTTTCAAATGACTGGAGATAAGAATCCATTACAGACCATATCTGGATAGAGAAAGGTGAGCACCTATCCTCTCTAGGAAGAAATCCACATTATAGACACGGAACATTGTTGGAAACTTGAAAAAAATAAAAGAAGCAGCACACATTGGCATGTCGATTGACTGTATAAGACAAGTGCAGGATTCAATCTGATGTGACTTCTGCTTCTCAACAGGGACAAAGTATGAAAATCCCGGCCCTACAAGGGAAGGAAAAGATGTCACCCAAATCCAATATTATAAACGTTGCTACCATTAGATAATAACTCTATTTACCACCATGATGTTTGAAAAGTACACCTGAAGAAGACCGTAGAATGGATCAGCCAAAACATCGGGTTAACAACATAAATAACAAAGAGAAGTTCAAATATAAAAAAAAAAACTCTTTGAAATTTTTACTTCTTTCTCATTTTTGTTGCAAGAGTCGGTTCATGTATCAAGGGACGCAACTCTTTCTTCATACAATCGAACACTGGATTTACAAGTGAAATTTATTGTGACGTATAAATAGTTCTTGGGTTTTTTCATTGTTATAGCAAGTAACTTTCTTTTATGCTTGGGCCAGAATTTTTATTGTTATTTTCTCTTTTAAAAGATCTTTTTTTCATTATTATTGCTTTGTTTACCTGAACCAGTGTGGAAGTGCACAATTAAGATGTCTGACCAGGTCAAATTGATTGACTCGTTCAATAGAAAACTCTCATGTTTTATTTCTTGATGAATTGTTTTTTTCTTCAATAGAAATTCCATGGTGGTTAACATCTGAGATTGCCCAATATTTCATGCTTGCTACTATCCTCTCACTCTTCTCATTATCTCCCTTATCCCTTCCAATATTCATTGTTCGTCCATGTATTTATCCAAATGTTTTACATGGATTGGTTTTATATGCAAGATTCTTTCTACCCCTTTAATAAACTAATTCTCTTTTATGCTTTCTCCCTTCCTACCCTTTCATTAAACTACCTAACTTTTTTCTCCGTCATCTCTCTTCCAACTCTTATTAATATACCTAACCTTTCCACTATGTTGTTACTGAAAACATACCAATAGAATACAGGTAGAAAGAAACAGAATAATATCAAAGATTTTACCATAAAATAGGTCTAGTTAGTCACTCAATAGAAACCATCACATTGACCAACATCTTTTAGCACCATGTTGGGGGTGATCAATTAGAAAATTGGAAGAAGGGGTGATCAATGGATTATTTACTTCTCTCACCTTTTTATCACTAAATCCTAAAAAAACAAGCGTGAATGCTGGTAGACACAAACTAAGGAATCAATTTAGCATAAACTTGCATTGCAAATTAAATCCCCCACTTAAAACCTATTTTGTTCAAAAAACAAAATAACTGTTTTTTCTAGACATAATAAGGAGTAGATGTTTAAATTTTCAGCCCTCTAGCTCCATTGCTGTGGACTATACACTCGATATATAAATAACAAGCCAGCCAGCAAGTCAGCCAGACCAACTTGAAAACTGAATAAACCTATGTTGACAGTTTTGATGATAATTTCATTTGATGGGTTCTAAGACATTTTAACCTTACAGTAACGGGCGTATGGGAACTCTTCCTTTAAGAGGGGCAAAAAGATGGATTTACCTGAAATTTTCCATGGTTTTGCCTGGATTTAACGGATTTACCTGAAATTGAATGAGTTTTGCTTGAATTTGGTATTTACTGTAAAAAGGAGTAATATTGAAAGTGTTAAAAGAGGTTCTGTTCATTCACTATTGAAATCTTTTTGTCTCATTCATTTCATTTTTACAATCAGTTTGCTGGTTAAATATATTTTTTAAGTTGGGATGGGATGGGAGTTGTGTCACCCCTGTGATCAAATGGGCTCATGGTATAGTAAAATAATGTAGAAAAATGGTGCCTGGTCTGAAATATTGTGCTTACAGGTTCAAAGGGAAATTAGGGTTTCATTTATAGTTTTCTGGACAAGTGGCTGATGATGTAGTTGAAAATATTCCAAATGTCATAATAATCAACCATGTTATACTGGGGAAAACCTGTGTAACATTTCCATTTTGCAACGTGTCAGAAACTGTCAACCAAAACTGTCAACATAGGTCTCTTCAGTTTTTAAGCAGGTTTGGTTAGCTATGTATGTATAATGTATGAAGACCACACCAATAGAGCTAGAGTACTGAAAATTTAAACATTTACTCCTTATTATGTCTGGAAAAAACAGTTGTTTTGTTTTTTTAAATTCCTCCCCAAAACAGGTTTTCATAATTAAATTTACAATGTAAGTTTATGCTAAATTAACCCCTGTTTGATTCCAGTTGCATTAATGCTTGTTTTCCAAAGAATTAGTGGTCACTGTCCAACAAAATGTGAAAGAAGTAGCTAATCCATTGATCAGCATTTCTTCCAATTTTTTTTATTGATTGCCCGCAACATGGCATGCTGCCAAAAGATGTCAGTCAATGCTACGGTTTCTATTGAATGACTAACCAGACCTGTTTTATGGCAAAATCTTTGAAAATCCAGACTTTTTAGTGTCCAACAAAAGGTGGGAGAAGTAACACATTCATTGATCACCCTTTTTTCCAAATTTTAAATGATCACCCCCAACATGGCATACTGCCAAAAGGCATTGGTCACACAGCAGTTTTTATTGAGTGACTAACCAGACCCGCCTTTTTGAATTCGTCCAATGATTCAGAAATAGGTGCTTCCTTATTAAGATAAGAACAACATCTTGCCTGACCCTCATGGGAGAGTGTTGGTCCATGCCTGTGCAGTAAGGGTCCCTCCAATTGGTTGCCAAGTTACATCAAGTTCTCATAATCATCGGTTCTTGTAGATGCGATTTCTATGGTCAAAATAAAATGCAATGTATACAGTAAAAACCATTTTCCATGCAATTTTACAGAAAGAAATATTGAATATGTGATCCTGTAGTCAAAAAAATCATTTACAGTGCATTTCTGTGCTGAAATTGATTGGCAATATTCTTATCATAATTATTATCATAATTTGTATGAAATGCGTTTTTTTGAAAACTGATTTGCCTCGTATTAACTAAGGGTCATACTTTTCAGTATGCCATCAGGGTCATACTGTTTATGTTTGCCATTGCGTACACAATGACGTCAAGGTAATGGGTCAATGTTTAAAGCACTATAATCACAACCAAATGCTATCGTTACAGGCACAACCCAATCCAAAAGTATGAAACATTATAAATACAACTTAGTTATTGAACAACCATAACTATCAAAGATTTTAAGGATTTTTTATTCGTGTATGTGTTTTGTCTACAGACTTGAAAATTGGCATTGGTACTCTACTGGATCTCTTCAAAAAATTTCATTTTTCATTTTATAGAGAAAAGTGTTTTTGACCTTTTTTGGCCTTATTCTGATGGGTACATCAATAACATCTAGATTTTTCAAAATAGATGTATTATTACTCTAGGTCTGATGTATTCCAGTGATGTCATAAATAGAATTTATTCTGACCATATTTATTCTCTGATAGAATTTTTTTCACATGACTTCAAATTTTGACGCAAGGGCTGTTCAACTATTAACTGTGAAGGAGAGTTTTTAGAATTGCTAAATTATTAGTGAGATTACACAGTAAGCACACTATTCATTTTGAATGTATTTTTTATTTATTATTCTATTTATAATGCTAAAGTGAACCCTCACTTTTTGCCATTCATACATTCTTGAAGTATTCGGTTACTCCCTATTTGAAGGTTCTAAAATTCTTTTGCTAGTAATTTTTTGTGCTTTCATTGAAGATTTTTTTTCGGGGGGGGAGGGGGTTGAGTTGTGGTGTAATCACGCTTACAGTTCCTTCAGGTAATGCGAACTCTGATTTTGCATAAATATTTTCTTGCAAAACAAATATAGCGTATAATTCTTTCTCTGATTTTTTTTATGGTGATGGTGGGCTTCTCAACACTATCTCCATGAACGTTGACCATGTACTGCATATTCTAATATGCTGTTGTCATTCACAAGTATCGATGGGTTGTCAGGGATCTGCTCAAAGAAATTTCCCACAGACGTCTTGAAGGTCACCA
The DNA here is from genome assembly GCA_963457665.1 of Thysanoteuthis rhombus. Lineage (NCBI taxonomy): Eukaryota > Metazoa > Mollusca > Cephalopoda > Oegopsida > Thysanoteuthidae > Thysanoteuthis > Thysanoteuthis major. The sequence goes on along the minus strand of OY735242.1, from coordinate 31,736,046 downwards.
GTTTTGGTATTAAGGTGGATTCGATGGGAATACAGTTCCACAGTTTTGGTCTAACCACTGAGATTGATTGGAATGTGTTTGGATTGGGCCTTTTTCAATGCGCACTGGACTACCATTGGAATAATGATATGAATACCTCTTTGTTCACTGTAGAAACATGAGATGTTTAAATCACTGGGTACAAGTTTTGGCAATATCTTGAACCTATCAATAATTATGTAATAGTCTTTTCCTTTCCATTCAGCTTACAGAGTCTTTCACAGTTGGACAAATCAGCCTAGTCACTGATTTTGCTGGTGAAGTGCCTCTTCAAGGGCTTTTGATGGTGACCTCAGGCATGAACAATATTCCACCATATTCTATATCATTGTTTTTTCAAGCTGGGATCTTCTGTTAATTCCATCTTGGAATCAAAGGAAGTACTTTTCCAATTTTTCCATTCAAGAACTTCAAATAGATTATTTCTCTGTTTTATCCGACAAGCTCATGCATGTGTGTGTGAGAATGAATCAAAATTTGGATGTCTCACACAAAATGCGTCAAAACTTGAAGTCAAGTGAAAAATTCAATCGAAAAATCAATATGGTAAGAACGAGTTCTATTTATGACATCACTGGTGTTTTCCACAGGAAAATATCTAAAATAGAGTAGAAACATCTAGATTCTGGAGAAAGCAGATGTTATCATTTAACTTATTAAAATAAGGCCCCCAAAAAGTCAAAAAGTTTTTTTCCCCTCCCCCCTAAATTTTTTTCAGAGGTAATTTGCTGGAGTTCCAATAACAATTTTCAAGTCAGTAAACAAAATGATATGTCTAGGAACATTAGAATACACAAACACATACACATATAAAGAGAGAGAGAATCCTTGACCATCTTTGGTGGCTATGGTTGTTCAACTGACAAACTGGCAGACTGCTGAGATAAAAAAAGTACCGAGTAAAATTCATTAATTATGCATTTTCAAATTTAAAAAAACCCTGACACTTCATCTTCAGATCAATATCAGTAATCATTTGTTATTTGGTCCTAAAATATGACTGCATGAAGATTGGCAGAAGTTATCCCCCTTGATGGCTAAAAATGGCTAGATTATTAATTTTCCTTTATAGCCAAAAACTTGATGTATGCTCCAAGATTCATGCTAAGAATTAAGGTTAGGAGTTAGTATTAGGGATAAGGTTAGAACAATATCTTTAATACAAATAACAGAAACTTATGGCAAGGAAAATGTTATTTAAAGCATTCATATGATTTTAAGCTATGAAGTTGGCTGGAAATGAAAAATCTAGTCATCAAGGGGGATAACTTTTGGTAGTCCTAATGCTATTGTATTCAAGGACTAAATAACCAAGGATTACAATGATATTTGTTCTCTGTCATCATAAATCTTTATCCATTTGATTTTTCACAAATCTTATCTTTTAATATAGCCAAGTCATATTGAGGCACTTTATGACTAGAAATATGTTTCATTACAATACAGACAAAAGAAATTGCAACTGTTGATGAGATTCACTGGAGTATCACTAGAGCTCCACACAGAATGTAAATATTCTTGTTATCCTTAAATTCCTCACTAAATCTTATAAAATCTAACTGATTACACCAGAAAAGAATAATGTGACGATTAAACATCATCAAATAATTTGGCAAAGTTCAAATCAACTAGTCTCAGCATTGGATGAGGAGGCATATGATTATAAACCAATCAGAATGCAGCTCAGCCTTTACTGCAAAGAATCACACCAGGGTTGCCAAATTGGCCATTTTAAGCTAGACTTTTTTAATTTCTAATTTGACCAAAAAGATTTACAACAGCCAAAAATGTAAGCAATTTTTAAGAATAATTGGAAAGTTCTTAAAATTATTTGTGACAATCTTTTGATTGAATCTATGGCTCAGCACCATAGGCTAAGCCTACATTTCATATCAATAAAATACCTTTTTTGATAAAACATAGGATATGTTACTGAAGGGTTTTTTAAGTCTTTTGAATAAAAAATTATGTACTATCTGAGTGAATCAAGTCAGGGAGAGTTACCTCCCCTACAACCTACTTGATTATCACAATTTTCGCCATACATCAGATCAACACGAAAGAACTTGGCGGTGAATTCGATTCTCAAAGGGTGCTTCTGTGATGTCACCCTTTCATCTGATTTGCCTTTGTTAGTTTTTCTGGATATAGATATTAGTCTTGTGGTTCAACTCTGCCACCAACCTATTTATTATAATGGAAAAGTTGGTGACTACAAATAAAAACACCATATGTAACTAAAACAGCTCATTTATGACTGCCACAATTCCGTTGAACCTGTTTTTTACGTTGTAAAATATTGTATTCCATTTCATATGAAAAAATAACCAAGAATGGCGGGTTGTAAAAGTATCAAGTAGCTCTTATAACCAAGGCAATCTCTTGACCTGTATCCTATAGGATAGCGTTGTAAGGGAGATAACTCTCCCTGACTTGTTTCATTTCTGCTTAGGTTGAACATGATCTTTTGTTAGGGAGAAATAACAAGCCCCGCTGCAGCCGAGTTAAACTAAACTCTTACCGTTAAAATTTGCACTTTGTAGGGTTTAGGGGCAACGGGGTGGGGGGATGTGTGAATATGCTAAATATACAAATAATTTTTGCGGGGGGGGGGGCAAAATTTCAATTCACCAAAACCATAAATCTTATTTCAGAAAGACCCATAACATATAAACATTAAAATATTTTTTCCAAAATTCCAGCTGATATTTTTTTCTGAAAACAAAAACTGTACAGTGAGTTTAATAAAAAAAAGTTAGCAAAGAAAAACTTTCCAGAGAGAAAATATTTTGGGTTTTTTTTTTTTGCATTTCTCATCTTTCAATTCAGAGTCACCTCCCTGCCCCCCAAAAAGCAGCCTGCATCATCAAATATAACTTTAAAGGATTTAATTTCTCTGGGAACTCATCTTTATAGTGATGTATATATTATTGGGGATCAAAAAGATATTTTATTGAATTCTTTTAAATTAAAATGGCTAGGAGTGTAGTTAACTTGAATATATTTCAATAATATTTTCTTACAAAATACCAAAATAGATACAAAAATATTTTATAATCAGCCATTAGTATGTTTTTAATGACATTTTAAAAATGTGCGTGTAGATTGAGCTGAATTTTTCCAAATGCAAATTCTCATGGCTAACCGGTTTGTGAGCGTAAAACAAGTTTTCAATCACAATTATCTCCCAGCGTATATTGTCTAAATAATTAATTTTAGTTGATAATTTCCCACAATCTTTCTTATATAATAAATAGATTATTATGTCAAAATTAATAGTTTACAAATTCCAGAAGTTTTTATTGACACTTATCACTTTTTGTCAAAAGTCTGTGGTTATTGCTATATTATAAATATTCTTGCCTTTATGATTTCCGAAACATTTTATGTTTTGTTCAAACTGTACTCTTTTGACACATTTTGTGTGAGACACCTAAATTTTGATTCATTTTCTATAATATAGTTTTTTGTTATAAGCCACAAAATTCCCCAAAAATATTCCCATTAAATTGAACCACATATTACTGAATTATCAAAAATACTGAGAAAAAACCTGTGGAATAACTGTAATTCTATTCTTTGTCTTGATAGTATGGTACTCTATATAATCCTTAAATATTTTTTTTCAAAATTTACTATTGATCTGGTCCCCCGAGCCGTAAAGGAGAATATGTCTGAATTTCAGAATTACAAAGAAATTTTCTCTCAATATCTCGTATGTTAAAAGCTGACGTTGTAAGTTAGGAGGAATTATCTCCCTTTATTCAATTTTGTTTTGGATGTGTTGAAAAATGTCTGAAGAAAATAGGTTTGAACAACATGAACGCAATTTTCAAATTTAAAAATCGACGTTTAATAAATTTTGAAATCTGGCGAAAATTGGTATAATATTCGATTTTTAAAAAATTTCCAATGCTAAATCAATAAAGGACGAATTTAAAAAAAAAAATTTCCCATTCTAAATATCAGAAATGAGGAATTGTTTTTTTTAATGATTCTTACCATTTCAATGATTTACGTTCTTTAAATATTGCTATTTTCATTGATTTTCACACATATAAATCCTTTGAGATATAAATTATGTTTACTTTTACAGAGAAGCACTCCAGCCTGCTTGAACGGGGGGGGGGCGTATCAAGAATCAAAAAACGGGGAAAATCAAGTAAAATATTTTTTCTTCTTGGCAGATTTTTTAATTTTATTTGGTTAATTATAATTTAGGCTTTTGATCTGGAAAGAGGAAATTTTCACCAAATATTTAGAAAAAAAGATTTTCCATCATTTTGATTGATTACTCCGCAGAACTCTTCTAAAAAAAAAATAGACATAGTTAAAATTTCAAGGAATTTATCTTTTAAATGTGTAAAAATCAATGCCGGCAGCAATGTATTCTTAAAATAAATCATTGAAATAATAAAAAGTGAGGTAGAAATCATTCGGGGAAAAAAAATTTTTTCCCGATACTTAGAATTGAAAATTTTTTTTTTTCTAAATTCATTCTTTAATCAATAAGTACTGAAATTTTCATCAAAATTCGATATGATGATTTTTGCTCAATTTAAAAATTTTCTCAAAAGTCTATTTTCTAGTGAAAATTACGTGCATATCGTTCATACCAATAAGATCCTTTCATTTTGTAAGAAGAAAATAATAGGGTCTATTTACTCTGAGATGCATTTTCCAAATCAAATAAAACCAGTTATTTTCATCAAAGAATTAACTTTTCTTTCAAAGAAATTTTGGATGATTAAATTCCATCTTGTTGTGTGTGTTGTCACTATAACAATGCCGATCAGTGTACAGGTTATCATAACAATGAATTTTAGAGTACAAATTACCACAACAATATTGATTAATGTATAAGTCCCCGCAACAATGAAGGTTAGTGTACAAGTCTCCACAACAATAAGGATGAGTATACAATTCTGTCTAAGAATGAGGGTTAATGTACAATTCTGAACAACAATGAGGATAAGTGTACAAATCTATACAACAATGAAGATTAGTGAATAATATTTATAACAATTGGGGTGAGTGTAAAAGTTTCCACAATAATGAGGGTGAATGTAAAAGACTGTACACAAATGAAAGTAGGTGTAAATGTTTCTACATCAGTGACGGTTAATGTACAAGTCTCCAGAACAGTGAAAGTGAGTACACAAGTCTCTACAACAATGAGGGTTAGTGTATAAATTTCTACAACAATGAAGGTTAGTCTACAAAGTCATGCAACAATGAGGGCCAGTGTATAAGTCACCACAACAATGAGGGTTAGTGTACAAATCTCTGTAACAATGAAAGTGAGTGTACAAGTCTCGACAAAAATGAAGGTGGCTGTACATGTTTCTACAACATTGAAGGTTAGTATTCAAGTCTCCACAACGACAAGGCTTACTATACAAGTCTCCACAACTATGAAAGTTAGTGCACAAGACTCTACAACAATGAGTAAGTGTACATATCTCCACAACAATGAGAGTTAGTGCACAGTCCTCCACAAAAATAAAGATTAGCGTACAAATCTCAATAACAACGAAGGTGAGTGCACAAGTGTCTGCAACTACGAGGGTTAATGGACAAATTTCTAAAACAATGAGGGTTAATGAACAAGTCTCTACAACAATTAGGCTAAGTGCACAGGTCTCTACAGCAATGAAGGTTACTGATCAATATCTATAACAATGAGGGTGAGTGTACAAGTCTCCACAACAATGAGGGTGGGTGTAAAAATTTTTACAACAATGAAGATTAATGTACATTTTTCTACAACAACGAGGGTTTGCGTGCGAATCTCAACAACAATGAATGTTTGCATACAAGGCTCCAGAATGATGAGGGTGGGTGTACTAATCTCTAAAACAATGAAGATGAATACACAATTCTTTACAACAATGACGCTTAGTGCACATGTCTCTACAACAATGACTGTTAGTATACAAGTCTCCCCAAAAAAGAAGGGTTAGTGTGCAAATCTCCACAACAGGGAAGATGGGTGAACAAGTCTCATAAAAAATGAGTGGGGGTGAATAAGTCTCCACAACAATGAATGTTAGTGTACAAGTCTCCGCAACAATGAGGGTTAGTGTGCAAGTCATTACAACAATGAGGATTTAGAGTGAAAGTCTCCATAACAATGAAAATGAGTGAACAAGTCTCACCAATAATGAGGGTGAGTGTACCAGACTCTACAACAATGAGGGTGAGTGTACAAATCTTTACAACAACAAGGGTTAGTGAACAATATCTACTACAATGAGGGCTAGTATACAAGTCTCCACATTAATTAGGGTTAGAGAACAAATCTTCACAACAATGAGGGTTAGTATACCAATCTCTACAACAATAAGGTTTAGTGTTTGAATTTCCACAACAATAAGGGTTAGTGTACAAATCTCTATAACAGTGATGGTTATTGAACCAATCTTTACAACAATGACAGTTAGTGTACCAATCTCTACAACGAAGAGGGATTAGTGTAGAAGCCACACAATCTATTGTTACTCAGTTTGTCTCACATTGGTAGAGCCATGAATATGGCATTATCTCAATTATCATTCGGACCATCCTCATCTTGGTTGTTTTTCATACAACGTTTCGGCCGTTGTACTCTACGGCCTTCATTAGGTATCATCTGGTAGGTGTGGGGAAGTAACGAACCGAACCCTTTATTTAACCGACGGGGGTATATTGACCGCACTCCCCTCTTAGCATTAGTAGTATTATTATTGTCTCACACTGGGATTGAACCTAGAACCATCAGATTACTTGCAGTAATTTTGTCTGATTCTGTAACCACTACGCTATGTGTCCATGTGGAAAAACAACCAAGATGAGGATAGTCCGAATAATAACAGAAATGATGATGATGATGATGATGATGATGATGATGATGATGATGATGATAATAATACCACCACCTCATCTCAAAAATTCAGAGATATGCATTATCTGAAGTTTACATCTCCTTAGGCAGGACTTATTAGTTCCTCAGTATGAACCACCCCATAATCAACGTCTGCTGGTAGCATTGGCGGAAGTAATCAATAAAATGATTGGTCGATGGATAATTCACTTCTCTCACCTTTTGTTGGGCAGTGATCATTAAAAAAAGTCTGAATTTCCAAAATACTTGGTGGAATGTTGCCAGAAACAAGCTGATGGATCAATTTCACATCAACTTACATTGTAAATTGAAGCCTCCCCCATAAGGGGGGGGGTTAAAAAACAAAAATGTTTTTTAGACATAATAATGAGTAAATACTAAATCTTTCAGCCTTCTAACACCATAGGTGTGGCCTGTATGTATGACACAAACATACATAACCAGCCAGGCAGAATCACTTAAAAACGTAAGAAACCTATGCTGACAGTTTTTGTTGATAGTTTCTAATAAATTCATACATAGAGATTTAAATGAACTTGCACCTGATGCAAATGTGTAGTAACTGTTCATTCCATTCCATGCTCAGCCAACTTAACTTAGTTATCAATTGACAAATGAGATGTTTTTTAGATGTGTCCCTGTATCTCTATGAGACACTTGGTCGGTTCCTAATATGTTAAATATCAATTTTCATAGCCGTATCATGTTGGATTGATATGAAACTTGGTCCACACCTTGGGATGGATCATCCTCATCTTCCTCTTCCTCCTCTTTTCCCTGCTCCTCCTGCAACTACTACCAAAGCTAGTAATGCTAAATATCAATTCCCACAGCTGTATCATGTTGGATTGATCTGAAACCTGCTCCAGACCTCAGGGTGAACTTTCCCCTTCTTTTTCCCACTCCTCCTCCTCCTCCTCCTCCTTCTGCTACTACTACCACGGCAGGTGGACACTTCGTTGAACCTATGGTTCTCGTTTCTTGAAATTTCAAATATTTTTCACAGAGACCCTCTTATCATTTCTGCCTGGGAATACAATATCTTAAGATTTCCCTTTTTAGTACAAAACATCTGTTTTAAATTCAAGTCATAGCCTTTGACTGCACACCATGCTGTTTTCCTTTTATGTATCAAAAGGACCCTTTTTGTCAAAATTCAAAAATAAATTTTAATGGGAGACATGTTATGAATACATGATTCACAGTCATTGATTCAGTCAGTAGAACATAATGTAATTGTAATTTATGGCAATAGTAGCAGTAATGGAGGTTATTTATCCCAGGCTTTTGAGAGGTCTCCCCATGGACACCAAGTAAAATCTTCATTGACTCTCAGGGGTCTGTAGTCGTCAGGTTTGGAACTGATGTACTAAATATTAGTGTTCTCTTCGCTTGGGGAAGGCAAAATCTTTCTCTCCCTCCAGCTATGAGTAGAATAGTACACAGTGATGTGAGTGATACAACTTTGAGTCCTTGTTAACTAACATCACAACAATGTTGATTAGTGTATATGTTACTACAGCAATGTTGTTCAGTGCACAATTCATCACAGCAATGTTGTTTAGAGTACACGTCATCAAAACAATGCTGATTAGTGTATACGCCACCACAACAATGTTGGTTAGTGTACACACCATCACAACAATGTTGTTTAGAGTACACATCATCAAAACAATGCTGATTAGTGTATACGCCACCACAACAATGTTGGTTAGTGTACACACCATCACAACAATGTTGTTTAGAGTACACATCATCAAAACAATGCTGATTAGTGTATACGCCACCACAACAATGTTGGTTAGTGTACACACCATCACAACAATGTTGTTTAGAGTACACATCATCAAAACAATGCGGATTAGTGTATATGCCACCACAACAATATTGATTAGTGTACATATCACCACAACAACGTTTATTAGTGCACAAGTCATCACAACAATTTTGATTAGTGTAAAAGTCATCACAACAATTTTGATTAGTGTACTCATCATCAAAATAATGTTGATAAGTGTATAAATCACCCCAACAATGATGGTTAGTGTACTGAGTCTTCTGGTATATAATTTCTATATCATAAACAGGTCGGGTAAGTTGTAATGTTACATGTGGAGCCCAACCTACTCATTTGTTCTTCATTTTAGGAATATTTTGAATAGGATTCTCCGGCCTGATTCTTTTGGACTGACGATTCTCCCTAACCTAGTAATAAAGAGATCAAAACTAAAACCTGAATTGAGTCAGTCTTATATGATTGGGTTGCGATGAATGTAAGGGTATGGATTAAGGGTCAATCCAATATCATGTAAGTAAAATGACAGTATATGAAGACTGTTTAGGACAAATGATTCTACATTTCAACGTTTCACTCATATTGAGCTTCATCTGGAAATTATGATGCTACAAGAAACCAGAAGTATATAAAGGTGAACTGTGTATTTGTGGTGGATAGGGGAGATGATGTGTTGGTAGATCATGTTTGAGGTAAGCTTAGTGAAGATGTGTGTGTGTGTGTGTGTGTGTCATGACCTTAGGGAAAATATCTGCTGGACTTTTGGGCATCAGTGCTGCTCAACACCTCCCTATACCTACCACAAATCTACAGTCCAATTATATAAACGCTTAGTTTCTTGTAGTTCCTCAAATTCCTGATGAAGCTCATAATATGTGAAACATTGAAATGAAGAATCATTTATCTTAAACAGTCTTCCAATATTGTCATTTCACTCACATAAATGGGTTGTCCTTAGCTCATATACCTTCACGACTACATTATAAGACTAGAATATAACATTCTTACAGCATCATTATCATCATGTGCTCTGGACATAGACCTTCCCCAAAGTATGTTGTAGTAAGTCAGGCTTGGGTAACCTTTTTGATCTAGTGGGTCATATAAGACATTTTTCATCTTTATTCAGGCCACACATTCACTTCAAAAATGTCCATTGTTTTACAGAAAGCATAATTAATTTTTATTTTAGACAAACGTACAAATTATAATTACTGTATTACTGATTTCTGAAGCAAAAACAATTGTAATTTTCAAAATGAATTTCAAAATTGACTTTGAGAAAAGATCATATAATATTTCAAATAAATGCCTAGATTGACTGCTGGCCAGAAAAAATTGTTGCTGTGGGCCAAATCTGGCCTGTGGGCCGGTGGTTGCCCATATGTATAGTAAGTGTAAGATTTGCAATGAAGTGCCTTCCCCTGCCCAGCTGACCCAAGATGTGTTAGTAAAGGTGGACTGACTATGGTCTGTCATCTCAGTCTTGGCTCCCTTGACAATATAGAACGTACTCAGTATTCAGTGTTGGAAAAAAACATTGTTTTGTTGAACCTTTGAAAATGGTGTTTATTCTCTTAGATTGTAAGGAATCATCAACTCCAATTTCTCTGGAAAAGATGGCTGGACCCTGTCACAATGCATTGAACTACGCCCACAGAATAATGAAAAATTTTGAGATATAACACCAATCTTTTGAGTTTTTCTCTTCAGCTTACAATTGTCATTTTCATTTACATAAGTGAAAAAATAATCACATTTTGACTATTTACATTAAAAACCATGGATTCTACTTAGTACTGTCATAAATACTGTTGCAAATGAATCTGTTGACAAAAGGAAAAGTAGAAAATAAAGTCAATTAAGATTTGGTATATTTTTTACAAAAATTAACAAAGTATCCAAAATTCTTTTCTTTGTGCTTTACACACAGCTTCAGACGATCAGGCCATTTATCAATTCCAGTCTTCACGATTTTCATTGGAAAATCAATGGCAGCTTTTACCAGAGAATATTCAAGACATTCCGAATTTTGGTGTCTTGTACAACACACAATCTTTCCCAATTCTGACCATGATTCATAATCCAGAGCATTGAAATCTGCCGATTTTGAATCACTCTTGCCTTGTGAACTGGAGCAGAGTCCTATTGGAACGTCCAATTCCCTTTATAGAACATGGTTTCATTAGGAAGTCTAACTTGACCCTCAAGAATATCATTGAAGTTCACATGGACAGTTCTTTTGACTACTTTCTCAAAAAATGAAGCTGAGTAACACCTTAGTGACTGCCAAAGATAATGGGCTCTCTACACTTTGTCTGTGATCTCAGAAGCTTCCTTGAAATATCAGCATAGACTCTATCATTTCAGCAATTGGAGCACTCTTCAACTTTGGAAATATAATCAGTGAAAGAGATTTTTCTGCTTCCATTAACTTCATACCACTGGTAAAACAGTTTTGATCTCTACTCTCTGATTTCCATCAGAGTTGAAGTTAGCATGCGTCCAGTTCTACAATGATAGACATGCAGTCTGAGATCAATTATGACCAGCAGGAACATTGATCTGGGTTAAATATTCATCTCTCCAGTCATGATTTTCTGCTTTCTCAAAGGATTTTTCTAGATACTGTTTGCAACAGCTTTTATAGCACTGGAGGTTCTTACTATCCAAGAATAGCCTGATCGTTGTATTTCTTAGGAAAAGATAGCCTGTTGCAGAAGACACCCAAATTTGGAATGTATGAGACATTCTCTGATAAAAGCTGCCAATAATTTTCCAATGAAAATTGTGGCTATAGTTAATCTCTTTATGGCACAATACACAATCATCCTACAAAACCTAAGTGGTTGGAACAGTTTGAAAATAGCAGTTTTCTTCACCAACCTATTCCATAGATAAACATTATATTTACTAAATCATGCAACTGAAAATAAGAAGCGCACAGAGTTAACACAATTTTGTATTGACAAAAAACTATTACGTGGGAATTTTGAAAAAAATTATATAATATAAACTTCTAACAGTATCTATGGTAGTTTTAAGTATATAAAACTTTTATTTTGTCTGAGATCCCCTAAAGTAATACAGCTTACTTTATAGCAATTACTTTAATCTTACTGTGTTCTTTGGAGCCTTTTATTTAGGTGACTTAGTTTAAAGGTCTACGCAACTTCTGTAATTTAACCATTGGGATTGCTTTTTGAATTCTTGGTTACTTGCTTGGTCACTTGAAGCAATTAATAAATCTCGGAACAAGTCCACCATTTAATTCCTATATAATCCACACGGTAATTCTCCTTAATGCTAAACTTTCTGGATAAAATAGTACAATTGATAACTGTCAATATAAACTGTTTATGTTCCTTTAGATTTCTATTAGGAATTTCCTTCACCCACAACTTCTACATTATAGATGGCACAGGTTTTTCCCAGGATCATATTTTCAGGGTAAAAGATATACTCGGTCAACATAAAGGTATTTTTATTTTCTTTTAACCCTTTCATTCCATCATAATCACGGCTTGAGTCTCCCTAATGACACATAAGGCTAAAATATGACATTTTAACATAGTCAATATAAAGCCTTCATTTTCCCTTAGATCTTCTATAGTAATACACCATAGCTTGATTACAATTCCTTTAATCTTGCTTCTTTCTTTTAACCCTTTCATTCCATCATGATCACAGCCCGGGTCTCTCTAGTGACACATAAGGCTAAAATATGACATTTTAACATAGTCAATATAAAGTCTTTATTTTCCCTTAGATCTTCTATAGTAATACACCATAGCTTGATTACAATTCCTTTAATATTACTACTTTCTTTTAACCCTTTCATTGTATCATTGATTACAGCCTGAGTCTCCCTAATGACACATAAGGCTAAAATATGACATTTTAACAGAGTCAATATAAAGCCTTTATTTTCCCTTAGATCTTCTATAGTAATACACCATAGCTTGATAGTAATTCCTTTAATCTTGCTTCTTTCTTTTAACCCTTTTATTGTATCATTAATTACAGCCTGGGTCTCCCTAGTGACATATTAGGCTAAAATATTCCATTGTAACATTCATTTTTTTTTAGATACTCTCCCCTTCAGCATTTTCACTCTTTGCCATCCCATTTCAACAAGTAAAGAAAGTTGATATCCGCTTTACTTTAAATCAAATTCTTTCATGTGACAAATTCCTGGGAAAAAATACTTATAAGTAATTTGTAGGGACCTCACGACTTTTTTGTGTCAAAATCAGTAACAACAAAGCAATTACCTCATCATGTTCATGATTTTCAAAGTTAATGAGTTAAGCTATGGTTACTACACTAAAATTACTAAATAATACTATTGTGTGATTTGGAATTAATCAGTTAAGCTTCAACATAACACAGTTTTGAGCCGTGAAAAGCTCTTCACCCTCCATACCCAAATAGCAATTAGTCCCCTGCTAATACTTTTCAAATTGCTCCCATATGGGGCGTGGTCCCATTTTCAAAATCCTTGCCCCACAGTATTGCACTGTGCTAAAATGCTGTACTATTGCTACTTTATTTTAACCCTCTGACTACTGCTCTGTCAACAACTCGATTAGCATTGATTGGAAATAAAGAAGCAGACCCTAATTAGATATAGACTCTCTTTTTTGTATCGTTGGGAGCCTGTCTGACAGGGGTGAGGCTTTACTGATTGGGCCATGGAGATCCAATAGCCAATGAGATTCAAGTTCAGTTCTTATCAAGAGTATACATTGGTCACAGAAATGCCTCATATCTTTGAAACTGTTCGACAGAAGCATTTCCTCCCTCCATTAGAAAACATGTATTTTACAGATTCATTTGATTTTTTGAAAATGACCCAACCTGATTCCACCCAGCCTAACCAACCTATTCGTTATGATTTTTGAAACTTAATAACTTGGGAATCAATCAAAATATTGATATCCCATTATTTCAAGATTTATTACATATGCAGCAAGTGTAGTGTTTTTCAACAGTTATGGAAATATAATGGTTTTACTGAAGCGAGTCATTTTTAGTGTTATATTCATTGTTTAAGCAAAAGAGCATAATATGCTCACTCTTAGTGTGAGGATATCCTTATCTAGCCATATGTTACATTCTTCCTAATCTGATTTTCTCCATGACATATTGTTTGTTTACACTTAGAAAAATCAATCAAATAGCATTTATACATAGATCCTTCGTGAATGACATTCCTTTCTGAGTACTCAATAAAGATAGTGAGTATCGTATTTCCTCTTTACGCAGCATTTTAATCTTTGCTTTCTATAAGACATCAATTACGCAGATGCATTAATCTTCACTATTCCCCTCTTAGTAATTAATATAGATAACAGTTCTGGTTAGTCAATCAATAGAAACTGTCACCTGACCAATGTCTTTTGGCAGCATGCTGTGTTGGGGTGATCAATTAAAAAAATTGAAAAATGGGGCGATCAATGGATGAGTTTCCTCTTTTGCTTCTTGTTGGGTAGTGACACTAAAAAAAAACATGAATGCTGCTAGGCACAAAGTAAGGGATTAATTGGCATGCACTTACATTGCAAAATCTATTGGAGGGGTATAATTTTTTTTTCTTAACATAGTAAAGAGTAGATGTTGAATACATATATATATCAACTTAACTTGATGTTGAATGAATAGAGCCTCTTTGTGAAATAAACCCATCACACATCAGATATTTAATTACTAATTTGTACTTTGGTGTGTATACATACGTACATATATATATATATATATATATATATATATATATATATATATATATATATATATATATACACACATATATACACACACACGCACACACACATATATATATATATATGTATATATACACACATCCATACACACACACACACACACACATATATATATATATATATATATGTATATATATATATATATATATATATATATATATATATATATATATATTCAAGATTCCATTGTAAAAATTTAGTTTTTTTTAATAAGAAGTTAATCAATAATTCCAGCTTAGAATTTATTTCATTATAACTCCTACAATTGTTTTAAACAAATAAATAAAATTACTGCTTGTAATTCAGGTCTTCAATAATTGAAGTATGCGAATATTAGAAATATATTAGTTTTGCTAGCCTGGATTTACATGTATATATGTATTTACTGAGGTATATAACTCATTTAACCTTTTTATGAATGTAAAACTTGTCAGTTCAAATAACATGCAATAAGCAGACTTTGATGTGTAAATTTTGCAATTGGCTGAATATTCTAATGTCCGTGTATGAGGGGGCCCTACAAACTGCAGCATAGATTCAATTCTATCAGTATTTTTATCTTTACATTCTCTAAAACATACATTAGTAAATATTGAATGACTGTAGCCATTAAAAATGGCAAAGGGTTATATCTGGTTTCATATGTGCATGTGTTTACTTGATTATAACTTTGTTTGTGTGTTCCTGCACTTCTGGCCATACCGTTTTATCAACAGACTTGGAAAATGGGCATCAGTACTCCCCTAGACCCCTTTTACAAACTCTTATTTTTTTGTTTTTAGAAAAAGATATTTTTTGACCTTTTTAGGGCCCTATTTTAATGGATTTCAATAAAACCATCTATATGCCATCAATATTCTCCAGACTTGAGATATTTCTAGATGTTTTTTTCACTTTATTTCAGATGTTTTCCAGTGGAAAATACCAGTGATGTCACAAGGATGAAAATTCAAACATTTACTCCTTATCATATCTAGGAAAATTACTTATTTTTGTTTTCTAAAGATCCATCCCCCCTTTAGGCTTATAATGGGGTTCAATTTACAACTTAAACTTTTACTAAATCGATCCCTTAGTTTGTGTTCGGCGGCATTCATGCTTGCTTTTTTTTTGTCCCAGAGAGAAGGAGAGGAAGAAAGATCTGGAGAATTTGGATATGGGTCATCAGGGATTAGGCTCTTAGATAGTGGGGATGGAAGAACTTTCTTCCTTTCTGTCTCTCAGAGACACAGCTTGTTTTTTCAATTCCCATTTATCAAGTTTGTATTTTTACTCTCAACATGTATTGGACTGCAACAGTTTGCTGATTCCATTTCTGTACAGCAACTTCTGATGATGCTTGTAATGAGGTGAAATGCATAAAGCAATTTAGGGATATAACATATATTTTTACAATCTTTCATTTCCAATGCTGATATTTACAACTACCATATCTCTCTCTCTCTATATATATATATGTGTGTGTGTATATATATATATATATATATATATATAATTGTGTGTGTGTACTATATACTGTGGCAGCTATTCTCCATTAATATATTTGATTAAAGCCAGCAGACAAGTCCATTGGTTTAGTATTCAGTACTTTTGGTTTAGCCATTAACAATTAATAATTGTTGTCTGGGGACAAAAACTGTAATCAAAGATGTCAGTTCATTTTGTTGTTGTTTGAAACTTCTCCTAAACAGAGTAGAACACTTGAATGAATAGAATGCATTAAGAAAAATAGAACTCTTTTGTGAATCTAATAAAAGAAATGAAAATACTTACCCTAAGGTCAAAGGGAATTAACTGTGATCAGAATTCATTCCCCTTGATTTAATATTTGAATTTTTTCAACATGAATTTAAGAGTTAAACTTATGGATAGTTCTTGCATACACTATCTACTGACCAACATTCGTAAATAACCACCTATGCATCTATCTATATATATATGTGTGTGTGTAATACACTGCAATACCTTGAATGGTATGATTTTAGTAGTGTCGGTTTAAATGTAGTACAAACTATATAGCACTCAGAGAGCACTTACCTCTACCAACACTATTTTAAATAACTGTGCATAGATCTGTAGAAAATTTGATAACTTCTTCTATAGCCCACCCTTCCACAGAATTTAACTGAAAGTCATTGAGAACTTTTGGAGATATCGTGTGGTCAGATAACTTGTGGTGTGGACACATAACTATGATGTAGGGGATATAATTGTGCATTGATCCACTCAAAAATTTTGACCACTTCCTCCGTAGCTTATTATTCATAGAAATTCATCACAAACTTTCGGAGATATCGTATAGACCAACATGAGTGGATACATAATTGTACAGAAAACAAAAAATGGAAAAAAATATCTCTCAATCAAAAAGAAATTCCTGGGTCTACCCCAAAATTCAACCACGCCTTCCTTATCCTACTAATCACCCCTCCATAAAACTTCATTGAAATCAATAAAGTATCCAATTTAGTTCGGACAGACAGACGGAAAGGCGCAACCTAATTGAGCAGCGTGGTTTTTAACTGTATGGAAAATTTGGAACGATTTAACCGAACAAATCAAGGTATACCTCTGTGTTTGTGCATGTGTGTGTGTAGATATTGGATATGTGTGCGCATATGTTTGTTTGTAGATATTGGATATGTGTGCGTGTATGTTTGTGTGTGGATATTGGATACGTGTGCGTGTATGTTTGTGTATGGATATTGGATATGTGTACGTGTATGTTTGTGTGTGGATATTGGATATGAGTGTGCGTATATTTGTTTGTAGATATTGGATATGTGTACGTGTATGTTTGTTTGTAAATATTGGATATGTGTGTGTGTATGTTTGTGTATGGATATTGAATATGTGTGTGCATATGTTTGTCTGTGGATATTGGATATGTGTGCGAATGTACATGTACTTGTCCAAAGGGAAAAAGCTTTTATTCACACAAGTGACAACACATTCACACAATCGAATCAAAATACATAGACAGGTAAACACATCATCAGTAGCAGCAGCAGCAGCCTTTTAGTGTTTGTCATTGGACATAGACCTTCTCGAAGATTCGCTTACCCCTCCATCGGGACATTGCCGAGCTAGTCCTTCTTGAACTCGTCTAGTTTGTGATGCCATCTTATATTTTGCTGGCCACAGTTTTGCATATGGTCTCTGGGAATCCATGTTGTGATTTCTAGGTTACCAGATATTCTTGCTACTTGACTAGCCCATTGCCATTTTAGTTTGCTAATAGATTCTATGATATCTCTGACTCTTGTTTTTCTCTAACATACTGTGCTGTTTTATGGTCTCCCCTTATGATGTTAAACATGATTCTCTCCAGTGCATGTTGCATGGTTCTCAGTTTGAGGGTCTATCTTTTGGTTAGGTACAGCTCCATAGGTGACTATCGGTATGGTGCATTGATTGTATTACCAGCTATAGTATAGATCGATACTTCAATTTATTGCTCATGGATTCAATCCTCATAGGGTTCCCTACAATAATGACTTTGTGCACACGCTTGAACGCACATACACACATATCTACACAAACACATATCAACACACTAATATCAAAACACACACATATATATATATATATATCAAAAGGCACATCAACCCCCCACACACACACTCACACACACAAATTTCCGCACTCATATGACCACACATACATTTATTAGAACACATATCAACACACTAATATCAACAAATAAACATGTTTCAAAACACATGTATCAACACGGTCATATCAAGACACACACACACATGTATCAACACATACATAGCAATACACATATCAAAACACAAACCTATCTAAACACTCATATTAACACACTCATATCAAGACGAATACACACACTTGTAAAAATGTATGTATCAAAACACACTTCTATCAAAATTCACCCGCGTATCATATCGAAACACACTAACATATCAACACACGCACGCACACACATCTCAACCCCTCGTATATGTTAAAACACACACACAACAAAATAAATAAACATACACAGATATGAAAACACACACACACATCCACACACTCAAATCGAAACACACACATCTATCAAAACACACACACACACGCACGTAAACAGATCAACACATATATCAAAACACATACACATCAATGCATACGCTTGAACACGCACACTCACACGCACGAGCACACACACACACACACACACACACACACTTACACACGCGCGCACTTACACAAGAAAGCTCAAGTCTTAATAAAATTCTATGGTGGTTGGCGCAGTAAATCGCTTCGCCGACGCCATTCATTGATTTTTCTCTCTTCCTCTCCATCTTCTTCTTTCTCTTCTTCTGCTTCTCTTTCTTCTCCTTCTGTTTCTTCTTTTTCTTCTTCTTCTTTATTGTCTCCCTTACGTTGGAAAATGGCGTCGAAGCTTCGAGAGTTTCTCTACCTGGGATCTGAGCGAATTTTAACTCTTCAGCGGTACGTACCGGACTCTTCTCTCTTTTGACGACCCGATTCCGAAGCCCAGGTTCTTTTACTTACACGTACGGTCAGTTTTTCAGGGATTCTGGTCTCCTTTCAATCATTGAAAATATTTCTTTTAATCTCCCTCATCCGAGGATTCTCTCTTCTCTTCTTCTTCATCTCTCTCCGTCGTTTTTCGCCGTTCGAGAGAAACGAGCGCATCATGGGTGGGCACAAAGTGAGGGATCATTATGTGATGGATTTTCGATCACAGATCGATCCCCCAGTTTTTGACCGCTGCTCGCTTAGGCCTTGCCGTAGCTATAACCACATCTCCGCAGTCACGAAGTGGGGGATCAGTTTGTAATTATTTTTGTATGGTAAATCGATCCTTTATTTTTTGACCGTAGCTACTACGCTCCGTCTCTGTTTTTGCTCTTTCTTATGGTGTTATTTTCTTTTTTTTATTATTAAAAATTCCAGCAGACGATAGAAAAACACAAGCAATATATTTTTAAAAGCTTGTTGCTGGTTATTCCCGTGTTTACTTGAATTTTTTTATTTGATATTTCTGATTATTATATATATAAAAAAACAAACAATTCCTTTCGCTCTATCCCTTAAGATAACAATAACAATAATTTTCCTTGTTTCCGAAATTGTCCGTATTTTATTTATTTAAAGAAAAATCATTTTAAAAATATGTTTCTCTTCCCTATTTTTACTCATCTTATCTTTTATTCTTGATTCGTAAAAACATTTTCTTCATTTCAAATTAACCTTTTTATAATATTTTTAATTATGTCCATCGGTTATTGTTTTACTTTTGTATTTTAATATATTTTCTCTGATAATGAAAAAAAGGGCGTAAAAAAGACTCAATTAATTTCTTATTTATAAAATTGAAATATTTTTCTCTTTATATCTTTCTCTAAGATGATATTTTCTCCGTTCTAATTTTATTTTATTTGGAAAATGAACCAGTATGGAACAGATACTAACTAAAAATAAATAATGAATGAGTTAAAAATAGAAAAATTATCTCAGTCTAGTCTAAGTCTACAGTTGCAATAAAATTGCAATTTAAGCAAATGAAAACTTAATCTTGTTTAATTAAATCACGTTTATTTCTAAGATAATTAGAATAAAAATAGTTTAATTAGTGGTTTAATTACAGGATGTTGCTGTTTAATTAAAAATGAATCTTTACCAAAAATGTGTATCAAATTTATCTTTTTCTGGGGTTTCAAATTGAGTATTTATCTAATTAATTAATTTAATTTTAAACACATTATTTTTGTGACTCAGATATTTTCTTGGAAGGACAGAAAAAGTACTTTAATTCTTCATTTCTTTTCTCTCTTACAAATTGACGTTGAAAAAAAAAGAAATAGAAATAAATGTCTATCTAAAAATTTACCTAAAATTAATCTTTCTTTTTTTTATTTTAACCATTTTATAGTACTTCACTTTTCCCCTTTTTTGACGTTTGTTAGATAACCATTTTCATTTGTAAATGATTTGTTAGTAATCTTTGGTTTGACGTGACTGAAATACGGTGGCATAAGATTACTTTAAAAAATGGCTAAAATTGGCCAGATTTTCATATCAGATATATACGTTAGTATGTACATATTTTATATCCATAAGACCAATCAAGGATTACGATGAAACAAAGATAAGAAATAAATTATTGGCTCTTATTTTAATCATTGTGTTGATATCTAATCAATACGTTTTATAATTATACTTCAGGCTTTAACTCCAAAGTTATCTGGAAATAACGCAAACAAAAAAAATCTAGTCAATCTAGCCAATTCTAGCCAGTCTTGTGTTACCGTACTTTCAATGTTTTTAGCTTTAAAGTTAGCTGGAAATGAAAAAGTTGCGTCAATTTTAGCCATTTTAAGCAGCTTTATGCTACCATATTTGTGGCACTTTTAGCTATAAAGTTGGCTGGATATGAAAGATCTAGCCAATTCTAGCCATTTTAAAAACCAATCTTATGCTACGCTACCGTATTTTGGACCCGTGAATGATTACCGATTTCAATTTGTTAATATATATTTACCTTTTTTTACAAATTCATGGAATATATAAAATTACAATAATAAACTGTGTTAATTTACAAATCAGAATATATATATATATATATATATATATATATATATATATATATATATATATATATATAAATATGAAAATATTTCATTATTTTTAAGGTATAGAACAAATAATTATTTCATGTTACCTTTTATAATTCACTTTTTTTTGTTTATTCTCTAACAGGGCTCTGGTTAATATATAATGGGGGATCGGTTTACTATATGAAACATATTGTAAACTGATCCCCCTCTTTTTCAATAAAAGTGTCCCAGTCCATACTTGGCTATATTTTGTATACACAATATTTTCTCTCTATTTATAAGAAAAATGAAACAGAAATAATTCAATGTCAGTATTCTTAATTTTACATAAAGATTTTATTTTAATGTCCAATTCTGCTTTTGGATTGAATTCATTTTCATACATGTATGTTAAATTTCATTCATTTTCTTAGAAATGGACTAAAAACGAATCAGACGTTATATAATTCTTTCCAAATCTTTTCAGTCTATTTTTCCTTCTCTACAAATAATTTATTGATATTGTTTTACTTTAACATAAATGTTTGCATATTTCGACTGATTGTAAATAAATAAACACTTATTTCCTTTGTTAAACCCATCATTGGATTACATGGACGTCAGTTCCAATTGTACATAACACAAAAAGGTTGTATACATCAAGATTAAATTAGTTTTTTGCCCCAGAAGACAATGAGTATGGGTCAGTCAGTGGGAATCGAACTCACTATTCATTTAGTGATGACCAGAGTTCAATTTAATAGTATTTTGAACCAACCAATACCCACTGATAAGACGACAATGTGAGTGTGCAAGAATATCTGCAGGTAGCAAAAAAAGTAGCAAATGCTACGAGCCCCCGCAATTTCTGTTGCCCCGCGCTAAATGCTTCATACTTGCTATCGATTCCGACTTCTGCACTTGCTCTAGTACTACTGCCCTCAAATTTTATGAACAGTCGTATGTTCAAGGTTTTAGCGATCTTAGCCAATTGCCACTTTTAATTGGGGTTATTATTTTAACACAGTAATTAATGGGGATTTAGTATCTGTGTGATGTATATACGACGCGTAAATACAATGCTATTTGAAGCTGAAGTCAAATCCACTGCACAAGAAACAAAACGAAAACAAAATTGCTGAGATGTCAGACAATATTGTCG
Source organism: Thysanoteuthis rhombus (assembly GCA_963457665.1). Classification (NCBI taxonomy): domain Eukaryota; kingdom Metazoa; phylum Mollusca; class Cephalopoda; order Oegopsida; family Thysanoteuthidae; genus Thysanoteuthis; species Thysanoteuthis major. The sequence goes on along the minus strand of OY735242.1, from coordinate 31,713,818 downwards.
TATCATCTGGCCGTTTAGAAGAAAAGGATTACAAGTTTTAGAAAATTGTATGTGTATTAATATTTATGCGTTTTTTTTTGTTTTTTTAATTTAGGCCCCTTTATAACATAAGCTACAGGCTCGGGCCCCGCATTAGCTTAATCGGGGCCCCGCTCTAGCTTAATCCGGGCTTTCATCTCTGTCTGTCTCTCTATTCACTCTCTATCTCTCTCTCTCTCGTGTGCATGTGCGCGATATTTTCTATAGACTGATAGTGATGTCTGCTAAGTGGTGTACGGGATTTTACACGTTTCTTTTAAAAACAAAATCTCATTGTAACATACATTATGTATGCCAATTCGTCTTGCATACATAATTAATTAGTGTGCTTGTGTTGTGTTAAATGCACATGATTGCCCCTGTCTTCTGGTAATTCAACCTTTACGGCACCCACACGCGTGTGTGTCTATTACCTGTTACGACGAATCGGCAAAATTGCCTGATTGGCGAAGTTCACTTATTTTAGTAAAAAAAACATCTAATTTCACTTTGATCACAATAATAACTTTTCATTCCTGTTTTATACCCTTGTCTTGATTAAATAAACTGTTGATAAAATTAAAACTAAGGAATAATTAAAAAAAAAACAAAACAAATTGAAATTCTGCCAGTCAGGTAACATAGACATATACGTCATTATTTCAACCGGGCAGAAAAAGTAATTTCATTTGTTTATGTATTCAAGTGAACTGAGATGATGTGGACATATGTAATTTACATTTATTTCGGGTCAAAAGAAACAGTCCCCACAGGCGTAATTAGATTCTGTGATTGTTGTTGGTTTATTTCTCTAACTGATGTAAGCACATAGCCCTGGGCAGAGCTGGGATGGTTGTCAGGCAGGCCAGTTGGTATAGATCTACAATTTCAAGGGGGGGCCTACCCCCAGAGGTTTAACAAAAATGGACGAGAGGGGCTTTCGTCATAGCTTTTTATAAATCCTTCTAGTTCTTTCATTCTGTTCTGTTACTTGTAAGTACATCATTTTCACTAAATGTACATGTATATATTCCTACATAAATCATACGTATTTAGCACTGATGGAATAAAAAATAATGAGCAGTTTGAAATGGGTCCTGACATTTCCTATCTGGCCTGGGCCTATTACCAGCTCTACCCGGCCCTGTGCGCATAACGTGTATGTATACAGGGTACATAAAAATATATTGATAAACCCAAGTGATATCCAATGAATATCAAGCTTAGCTTAGTCTGGCACATGGCCATGAATGTGGGACCTTCAGTGAGGATCACTCTTACTGAAATAGTTGTCTGTATGACTAGTTTGTTCATCACTAATCCAGCGATTTTTTTTCCCAACTAATGTGCCACGGAGTTTCCCTAGGTGTGCCACAGGAGTCCTTCAAACAAGGGCTGTGGGACAGTATTATGAGCATGGATACAAAAATCACATAAGAATATATTTGCACATTACAGATACTTCCATCACTGTAATAGAGAATATGCACTAAAATTTCTAAATCTTTTGAAAACTGCTATCAACAATATAATTTTTGCAAAAAGTTTGTTTCACATATGAAAAATTATAGAATCACTGTAGCCCCACAAATGGCCAGCTTTACTAACCAACCAACCAATAAGGCTACAGATTCTCTCTTTGACTGTGTGCATGTCCCTGGATGCTCCTGGTCATATTTTTGTGGCTACAACCTTGAAGATTTGTATGAGTGCTCCACTAGGTACCATCTAAAAACATTTTTGTTTTTTAAAAAAAGTGCTTTTGGGGGGTCTCCGTGGTCATTTTACACTGACCATGCCCAAATCTTGTGCTGGTATTTTTTAGATAATTTTCAATAAATCTTTTTTTTAGATAATCTTCTAGATAATTAGTTCTCTCAGGTATGGATATTATTATTCATTTTCTTTTAAATGATCCAATCTATCCTTAAATACTGGTGGTGTGCCTTGACCTGGCTCACTGTGTTATGAACTGAAAAAGATTGAAAATTATTGCAGTTATCCATATCCAAACCAAAATTATATATTTTCACACATTAAGCTTTATATGGAAGACTTCCGCCATTATGTCATCCTCACGATTCAAGAGTACAGGTGTATGAGAACTAACTCTTTGGGTAATGGGGCCAAAGGGCTGGATTTGACCAAAATTTTACATGGTTTTTCCAAAATTACACTGATTTGCTGAAATTCTAAACTTGCCCAAATTGAGGGCTCTTGCCCTCCTTAGCTCGTATGCCTATGTTCAAGAGAACCATTATAACAAATTTGCTGTCATAACACGTAGATCATACATAAATGGAAAAAATTAAAAGTACTCAGTAGACAAAAATGATGTTTCATGATCTTTTCACGGTCTAATGCCAAATGTTTATTTTTAGGTAGTATTATTTTAATGGTTCACTAATTTTAGTTTTTGAAATAATGCACTGAAATCTTTATGTACTGTTACTGCAGCAAACTAATCTCCTATCATAGTTTTGTGAGAATATAAAATAAACTGTGCCGTTAGAACGCTTGTCATTGAATAATGCTGTTAGAACGAGAATTTACTGCTCTACCTTTGAAAACAATCATAACATAATTATTAATGATACCAGATTAAGCCATTAAGGCTCATTAATCTGGTGTTGGTTTTTCTGTGAAGGGTTGCCTGTACAGCTAGCTGTTAAAGGGTTGTCGTAAAGCAACAGACTCTCCCTCCCCCAACCAGTGTTGACCCGTGAAATTAAATTTATTTCGCATTTATAATTATTTTACGACTGTATCCTGCCCTGTTCAGCCTAACGAAAAACAAACCCATATTTATTTCATTTTGACAAAGCCTGACTAATGAAAAAAAATAGCCATTCAGTAGAAACGTCTCTTGGTAGTAGGCCATGTTGGGGGTGATCAATCGAAAAATCGGGAAAAGAGTTGATCAATGAATAAGTTACTTCTCTCACTTCTTGTTGGGCATTGATCAGTAAAAAAAAGTCTGAATTTTTAGAAAACAAAAAATAAATAATAAGGAGTAAATGTTCAAATATCCAGTCCTCTAGCTCCTTTGGTGCAGTCAGTATGTGTGATACATACATAAAGAGCCAGCCAGACCAACTTAAAAACTGATGCAACTTTTGTTGACAGCTTTTAATAGCTACCATGACTGTTCATTTAAAAAAATACTGAATCAGTTAAATTGAATATTTTCCTTTCTGCTTTCACTATCAATTCTATGATCCATTGATTATTAGAAGTGTGCAACAACTGGCTGAGCTGATGACTGCTACTAGTACTATAAGTGTGATGGACATGATGTGAATGAAGGGGAAGTGAGAAGGAAGATGCCTTGTTCCATCGCTAGTTATCAAGATGTCTTGTTCTGTTACTTGTTATCAATCTTATAATGAAGGATCTGGGTGTTTTCCTTTTCTTTTTTTGTAAGGCCTGGATTTCCATACCTTGTCTGTGTGAGGCCTGGATTTCCATACCTTTTTTAGGCCTGGATTTCTATACTTTTGTAAGGCCTGGATTTCCATACCTTTGTAAGGCCTGGATTTCCATACCTTTGTAAGGCCTGGATTTCCATACCTTTGTAAGGCCTGGATTTCCATACCTTCGTAAGGCCTGGATTTCCATACCTTTGTAAGGCCTGGATTTGCATACCTTGTCTCAGTGAGGCCTGGATTTCCAAACTTCGTCCCTGTTAGGTCTGACATACATGGCAGAGTGCATGTCAGGCAAGTGGAGAGTTCAAAACGATGTGTCTTCTGCCACTCAACAGAGACAAAGGTATGGAAATCCAGGCCTAACAAGAAAAAAAGGATAGGAAAACATCTGAATCCTCCATTAGAAGTCTTGCTACCATTAGAGTGAAGAAAATTCTATTTGCCACCGTCACATTCAGATCGTACACCTGAAGAAAGCTGTAGAATGGACTGGCCAAAATGTTGTATTAACTACGCAAACAAGAAATAGTTCAATGGTCCAAGAAACTCATTGAAAGTTTAGTCAGGTTTGTCAAAGTCAAGTTGGTGATAAACCCTCTACATCTAACTTTGAGAGGAAACCATGTTGGGGGTGATCAACTGAAAATTTTGAAACGGTCAATCAATGTCACTTCTCTTGTCTTTTGTTGGGTAGCGATCACTGAAAAAGTTTGAATCTTAAAAAAAAAACCAAGTGTGAATGCTGCCGGACACAAACAAAAGAACCAATTTAGTAAATACTAACATTACACAAACCTACTAAAACTTATTTTTGGAAAGAATTTCCAGAAAATTTTTAAAAAAGTTTCTACTAGATATAATAAAGAGAAATATTGAAATCTTCAGCCCTCTAGCTCCATTGGTGCAGCCAGTAAGCGTGATACATATAGAGATAGCCAGACCAGACTAGGGAAACTTATTTTATTGTTGACAGTTTTTGTTACCTGTTTCTAATACTGCAGTGAAAATTCGTAAAGAAGACAATGCTATACATCAGCACCTACAACATCAGGACACTCTCAACAGACTCTCACCTGACCCATCTAGAAAACGAAATCAAAGACATCAAATGGTACATCATGGGTTTTAGCGAAATGAGAAGACCAGGAGAAGAACTAATAGAATTGAAAAGCAAACATCTTCTCTACAATTATGGAAGAGAGAAGACGAAACAGAGTTGAGAAGGCTCAATAAAGACCACAAATACAATTATGTATTCATAATGTTTTACATGTGGAGATACACCTTTGAAAACATATTTTTGCTATATATGCTCACATATACACACATTCAGTTTGAATAATCACAATTTTACTAATGTATATTACAGTAACTCATAATTACATTAGGTTTTTTATAGCTTGTTCTTTTAATGGCTGATTCTTTTTTTATGAAACATCAGAAAACAGACTCAGTTTTATGAGACTGCCATATTGTCTCCAGAGAAATAAGAATTATCTCCCTTAAAGAGATATCGTCATTCTGTCTGTCTCTCTCGACCTCTCTCTATTCATAGCATTTATGTATGTATATATATATATATATATGTATGTATATCTGAAAGTAGAGCATCAAGTCTTAATGGCATAATTTATATCAGAAAATCTTTTGAACTTTGATGTTTTGGTACTATATATATATTTTCTCTTTTTGGGATCATCATTATTTTACCATGTAACTGTTTTGGGGATTTAGAAACCAAACAGTTATATTAACATGGCACCCCAGTAGTGTTCATCAACCCTTTCCTTTTCAGCAATGATCTTAATATATAGCTTATGTCATACTTCATGTAGTTTGTTATTTTATATAGGGTATTATCATAATGTATTGTATATGGATGTTATTTTACACTACATATCACTCAATTCTTTTGAAACACAGGGCTTACTTATGTAGGTTTCCCAAAAGCGTATTCAACAATGAGGAATCAGTAAGTATAACAACAGATGTGTCACTTCTATTGAGTGTTCACCCACATGAACGTTAAATACACTGTGTCGGTTTTAATCTCAGACAAACCAACTTATGATGTCATCTTCAAGAATACTAATACCAGAAAACTTTTGAGTTTGTAAACCTATATATTTCCTATTTCCGCCTGCGAATGCCTAGTATACTATTTTATTTAATTCTTTAATAAGATCTTCATGAGGAATTTCCAAATAAAGAATACTAAAATTTTAGGTTGTGATAGATTTAGCCCCTTTATGGGTATTTACAATATCCAATTTCTCTTTAACACGCATAGAATCATTTACTACCCAAGAGAGATTCAAATTACTCTAGAATTTACTTTTAATACAGAATTTTTTTATTTGATCGTATATCGAATTAAAAATTTTAGAAACAGCTTTGCTAAGAGGTTTAGTGCTATAATCTCCGGAGGCTACAATAAAGTGAATTTTTATGTATTTTAGGTATCCAGTATATGATTGGTAACTTTTGTATGTTTTCATTTATCTTAAGTCCTAACTTTTCATGTAATATTATATTTGATAATATCATGATATCAGGTTCACAAGCAGATACTTTATATGTGGGTGATGGTGTTCCTATTAAATATAATATTTTTTTACAAATGAATGGTATATTATTTGCTGCTTTATCGATTGGGACAATAACAAATTTCAGAATTCCAAGATATATATATACATATATATCTATATATATCTGCATTGTATTAAGTGTCTGTAAGGTATAGATATGTATGTATAATGTACTGGAATTCCAATAACTGCAACAGAAAAATTCAATAATGAAGAACCGCATATCCCGAGAGACAATGCATTGCTGAACTCTACCCCAGTTGGTCAAATTGTATCCAAGTAGGTTTCTTGGTTGATAAAACATTAATCCAACATTATCTTTCTTCCTTAGGGATGTTATATTGTATGGATACACTGGGCAGTTACTTGGAGGCCCCACAATTCTAGGGGCCCCCAAAATCCAATATGAAAAATTAAAATTAAGGTTCATATTGATAAATAGCCGACATCCTCCAGAACCTTCTCTAAACCAATGTTTACATTCATGTTTGGAAGAGTTCCTGACTCTTTATTGAATCAATTTATTGGGGTATGCTCCACGGGTTGTTGGCCAAATCCAGTCCATTGCTTGACCAAGGGGCCTCAAATATTCTTAGGATGGCCCTGCTCTTAATTCCAGAAAAAATATTCACACAAATACACTATTCAGTGTACTAGGGGCTGAGGGGGTCAAACACCCCCCCTCTATTAGTGGTTGGGTAGGCTGGGGTAGGGTTGGATGGTGTTTAAAGAGGGTATACCCCTGATCAGGTCTTCTCACCAGGGGTAAGGGGTTTGAAAGTTTATTGAACCTTATGATAAACAATAATGATGCAGTACAATTATTTTATGTAACCTCAATGTTCTCATATAGAAAGATAGTATTATAATTAACTGGTGTCACTGTGGGGTCAAGGTATAGTTCTTTGTCAACGGTCAAGTGCACCATCTGACATCTGGATCATACAGTGGGTTGTACTTGCTTGCACTACAAATGACGGATGGAATGCCTATCATGTTACAGGGTTGCCGCCAAGATATATTACGAATGTAACTCCTCCCCAAAATATATGCTTTTGCCCTCTCTGAAAAAGTGACAGCCGACGCCCATGTAAATCACATGGTAGAATTTTGCAGGACAAAGTTAATTACCTCAAATAAAATCTTTTAGGCAAAGCAGAAGTTGTGGAAATTATTAATCGAAATTGATCTTCAATTGTTTGTGGATAAAATTGGCAGCTGACCTGGAAGTCACAGCACCCAGTACATCCTCATAGGCCAGTCCCAAGCTGAAGAAAATTGAGGAAAATTTATTTTTCTCAGTGGAAGGAATACTAAGCAGAATATTCCTACACAACTTCAGAATGGAACAATGGAAACATTTAGAAGCTAGAACCCCCCTTGGGATAATGCAGTGCAAGACCCCATAGAAAGTCTGGTAGAGGAGGCACTGTTCACCAGATGTGACTGGTGCACTATCAACAGAGCAAGTGCGGATGTCTGTAAGACTGGAAACAACATAATAAAGCCAGTCCTGTGAATGTGGGGAGAAGATGCAGGACACTGAGCATGTTCTGTAAAACTGCCTACTCTCACCTGATCTAGCCGACACAGACTTACTAAAGATCAATCAAATTATACTTAAGTGGCTGGCTGTCTAGCCTGACAAGTTCTAAAATGAAATAAATATCTGTGGCTATGCTGGAAACATTGACCTTATCGTCAGTGCCAAAAAGACCCAGATCATGTTGAGCAGGGTATATCAAATGCCAACAGATGTCTTCATCGACTGGAAAAAGCTTGAGGAAGTACATACCTTGGCAATTCAATCAGTAACACTAATGGATTATTAATATCTTTGTTTGCAATAAATTCATAACATTTCCACTTTATATTTCGCTGCACTAATGTTTATCAATGGCTGGGCACCTTAGAATGACATCATTTCTTCACAAATTTGGACATTTTTTTCTGAGCAGTTTTTCTCACTTTTTCAAACCAATTCAATGAATTTATTTCTTAAATTTTTTCTCTAAATGAAAGCAGAAAACTTAGTCATTTAAAGCTGTATTTCATTAAATTTAACAACAAGTGATATATGTTTAGGGTTAGAGATAAATTTAGAGTTAAGTTTATATTGGTCAATTACAGAACAAATGAAAGTAGGGAACTAGTTGTTATCTCGATGGTATTTTCACCACCAAAGAAATAGTTTACGCCATCCATATGTTTTAGATTTAACATGATAAAGGTAGCAATCTCTCACGAATGACCTTGACCACAAAATCAGATTCTAGATTGGAAAGGCAACAGCAGCATTCAATCCGTTGAGCAAAGTCGGAAACAGCAGGAAATATCCGCTTGGAATCATATTGAGGTTCTATAATTTGAATGTGAAAACCACGAAGCTCTACAGCAGCAAAACCTGTTAACTTTAGACTTGGAGAAGAAATTGGACACTTTTGACACTGAATGGATATCATGAGCATCCAATAGAAGGACAATGCCTCAAATAACAATAAGATCTGGTCTGATTGGTCACTCAATAGAAACTGTCTTGTGACCAACATCTTTCAGCAGTATGCTGTGTTGGGGTGATCAATAAAAAAATATGAAAAAAAGGAGACTAATGAATAAATTATTCTTCTAGCCTATTGTTGGATCATTAAGAAGTCTGAACTTGAAAAAAAAAACAGGTGTGAATACAGCTGGGCACAAACCAGATACCAATTTAACATAAATTTACATTGCAAATTGGACCTGGACTTATGACCTGTTTGAAGGAGGATGATAATAAAAAAAGAAACATAGAAAGTTTTTTCTTGACATAATAAGGTGCAAATGTTTGAATTTACAGCCCTCTAGTTTAAATGATTCAGAGTGTATGAATGATAAATTCATATAGCCATCCAGCCAGACCAACTTGAAAACTACAGAAACCTATGTTGACAGTTTTAGTTGCCGGTTTCTAATAGCCATCCATTTCAACCACCACTCTCAGATCTTCACTGGCTGGGCATATCATGAGGCTGCCCACTACAACGATTAAATTGATGTTAAACGGAGAGAAAGGGTGGTGGCCTAAGATGAGCTGAGGGGTACCTCTGACTGGTCAGTGGCATAGTGAGGGTTCTTTGCACCCAGGGGTAAAGGCAGCTCCCAGGGGCAGTTATGCTCCATTCTAGGACAGGGCTTAATTATTATATAACAGAGGTCAGAGGACATTTCCTTCACTGTGCCTGGGGTTGACTGCCCTCTCTTGCTACACTTCTGTGACTGATTACCCAGAAACAGACTGGACTGTGCATAATGGTGGGCCTGGATTACTTGATGTGTCACGCAACATGGAAACAACTATGTAAGACTGAAATTGATTTGTTGAAATTCGAGGCTTATTCAGATAGTCCTATATTTCATCAACCCCAAATAGAGGATGGATGCACAGTCCGTGGTATTCTAGGAAGAAATAACTGTTGATCATGCCAACAGTACAATTTATTGTTAATTTTAATACAAAGAAGAGACATCTTGTTATCTCTATACCCATTCCTGCTATGAGACAAACAAGTTACACTATAGTCAAAAACACAGTTCTTCTCTTACCAATTTCTCTTGCTTCTAAGATATGAACACAACAAACATTCATAACTAATAATGTTGCCCTGAAGATGGATGCAGATTCTCTGAAACTGTAAAATGCAAGTTTATATACATTGCAGCATGAAAAAATCATTTGTTTATCGTATAAGTATTAGAGTTATTATAAAAATGTGTACTTGCTGAAATATACACGCACACACACACACACACACACAGATTTATAAGTATATAGATATCTATACCAGTGGCCTTGTATCTGGGGTGTACTTTGTGCTACGGATGCATAAAAATGTAAAAATATTTTAGTGTCTGTAATAAGCAAAGAACAGTTAAAGCTTTTTTGGCACAATGTAAGGAGGGTGGTCCCAATTGTAGAAATTAAAGAATTAATGGAAAACAGAATTTGGATTAGACACAATTATCAGTGGATGATAGAGTCCTAATAATAATGCAAATTTTGTTTTTCTTTCATTAATTTTCTTATTTCTTTTTATCTATTTGCCATTTGTAACATCAAGTGAGTGAAGGTATGAAACTTTGCAATTTACAATCAGGACCACCTTCCCTACAGGATTTTACCATCTGTTGCTTTTTATAGATGCTAAAATATTTTTTACATATATGTGCATCCATAGCACAGAGTATACCCATGATACAAAGCACTGTATACCACTGTTTCTATGTTAGCATATGTATTAAGAGTTATTGGACTGAGAAACACATGTGAAAGCATGCCATGACGGGGAGCTCCTTTGGAGAGTGAAGAAGTTGAAAGAGGCAGCGTATATTGGCTTTTCAGTCAGGTGCTTAAGTTTGGCTTGAATCATTTTATTGCTGCGTTTTTTCCAGCTTAGCAAAGGTGTTGGGGAAATCACTCATGTATAATTTGGAATGGTCATGGTATGTGGGTGGCAGTATTGTTCTTTCTGTGTATCTCGTGCTGCTGAAATGGACTGAACCGTTTGGCATATTTAATGACCACTATTTTTGCTGTCTCCATTTTTCTGAGTAAAAACGTTTTTGTCTCTTCTTTTGATAATTATACACTGAATAAAGGCTAAAGAATATTGTGTTATTAACATCAAGAACATGAAGGAGTTCATTTGTCCCTACAAAATTCGGTATGTCAATGATGCTATAATAGATTTTTTGATTAGTATTTTCTTTCATCTTAATTTTAGTCACTTTTCATTGCAACTACTCATATTGTCAGTCTGTATTGCTGCATCAGTCTACGGCATTGAGTAAATAATGCAGATAAGAAATAATCAATAAAGAGATCTTTAACTTGCATCCCTTCCATCTTGGGAAGCTTCCCTTGTACGGAACTGATCTACCAACTGAGCTACTAGAGGTCCTAAGGCTGGCTGGAGATCAAATCCAACCCTTAAACTCCTCTTTCATTTTTCTCCAAATCCTTCAGCCTCATATTTGTTATTGTTTTTAGGTGCAATACTTTTGTTAATAGTATTAACAATATGTAGACTTTCTTTTTTTATTAGATGAAGCATTGTAAACCGTTAATTTTTGTTTAATATTTTCTTTCACCTGAAATAATTTTTTGAAACAATAACAAATATGGTGCAGAATGACCAGGGGGGAGGGTGAAGGATCGTCTGAGTAAGTTGTAATAAAAAAGCATGAAGAATTCAAGTGAAATTCTGAGAAGCTGCCTCTGTACAGCACTGTTATACCAACTGAGTTACTAGAGAAAATTAAAACTGAAAGAAAACATCTGTACCTCACATAAATGAATCACCATGGTCTCTTTATGTACCAGAACTAATTATTTGAAAAATTATCTAAAAAAAATTGATCTTTCATTTTAAATATCAATACAAGAATTGGGAATCGGTTGATCGAAAGTGACCATAGAGACCAAAAAAAAAAAAGCACTTTTTTGAGAAGTGGTGTAATCATGCAGATTTTTTTATTAGAATTTTCTTTCATCTTAATTTCAATTGCTTTTCATCGCAACTACTCATAATGTCAGTCTGAATTGTTACACCAGTCTACGGCAGTCGTAGCCCAAAATATGTGATCAGGAGGGCCTGGAGACACACACACACACACATATAAACACAGATTTGCAGGGAGAGAAGAATCTTTTGCTTAGTTGGCTGGTAGGAGAATTTAGACGTTATTAATCAACCTGCCATAATTAGGCCCAAAATAGGTCGCAAAAACTTTTTTCCAAAATAAAAACAAAACATAGGGGTACTGATTTTTCAAGACTGTAGCCAAAACAGTGTGGCCAAGAGAACTTGAACACCCAAACACACATATAAAAAGGGATAGAACCCTTTGCCACCTTTCGTGGCTATGGTTGTTAAATTCCATACCTGGCCATGATGTCTTCTTTCTACTTTCACTTTTAACATTTATCAAGAACTATTAACCAAAACTTTCAATATAGGTCTCTTTAGTTTTATAGTCGGTCTTGCTGGTTATGAATTTATCATGCGAACAGGTCGCACTATTGGAGATAGAGGGATGGAATTTTTTAACATTCACTCTCTATCATGTCTAGAAAAATCATTTTTTTGTTTTTTGAAAATTTCTCCCCTTCACGCTTGTTTTCTTAAAATTCCAACTTGTTCAGTGATCACCTCCTAAAAAAAGGCTTGAGAAATAACTTTTTCACTGATCACTCCTTTTTTCCAAATTTTTGATTGATCAATGCCAACATGTTGGAAGACAATTTATTTTTCTTTTATAGACAGGGTTGTTGAGTTTTCAAAGTTTCAAAACCACTGCTCTAGGTTTGACATGAGATTAAGTATAATTTTGTTCATCTTTCAAAAGATTCTTTCCGTGAGTCAGTTGATCTGCTGGGATGAGATTATATATTTGGTTTGGCTTACAAACTCAAGTAATGTGTTCCGAAATTTTTGTTTTTAAAAAGTGTGTCGCTAATGCAGAAAGTTTTGAAAGCTCTGTTCCAGTGGAAAGTAATCTATGCTAGACAGTAATCTGAGCTCCTGTATTTGACTTCTGAATCAAGTCTATAAATCATATTTAGTATGAATAGTAAATGAAAACAATATCATAAATAATTTTAAAATATATACCCTGCATCCTACAGACCAGAGGTTACTTTTTTCATAGGCCTTTCCTAACCTCAGTGGAAGATAATCTATGTCAGACAGTAATCCTAACTCCTGTATTTGACCTCTGAATGAAGTGTGTAAATTATACTTAGTATAAAATAGCTAAATAAACAAAAGTATCATAGAAAATAAGAATTATGTGTAATCTCAAAAATTCTCTCCCATTTGTATTGGACACAGTATAAAGTACACTAAAACAGACCCATCAATTTGTGGTAAGGCTGTTGACAGCATAATGGGTCAGCATAAATATTTTGTTTTATTTCAAACATTAAAACATCATTTTTACAAAAAAAAAAATGAAAGTGCTTTAACTGGATCAAAAGTTTATTTAATACCTTTAATACCTTTAAATAGGTTTTAGTGACAGTTGAATAGCGTCATAAAACCATTTGTGGTTCACCGATAGTCTGACTCAGCCAGGCAGGCAGTTAGGACCGTGTTAATATGAAAATTGATATTTGAACTCTTATATCCTCCAATGAATTATTTTTGAATGCATTGCTTGATCAGGAGTCTCTTCACCCTTATCATTCCATGGTTTGGTCAATCGAGTGGAGAAGAAATCCTTTCTCAGTCCAGTGGATGTCTCTATGTGGGGATTTTGACCACATTCTCAGTTTTTTGTGGATACTGATGCAGTAGAAACGTACTTGTCTGGACACAAAGAACCGTGAGTTTCGGTCTAAGGTGTGGATGCTATTTTGAATTTGGTCAACCATGCTTGGTTGTATTTCAAACAACTATTTTTTACAATCAAAAGTTCATGTAATCAAAGTGAAATCAAAACTTTTTTTAAAAAAAATAAATAAATCTTGCCATCTAGATGATTTCACCAATTCTGTGTAACATCTATTGGCTCTTAGAAATGGGAAGAAGGAGTCATTTTCTCTTCATAATGTTCTGAGGGTAACATGAATATTCACAAAATCATCTGTAAGTCTTATACACTATTCAAATATTGATTACTTGCAAGCATAAGTGTCTGCTGCCACTTTTCGAGGGGTGGGGGGCAAAAGCATATATCCCAGCAGTAGGGGGAGCATATTTATCCGGTGGTGGGGTATATCTAGAATATATTTTAATGGCAATCCTGTTACACGATCAACATTCCACCCACCATTTGTAGTGTAAGCAAATATGGTCCACTGTATAATCCAGATGTCAGATGGTACACTTGACCATTGACGAAGATACATAATCTTAAGCTGGGGTCACACGATGGAGTAATCATCAGCAAATAATAATAGTCCTTCCATATTGGAACATTAAGTTGGAGTTACATAAAATAATTTACTGCCCCATTATCCTTTATTGTCTAAGAGATTCTAATTTTCAAACTCCATTGCCCTCTGTGAGAGAGCCACACATATAAGACACAATGTGCGTCCATATGTATATATACAGGGTTTTACAAAAGTCATGAAAGGATTTAAAATAATCATAACTTTATTATTTTGATATTTTTTTATTTTTCCTTTTCTCATATATGTGAAAGAACGCTTGGGAATTCATCATAGAAAAGTACACAACTGAGCAACAGACAAAAATTATAGAACTACACTTTGAATACCTTTTAACATTAACCCAAAGAGCATATTCACGTTATTTGAATGTGTAGACATCACATCTGAGTTTGTTGTTGTTTGTTTGTACGTTTCCAAAGATTGGGCTCCATTAGTGATCAGCCATAAACAGGGAGACCATGTTCAGTCCAAAATGCTAATCATCATATGCATGTGGAGAGGACTAGATATCCTTCGGAATGCTATGCAGATTGTTATTGAAAGAGCAAGAATTTGTGAAGCTGAAAATGACGGGCATTTGAAAGAAACCATTTTCTATGTATAGGTTAATTAAATTCTCTTTGTTTATATAATTAATTTTCAAAAAACAATTTTGAAAAATCATGAAAACTTATAAAGTATGAATGCTTTAAACCTCTTTGTAACTTTTGCTACACTCTAATCCCAGGCAGATGATTAGAAAGCTACACTTTGATACTAGGCAGAGTACACAAATACTACACTCTGATCCTAAGCAGAGGTCTTGGGAGCAAAATCATGATCCTATACAGAGTGCACAGATTCTTTGATCTTTAGAGTAAGTACCAATTCAAACGTAAATAATCCTATGCTAGTAATTATAATTTCTCATCACAGGAATTCAGACAGATATTCTAGTTTGGTCGACTTTTCTTCCCCTGAAACGAGCCTAAGTAGAGTCAAGCTTATGGGGCTTTCAACCAGGATTGAATTGTCTCCATTCTGTCTCTATAGATAATAGAATGTTCCCTTCAGGGGACATGCCTGGGTGAATCATATTGATATCCTGGAATGTCCAGTTATCAGAATCCGCCTCTTGGCTTTGCTGATGTATTCCAGTGGAAAGCAGAGAGCGTTATGTCCAGCATCGGCTTAGCTGCAGGAGCTGCTGGAAAGACGTCTAATTTGGCATCAAGCCGCCTTTAGAGGGCTCCACTTCCTGGTTTGGAATCAGAGTTGCCTCTCTCCCAGACTGGTTGCCTGTGAGGGAGCCCGATCTGCCCTACTATTTTACCCATAACTAGGGGTGGGGAGAAGAGAAGGATTCATACCTTCTCCAGAGGCATCAGTGCAAAATGAACATGAACAGCTCTGTTTGAGCTAGGGAGCCTGATCTACCCTGCTATATTACCCATACGTGGGGGTAGGGAGAAGAGATGGATTCATATCTTCTCCAGAGGCATCAGTGCAAAATGGACATAAACAGCTCTGTTTGAGCTAGGGAGCCTGATCTACCCTGCTATATTACCCATAAGTAGGGATAGGGAGAAGAGATGGATTCATATCTTCTCCAGGGGCATCAGTGCAAAATGGACATAAACAGCTCTGTTTGAGCTAGGGAGCCTGATCTACCCTGCTATATTACCCATACGTAGGGGTAGGGAGAAGAGATGGATTCATATCTTCTCCAGGGGCATCAGTGCAAAATGGACATAAACAGCTCTGTTTGAGCTAGGGAGCCTGATCTACCCTGCTATATTACCCATAAGTAGGGGTAGGGAGATGAGATGGATTCAAGCTTTCCCTTGGGGCATTAGAGCAAAGTGAATAAACAGCTCTGTTTGAGCTAAGGAGCCTGATCAGCTCTGCTATATTACCCAAATCTAGGGATGGGGGGGAGAGATGGATTCATGCCTCCTCCAGGGGCATTAGTACGAAGTGAACATAAACAGCTCTGTTTGAACTGGAGTCGGTGATTGCATTGTCCAAGCAATTACCAACTATGCCGATTGCACCTCCAACCTTGATCAAATTCCCTATTAATAGCTTCACAAGAAGAGCACTATACTCACAGTACTACCTTTATTGATGCTTCTGCTAAGGCAAGTGCGAAAACGTACGTGTTGGGCTCTGTTTGTTTCGATCTCTCTCTCTCTGTTCTCTCTCTCTCTGTTTTCTCTCTCTTTCTCGGCTGTTTTGCCTGCGAGTGTTTGTGATTAAAAAAAACGCAGCGAGGAGACAGTTAGGATCTCTGATACAACGGCAGTAGCAGTACAGCACTGCAGGCTGAAGTAGTAGCATTTTAATGTGTAATTATCAGAAACCATACACCAGCACTGTCAATATAGGTTTCTTCAGTTTTCAAGTTGGTCTGGCTGGCTGGCTGGCCAGCTATGTATCATGCGTAAAGGCTGCACCAATTCAGCTAGAGTGCTGAAATTTCAAATATTTACTCTTTCTTATGTCTGGAAAATCTTTTTTATGTTTCTTGAGAATCGACCCTCCTCTAAATAGGTTTCTATCATGGGGTTTGATTTGCAATGTAAGTTTTTGCTAAATTGATCGCTCAGTTTTTGTCATGTTTTTTTTTTTTTAAATGCAGACTTCTTTAATGATCACTGGGCAACAAACGGTGAAGACAGTAATTTATTAACTGATCATCCCCAATGCAGTATGCTGCCAAAAGACGTTGGTCATGTGACAGTTTCTATTGTGTAACCAACCAGACCTGTTATTACTAATATTATTAAAAAGCTAATGATGAAAATCTAAATCTAAAGTCAAACATATTTCTTTTTTCTCTACTACTGCTATGTACAAGCCAGAAATTTATAACTGATGTCAACAATATAAACCTTTTTGTACGTATATACATAAACACTGAGCAAGCGAGTGATGTAGCCAGAGATTTGGGGGCCTGGGGATTATTGTTCCTTAAGGGTCCCACTCCGATATTTAATGAAATTTAATGAAAAAGGAAAATTTGCAAATAAAAGACTTACACTATCATTCAATTTGTAAACTAACAACACCAAAGACTGCATTATTATCTATGCAATACATGTACATACAAATATATCCTTGTTATTGTATAATACTAAGAGAAATGTAGTAGAACAACTATTTATAAAGCTTTCGGGGACCCCCTCAATTAGAGAGGGGGGTGTTTTCAAATAGCCCTCTCCTCCCCTATCCACAGCTATTCCTGGTCTTTAATTATTATTATTAGTTTCATCATAAGGCTGGGGATGATGCTCGAAATCTAAAGATAGACGTATTTCTTTCTATGCTCCTGCAATTACCAAGCTATGAATTTATTCATGTCAACAATAAAAGCCTTTTTGTGTACATACCGTATTTACGTGTGTGTAATGCGAGAAATTTAATACAAAAAATCAGGGTTGAAATTGGTGGGTAGCCTTCTACTCGTGTGTACAAAATGTATTACTGATTTTTAGCAATAAAAAAAGTGGAAGTTACATTATATCCGACATTGTATTGTACTCGAGTAAATACAGTACACACAAACACTGAGGAAGCTGCTTATTATAATCATGAATAATGTAATCAGTCTGTCCCGAACACTTTATTTAAATAGATAATGAATAGCTTCTTCTGTATATCCTTTGTCTAATGTAATCATCTGTTTATTGATATCTGAAAGATCCTGTCCCAGAGTGATCACAATAAACGACTTATTCTCTCTCTCTCTCTCTCTCTCTCTCTCTCTCTCTCTCTATATATATATATATATATATATATATATATATATATATATATAGTCTGGAAAGCTTTACAGCTTTAAACATTAAAAAAAAATTTTTTTGTGTCACTTCAGTCACCCATTTCCCAATATCTGTCAATGCAATTTATGTCATTTTCTTCTGGGTTTTTCCCCCTATTTTACTTACACTTTGTTACTATGGGACAATGTATAAATTGGCTCTTATTGAGATCATCAGTTGTTTACCATGTAAATGTTTCAAGGATTTTGAAAACAGAACAGTTATATTAACATGGTACCCCAGCAGTGTTGATCAAACACCACCTCCCTCTCTTACTTTATAGTTGATATCATACATCTAGTTTGTCATTTTATGGAAGATATTATGTGTATTGTATATTGATATTATTTTATACTACATATCATTCATTTTTTGAAACAGGGCTTACTCACGTAGGTTACCTAAAAAAAATATATAATGATGAGGGATCAGTAAGTATGACGACAGATGTGATTCGCTATTCATGTCATTTCTGATGAATATTCACCCATGTGAGTATTAAAATTGTATTATATATATATATATATATATATATATATATATATATATATATATATATACACACATAAAACATGTTTACTTTCTAAGGGCCTTTTACTAACAGCCTTGGAAATTATTGCTTCCTTTTTTTAAAATTATTAACTTTCCTTAGAAAATGTTTTTCAAAAATTTGGACTGCTTGCATAACATAAATGTAGGTGGATAGATAAATGAATAAAAAAAGAAATTTTATAACAGAGGAAAGAAAAAGGAAAGGGAATTAGGGTGATTCACTTGCATGGTGTACACATGGTTGGGTGGATGGATAAATAAATGAATAAGTTGATTTCAGTTTCTGTAGTGGGATCATTATTTCCTAGAGCTGTAAAGCTTTCTAGACTATATATGTACATAGAAATGTAGGTAAAATGTATATAACATGTCATATATATTATTTTGAAGAATCTTCATTCCAACAGTGCTCAATACTTAGAGAAGAGGCAATATATATATATAAGGAAATTGATATATAATCCAAAGGAATAATCATGAATGCATTATTTTTATTTTAATCTCTTTTAGAACTGACATCCCGTTATTATATGGTGAATGTGTCATTTGGCTTCGACAGCATAAATAGAATAAACAATTAAAGAAAAAGACCATTGCTGAAATTGAACCTGCGTCCAACAGGAAATTGTCTTAATACAAAGTTGCTCTTACAATTGAGCTAAATAGCCAGCTGGTAAATCAGAGGCTCGAATGACTGCTTTATCCCTTAATCTTATCTTGTTCATTCACTGTCTATATCAGCTGTATCATTTTTTAATGCAGACATTTATATTATAAAGACATAGATACAGTAGATGTATGACTCTCAGCTTTGCTCTGGACTACATCAGCAAGGCCAAGAGAGGGATTCTGCTAACTGGGCTGCCAAAGATCTCCATACACTTCACCCAGTATGCGCTGTGTGGATGTGGGACGTTCCATTGTCTATAGAGACTGAACTGAGGTTGTCATATATATCATGTATGTGTAAAAATATGTAGATCTTATGTGAATATATAAGTATATATTTTTGTAAAGGTCAGTAAATTCACAGTGCTTCAACTTTAATACACACAAAAAATTTCTTTTTAATTTCATTGTAACAAGAAGCCACCTTTTTCTTGGAAAGAACTTTTAACAAAGGAACATTGCATGAAATAGACTATGACCCACTTTCCACTAGACGTCATTGAAATTCATCGAGAACTTTTTGAGCTATTGTGTGCACAGACGGACAGAAAGAGTGAAACATATACCTCTTCCAACTTTGTTGGCAGCAGTAGAAAAAAATTTTTTAACTAGATTTTTGCGTCTTGTGTTTACCCTAGGCTGCATTGCCATACACAAGAACAGACTAAGCTGTGCAGTGAAATTTTGATACCAAACACAATATTGGATTAAATAATAATGTATTAGTAAAACCAATATACTGGATAAATCATTTCTTTTATTACATACTTTTTGTTAAAAATAACTAGGTTTTGTTTCTTAAATTTAAAAAAAAAAAAATTAATGATAGTGTTGGTGGTAAAACATTTTCTTCGTAATTGGTCACAGGTTTTACGGCCTAGACCATGAAAAATGATAGGGAACATTAATAATAGAAAATAATGATAGAAATAAGAGATTTACTTATTTAGTTGCATTTTTATAGAGATCTAATCTATATTATTCCGTTTATTCCTATCTGTCTTTGAATTTTATGCTTCCAGTAATAATATAAGTATAAGGTTAGAAAATTAAATTAGACGGTTGCAAGATAGAAAATGCAAAACTCGGCAAGGTAGACCACTACATCTACCTAGGACAACGAATCTCCATGAGATCCTCAGAAGAAGAGGAAATTAAGCGAAGAATCACTTTGGCAGAGCAAGCTCAACTTTCAAGAACCAGATGATCCCAATAATCCTAAAAAGAAGAGTATACAACCAATGTATTCTCCCAATAGTCACTTATGGAGCTGAAACATGGAACCTAACCAAGAGACAGGCCTGCAAACTGAGAAGTATGCAACATGCGCATGAGAGAATCATGCTCAACCTTACATGGAGAGATCACAAGACAGCACAGTATATAAGGAAGAAAATGGGTGTCTGTGACATCATAGAAACTATTAAAAAACTCAAATGGCAATGGGTAGGCCATGTTGCAAGAATGAAAGACAACCGATGGACATCACATCTCACAACATGGATCCCCAGAGATCACATAAGAAACCGAGGCCGACAGAACACAAGATGGAGAGATGAACTTGACAGATTCAGGAAATACTGGCTCTGCGATACCCATGATAGGGAATTGTGGCGAATCCTGGGGAAGGTCTATGTCCAATGACGGACGTTAAAAGACTGATGATGATGATGATGATGAAGAAGAGAGAGGACCGAAAAAAAGTTAGATAGTTTAATAAACAGGTAGGAAGATAGAGTGGAGAAAAGAGAGTTTGGTAGTTTACTAAGATGTTAGGAAGGTTTTCACCTATGAATCTATTAGATAGATGTAGATAATAGATATATGGAAATCAGATCATTGTCTGGGAGAGTTCAAACTCGAACGCCTCATCATTTTTTAGCATTGGCTGTGACAGATTGTAGGGACAACCAAAAATTACATAAACCAGAAGAATTGTGTTTTCTCAGTCCATACAACTTGTCACCACAATTAACAAGCAAAAAAAGATTTAACAATTTTTTTGTTCACTTCATTGAAGAAGACAAATCTACGTCCTCTCACTTTATAATACAAAGACTAAAGGCTAATAACGGAGCTAATTGTGTTATCATTTTCCGGAGCCCTGTACATTTTAAATGCATTGCATTTGTATCTAATTTTAAAAATGAAATAATTCTATTAAAAATCTTTGGAACATTAGATTTGTTAAACTCTATATTTCTTGATTATTAAAACACAGCTTCATTTAATGACAACCAATCTCTTTTTCATCAAAAGTGCGTCGGGATACCTGTCATTATTTTGAGTACATTCTAATGATTACTGAAAAAATTCTAAATTGGTCCATAAACCTGAAATTTTCCTTTTTTCAAAAATACAGTTCACCAAACTAAAAAGATTCCTGAGAGATTGCTGAATGAATGAAATGTTAAGTAATAACAAGGTGGGTACGAAGACGGAATGAACATTTATTATATTTTCCAAATCTTTTTCATAAAGCTTTAAGTAAACTCCTGAAACCTTCAAAAGGAAGTGTATAACAGTATGAATATATGAAATACCTACCTACAAAATAGACAGAAAAACCAAAACCTTTTAAAACGTTTTTGTTTACTGATTTTGTTATCTTAACGAATGCTACCTGATAATTTATGCAAGTGAATACCGAGAGAATCTTACTAATGTTGGTACAAGTGAAGCAGTCCCTAAAGCTATTGCTCTATATTCACCTCTCTTATTCCAACGCTGACAATATTTCTGTTGTGCCTGATTAGGTTTATAGGTTAGATAAGGATAAGTTGGGGTAATTTGGGATCATAGTCAATATAGTATGAGATGAGTAGTAAAGCAATACTACAAGTCCAGTAGGAAAGACTGCCCTGCTTTTTAAGGACCACACTATTTAATTTATACCAGCAGGTTTTCTCCAGGCTGAAACTCATTCCAGCTCTGACTTACAGGGCTTTGGGGTTGGGGCAAGTATCATTAATTTGATTGTACAGTTGATAACTTCTGACATAATTGCATATACAGACACTTACTACAAATCTAGAGTGTAGTAAGTTGCTTAATAGCCAGAGCCGTACTTGAGGCCAGAAGTGCAGCTGTGCAGGGCCCCCAAGATATGGCCCACAAAATATGTCTTAAAATATTTCAATATTTTAATTTTTTTCTAGAAAAGACAAAAATGTCTCAACTAAACTTGTTTGAGGATTCATTATCTTATTGGGATAAACATTATTAATCCATAAAGAACTTAAATTAAACATCATAATTTCATTGAAGGGCTCCCAAGAACTGATATGCACTAGGTACCATCAATGGTAAATCCAGCCCTGTTAGTAGCATAGAAGTTTTGAAACTAGTGGGGCCCATGAGAATATCAGCCTACTGCAAAGGTTCTCAAACTTTACTGTATGATGAGCAAACTGAAATATATTTGACTTATTCATGAACTGAAAATGAAATGAATTACACAAAACCATTTCAGTCGACAATGAACAAAATTTCTGTATCAGCATACTGATATATTTGGACCGTGTGTCCGATTTTCCTGGGAGAAAAGCCTGTAATTTTTTTTCTTCCCTTTCAGGAAATAAATAATATACTGATATATTTACTCATTGCCTCTTTCCTATCACCTGTTGCTAAAAAGGATGGGATCTCATAAAATCTAGAGATAGAACCTCTATATTGGTAACTCTGTGGTGGAAGGGGTCAGACACAACATCTGTATTGGACACGTTCAAGGCTCAAAATACATGTTTGTGTATTTGGGAAAATTTATGCAGCATACTTGGGGGATAGTTGTGACACACTATTGTGCCACAGTACATAGTTTGAGAACCACTGGCTTACTGACAAGGTGCAAGGCGGCCCAATGAGATTTTGCCCACCGACCCAATCTGCCCTGTTCAGAATCCTAAATTCTTTCAACATGGGATAAAAAAAATAGTTTCAAATTTGGCTTTTGTCATAGCTAATTCTGATGATCATGTTAATGACAAAAAGATCCAACTTTGGCTACATTTAAATGGATTTTTTCATTTAATCTCCAATTACTCTCCAAACAACTTAATGTATTTCACAGAATATTTGTACATTAGAGAAGGACAATGAGAAGCGTGTGTGCATGGCAGTTATTGTTCATGGAAAGTATGTTATTTCTTGGAGTTTGGATAAGCAGATGTTTTCATTTTAAAATATATAGTTTGATGATTAATATATGTATAAAATAAAATTAGAGATTATATTGTAATCGTATCTATATATAATACTGAAAGTCAGATTTTGTTTATCTGTTTGTAATCTGTAATAGGCTGAAACAGCAGATTGTACCCAGATGTATTGAATCAAAATACCTCTAGAATGCACCAACTTGGAGAATTGAATAAAAAAAATCCAAATGATTTGTGAATTTATAATGAAAGTGCAAGTTCTGTAGGCAGGCTCATCTCTATATATATTACATTGACCAATTTGTCAAGGGTGATAATTATTAAATGCCAATTATGGAGAAATTTCCCTTTTTTTATTTATTATTTGCAAATGTATAAAAAAGCCGGGTTAATCCTTGCCGCATCAGATTGCATTGATTTATCTCTGAGAAGGTTACAGAGTTGTCCAGTATTTAATGTACTAGCTTAGGTACCTAGCGTAACCCTGGGAGTGCGGAAATGAAATCTCAAATTTATCAACAGGAAAGTAAATGATATTTTACAAAGATTTCATAAAAATTGTTCTCTCTATCATCCTATCCTGCCGTCAGGCCCACACACACTCCCAAGTAGGAGGGAGGTAACTCAATCCCTTCCTCTTGATGAAATGTGGAGTTGTCTCTTTTTGATTCATCCTATTAAAATGTTGTAATTTTGACTGTGAAGCCTTGGAAATCAGCACACTTGTATTAATCCTTGAGTCAGGTTAGCCCTGACTCCATTTGCAATTTGCAGCCCTTAGAATACAGCTGTTTGACTGGCTATAAAAAATATAGTGGCAAGCCAGCAAACAAAAATTAGTCAGCTTCATAGTATTCGATATCTTATTCATTTATTCATATCTATTCCTGCCTATTTTTGTTATCTATTACAACCTTTGTGTGTATATATATATATATATATATATATATATATATATATATATAAGTCTGACTATATTGTGTTTATCATTTTCAACATTTTTGTCTCAGCCCAACTATTTCTTGTTTCATTTCACAAAAAATTTGAATCCTATTTATTTTGTCTGTTTTTTTCCCTGGCTACATTCACTGCTTCAAAAGTGGTGCCACAGAAGTACACCTGTTTGGAAAATCCGTTTTTAGGACATTATTTACGCTCTCTCAGCCTCATTCTCTCACTTGAGCATGTACAAGGTCTGTTGGGAAAATATCCAGCCATTTGATATTTAGAAAAAAATAGCCTACCTAGGGCAATGTTGTACTAGTCCTCTAACAAAGTATTACCGTTGGGACTCCACACACATAACCCAGTGTCTCTGTCCACTTTCCCAAACAGTTTGCTTAGTATTCTCTTGTGATCACCATCAGCGACCTCACCCCATTTGCTTTGATTTTGTTTGTGGCCTGAAATCTTGTTAGAAAAAGTCAGATATTACAGGGAGCCAAATCTGAACTGTAAAGGAGGTTGAGAGGCCTGAGTGTTGCTATGCTTAACCAAAAATCCCAGCACGACATCTGAAGAATAACTCACTCAGTCATTGTGACCATGACAAGCTCAGTCAATGGCATCCCACTGCTGACTGAGTAACCCCACAAAAGAGTGTCTGTTCACAGTAAAGCCACCTATGATTGGTAACATCAAGGCAGTACTACCAGTTTCCAAGATATTCAAATTGCCAAGATCTTTCCTGAATAATCTTTGTACATGTTTACATCCTAGTTTCTTGTTTTTTGTACCTTCCCCATTGTATCTCCTTCTCCAATATTATAGCTTTTGTTAACCACATCCTCATGGGGTGCCCCACACTCGTGGCTTCATGCCAGACCAAGCCAAGCTTAGTAATCCCTTTTCCCTCTATTTAACAGTCACTTATTAGAAACCATCAACCGAGACTGTCAACGTAGGTTTCTCCAGTTTTCAATTTGGTCTGGCTCTCTCTGTATGCATATATCAAGCGTACAGGCTGCACCAATTTTTTATTTTTTAAAAATCCCCCAAATATGCATCTTAAATAAATAGCCAACCGGCCAAACTGAGGAAATCTATGTTGACAGTTTTGGTTGATGGTTTCTAATATATTTTAAGGCTGGAAAAATTGTTAAAGGTAATCAATTAAGTCATAAATTTTTTATTTGTTTGAAACAAAAGACATTGTGGCCTTGTGCAGGGCCAGTACTAGATGCCAGCACCACTGCAGTCACCTAGGGAGCCAAGTGCTAAGGTGCACCTGTCATATACCTGAGACAGTAGGACCTCCGAAAAAAAAAATTAAACAATAAAAATAGTCAAAATAAAAAAATTTCTGATGTGAAGTCAGGTTTTTCAGGAGTTTCTGACGGTTGAATACTTTCTGCTCTAGTAAAAACTAAGAAGAACAATTCACAAAGGAAATTCTCATGACCAACAACAAACTCAGTTAGGCTTGTTGTGTAAGGTGAGATAGAGCGCTCACAATACTATACTCCACAGGGCAATGAAAATCATTTTGCCGGACCTGGTCTATTGCAAATTTGAGCATAGCAAGAGGGAGGGGGTGAGAAGTAGCCTGTAGGTGCAAGTAGGAATTTTCCCCTGGCCGATAATACCCATTATTTAATTGATAATGATGTCCTCCCCTGGGATATAACGCAACTGTCCCCGGGCACTGTCTTTGACCCTGGTGGACTTGATTTGTTTCCTCCTCTTTTTACCTCTGCCAACGAACTTAGGAGAGGTATGTATTCACACATATTCCTTTTCCCACACAATTTATTTCCGAAAGTTCTCAATGAATTCCTATGACATTTTGTGAAAGGGTTGAACATTGGCTAAAGGAATACTTTATTAAATTTTGGGTCGAATCCAGGAATTTTTTTTTTTTTTTGATGGAGAGATATTTTCTGTTGTCCGAAGTATTGAAATTCAGAACTTACAGTTACCTTCCCCACATCGTATCTATATATTCTGATTTCCATTCAGTTTCTACTTACTGAGTAACATTTGCATAGATATGCGCTCTCTGAGTGCTTCTTCTAGTTGTCTCTTTCTGATTAGCTGAAATGTGTTTACTGTTTATATCGGTCCGGTGTACGTTTCTTTCATGAGCTCACACACATCCATCTCCCTCACCCCACAACTATCCATCTCACCCCTAAAAATTCCCGGGCGTGCTTTCGTACGTACGCACGCACCTACAACCTTGTCGAAGAGACAAAGGGTAGGAGGGAGGAATAGAACTATGGTAGGAGGAAGAGTGGACCAGGCTTGTTTAGTCGACTGCATCGTACGGACAAGAAGAAAAAAAACACACGAAAGTATGACATTGGAGGGCCGGGAACTGCTGCCTTTTTACCCAGGTACGACCACACCGGCTTCTCCAGCTTGCCGGTCCCCCCATCTTGTTTGTTGACATTCCTACTTCTTGTTTATAATCGTAAATATCCAGGGAACCTGTAATAATACTCACCCCCGGGGTAAAAGACTTGTGGAAGTCATTTACCACAAATACGCGCATGTAAATCATCCCTCCCCGCTCTCCCTCTGTTTGTGAGGTAAGCTTCTCTCTCTCTCTCTCTCTCTCTCTCTCTCTGTGCCTATCTGTCTGACTGTCTCACTATCTATCTCTCCTTTCCTCCCTCTCTCACACCGTCTCCATCTTTCTCTCTCTCTCTCTCCCTCTCGCTATACACATTATATATATAAATATATATATGTATATATATATATGTATATGTATATGTATACAGTAACAGTTCACATTAAAAACATCCCGTGACAGGAGTACTATTTTAGAGTGTGTTTCTGCTACTACTTGTAACGCTGATTCAGTGATTAAACTATCACTTCTGCTACAATACATGAATGGATTGGATTTACGACTTCTTTTTACTTACTTAGAGGAAGGTAGATAGATCTCACTCTTTTCTGGCATTATTGCAAAGGAAATTTACCAAAAAGAAAGAAGGTAATATCTACTTATTTCATTACTGTTTCTTTTTTCCTCTTCTGTTATCAATTTTCATATGAAGACGACTTGAAAACATTCTTTCTTGAAAATGCTTTTTCTTTTTCTACTGTAAATACATGGAAGCTGGTTTATTGTGATACCTTTGGGACGGGTTCTTTTAGATAACAATAACCAGCTGATAGCATTAAGCGATATATATGTAGAGGAAGCTGCTTATTGTGATCACTTCGAATTATATGTTTGGGACCGACTGATTTCGATAACATTCAGTGATTATATAAGCGGCTTTCTCTGCATTTCAATTCGTTGTGATCATCATTAAATGAATGAATGAATGTATTTGTGAGAAAAAAAAGATTTATTTGTTTGAATCACGAATAACTTGTTGTTTGCTTGGGCACACTTTGTTTGGATCTCATTTTGGAGCACCTTGCACTATTTTTTTTAAAATCATGACCTTAGTGTCTATGGAATTAATGATTTCTGTTATTAATGTTTGTCCTAAAAATATCCATATAATCAGACACACTTACGGTTATCAGATAAGATCTTTTTCGTGTTAGAATCATTAACTGCTTGTCTACAGCATTGAATGATTCCCGAACCCATATGAACAGACCCAAATAGAGGGTCACGAGATGATCCTGAGGGTCACCGGATAGTGTAAAATAAAGCGAGAAAATTTTTTCTAACTATACATCAAAAAATATCTTTTTTAAATGTTAAAGTAAAAAATAATGCGAATATATTTACATCGCAGGCAACCCTCCATTTCCTGACTCCTTTAATGAAGAAACCCTAAAATTATGTTTCTGCCCTGAGGGTCAACACCGACGCCACGTCAGACCCAAATAATTCTGTGTTCAGGGTCGTAGCTGAAAAAAGTTTGAGAACATGAGCCTACGGGTCCTTGAGGAGTCGAGGTGGAACTTTGTTATTCCGTGCTAAAAATAGGTACAACTTTTGCTGCAATCCTTCATAAATTTATATTGAACGACCGTAGCCATCAAAGACGTCGAAGGTTCTATCCTTTTCATGTGCGTGTGTTAGTTTAAGTGTTTTAGTATTCCAGCACACCTGGCCATACCGTTTTATCTTCAGACTTGGAAATTGGCACCAGTATTTCCCTAAACCCCTTCTAAAAAATTGTTTTGTTTTTTTGGTGGGGGGACGTTCTTTTGACCTTTTGGGGACCTTATTCTGACGGTTTTATTTATAATGATAAGATGCCTCTAGATGTATTTTTTTACTATATTTTAGATGATTTCCAGTAGAAAATAACATCTAGATTCTACAGAATCTAGATGTTTCTAGTTTTTTTTAATCCTCTATTCACCAGTGATGTCATAACTAGAATTTATTCTCACCATTTTCATTCTTTGATGGAAATTTTTTTCTGTTTTCTTAAATTTTCAAATAAGCAGTCGTTCAATTTATTGACTATGATGACGGGTTGTGTGAAATTTTATCAAATCTGTTCACTACATCATAACATTAATTTTTTTTACCTCTGCCATTGAAATTAAGGGAGGTATATTTATTACCCTGTGTCTTTTTGTCCCTCCAACCGTTTGTTCGTTCACACTCCATCTCCAAAAATTTTCTATGAAATTTTGTGGGACCATGAACTACAGAAGATGCGATTAAAATTTTGACACCCTACATCGTAACTATCTTTCCCAACCATGCAATATCTCCAAAAGTTCTCAATGAACATCGATGTAACTTTGTGGGAGTGCAGGTAATGGGCTACGGAAAAAAGTGATTGATTTTGGGGTGGATCCATACATAATTACCTCTCGTAGATGGTATTGACGTTGGCGTTGGCATAGGTATGCGTTTTCTAGATGCTTTCTTGTTTATCTATGTAAGAAGATCTGATAAGAACTTTATTCATTCAAATATGATTCATGTTTTTTTAAATCACATTCTTTTAATGAAATTCTTTAAAAATCCTGTTGCCGAGTAGATAAAGCTATAACGAGTCTCGAGAAATGCACTAAATGCTCTTGTGGGAAAAGACATTAGTTTTATGTGGCCTTGCACTCAGAATTAAATCTTTTTTTCGCTATAAAGATAGTTTTTCATCTAAAAAAATGTTGCCTGTTATTATTAGACACTGTCAACGAAAACTGTCCATTCAGTTTTAAAGTTGGTCGGTCTGGCTGGCTATGTATGCATCATGCATGCAAGTCACACAAATGGAGCTAGAGGGCTGAAATTTTCAACATTTACTCTCTATTACGTCCAGAAAAATGTTTTTTGGCTCCTTGGAAATCTTCCCCCTCCCAATAGTCTTTTAGCGGGGGCGGGGGGGGCTCAATTTACAATTTTATTCATGTTGAATTGTCCCTTTAGTTTGTGTAAGGCAGAATTCACTGTTGTTTTTCGAAAATTCAGACTTTCTTTAGTGATCACTGCCAAACAAAAGGTGAAAGAAGCAACTTATTCATTTGATCATAACTTTTTACAATTTTTTAATTGATCACCCCTAACATGGTATGCTGCCAAAAGACGTTGGTAACATGACAGTTTCTGTTGAGTGACTAACCGGACCTGTTACAATAGTTATGTATCTATTCAGTGTGTCACTCACTCTCTACTATTATTACATTGTGTGTCTATATATTCATGTATAAGAGAGTGTATATACATGTGTGTATAATGAAAACTTACCTATAAGACACACCTGTTAGAGAAAAAGCATCCTTTTACCTGCAAAGGAGACAAATGATCACCAAATAACTTAAATAACTGCGCCTAAATGAGCATCAACCGGAAAATTCTTGGAAAACAACACGGATGTATCTTATAACGCATCAAAGGACAGTAAAATTGCGAGTGTGTGTGACTATATATAAATATGCATATGTTTTTTGATCACGAAAAAAGTTACATTGTAAACAAGAAGTATTTATACATAGCACTAAGATACCAAAGTCTGTGTAAAACATGAAAAACACAGAAGAAAATAACACAAATTACATTAACAGATACTGGGAATTGGATGACTGAAATGACAAAAAAAAATTGGGAAAAAGTTCTTTTTTATATATTCAGTGTTTAATGTGTGTATATATATACATATACATATATATATATATATATATATATATATATATATATATATATATATATATATATATATACATATATATATATATATATACATATATATATATATATATATATATATATAT
Source organism: Thysanoteuthis rhombus (assembly GCA_963457665.1). Lineage (NCBI taxonomy): Eukaryota > Metazoa > Mollusca > Cephalopoda > Oegopsida > Thysanoteuthidae > Thysanoteuthis > Thysanoteuthis major. The sequence continues at coordinate 31,683,518 of OY735242.1, read as the reverse complement.
ATATATATATATATATATACATATATATATATATATATACATATATATATATATATATACATATATATATATATATATACATATATATATATATATATATATACATATATATATATATATATACATATATATATATATATATACATATATATATATATATATATATATATATATATATATACATATATATATATATACATATATATATATATACATATATATATATATACATATATATATATATACATATATATATATATACATATATATATATATACATATATATATATATACATATATATATATATACATATATATATATATATATATATATATATATATATATATATATATATATATATATATATACATATATATATATATACATATATATATATATACATATATATATATATACATATATATATATATACATATATATATATATACATATATATATATATATATATATATATATATATATATATATATATATATATATATATATATACATATATATATATATATATATATATATATATATATATATATATATATAATGTGTACTGTAGAGAGTGAGACAGACTCGGGAGTGAGGTGTTTGGAAGTAAGGTTTATTAATCCTTATAAGTAAATTGTCCATACATGTTTCGGGATTCTTCCCATCATCAGTGTGTGTATTAAAATGTCCCATGTGGAACCATATATATATATATATATATATATATATATATATATATATATATATATATATATATTATTGTGTCATCCACAGACAGCTGTTTCGATGTATTACATCTCTTTAGTGCAGCTATAGACTTATATATATATTTGATTTGTTGACTATCTGTTTATTATGAGGGATGCCCAAAATGCCGACATTGTATTATAGTTCTCTTTCATCTGTCTATTTTAATGTGCTTTTGTTTCCCAATGCTATATATATATATATATATATATATTATTAGGTGGGTGAGAATGAACTCTGTATCAGAAATTATAAGTAACTTTTCTTGTTCAAAACACATAGATTAATGTGTAAATGGATATTTATTCAAAAACATTAATAAAAAATGCGTCCAATCCAGTTTTCAAAGTCCTATATTTATTTGCTTATTCTTTTTGAGACATTAAGAAAAGAGGAAAAAAACTCCAGATTTAAGATTTGTGTTAAACTTTTGCACTGTCAGCATCCTGTCATTTTATTTTGTCAATATTTGGTTGCTTTATCATCAGATTTTTATCAAACAATTGAGTGGCTGTGCATGATAAGTGCCCAACGAACCATTCATGATGTTTATGTTCTTAATGTTGATTTTTTCATATTTTTTCATCTACAATGCACAGTTTTTTATGTTGAAGCTTTTCCTCTCTATGAATCATAAGGCAGAGTGTTCAAGCTTCAAAATAAGAAAAACTTAGCATTGTAACTCAAAAAAAAACGAAAACATCATCTGTTTAAAAATTGTTCGTTAGGCACTTATCATGCACATTTTAGAAAATGAAGATCTCATATGCCGATCGGATTCAATAAAAGATGATGTTGAGAATGGAATTGCCAAGCTTTGTTCAAACTTCAGCTGAGATAGTTTGTGTCACTTCAAAGTAATGCCTTTGGGCTCACTAGACTCTCTCTAACCCTTTGAAAGTAACCAATGTAAGAGACAGAGAACTCTGATTCCAAACTAACCTGGAGGGAAATGGGTTCTATCAGGCTATCTCGTCCTTGACACACCTTTGATGAGATCATCTGTAGGGCCCCAATGACCCTACACTGGGTTATAAAAAAAAAACACAATATGGACAAGTCTGGTTAGTCCCTCAGTGGAAACCATCAACGTCTTTTGGCAGAATACTGTTCTGTTTTGTTGGGCAGTGATCGCTAAAAAAGTTTGAGTTTTCAAAAAAACAAGCGTAAATGCTCCCAGACAGAAACTAAAGAACCAATTTAGTATAAACTTATATTGCAAATTGAACCCCCTCTGAAAGACTATTTAGGAGTGAATTTTCAAAAAACAAGATAAACGTTTTTCCCTAGACATAATAACGAGTAGATGTTTAAATATACTGTCCTCTAGCTCCATTGGTCTGGCCTGTATGCATGACACATGCAAATATACGTAGCTAGCCAGACCAGCTTAAAAACTGAGGAAACCTTTGTCAACTGTGTTTGTTGATGGTTTCTAATAATCAATAATTCCAAATTTTTTTTTTTTCATTGCTTACCCAAGTCCTTTGGTGACAAGTTCTTAGTGTCGTCATGAACAAGGTAAAAGCAGTTTCCTAGAAGTCATTCATGAGAGGAGGAGCCATTGTAGAGTGGGACCACTGTACATAGTTGTTATCTTATTGATACAAATTGAAGTTGTCAAAATATTAGACACTTATATAATATCCTGCCATTCTGATGCAGGATTTCTCACCTTGTATTCGTTATGACTAATAGGCAAAATTACCTGATAGGTGAAGTTTCAACTTTCTTAGAAAGAATAAATAAATACGTACTTTTCAATTTGATCAATCAAGTTCGTTTAATCAAAGTGTGGATATAAAACAACTATTTTTTTACAATCAAAACTTTATGTTTGCTAAGTTTTTTTACGAAAATTAAGAAAATTTTGCCTATTCAGCGATTCATTATAACGTATAAGATTACATAAATATAGTACATACAATTCTCTTCAAGAGTGATATGAAATTCTGGTTATAGTGAAGAGCCAACATACTTAAACCTTTACATATCCGGCTAATTTACTAATATTGTATTGATTTCTCAAAAAGCAAGGCTAAGGGTACTGGACGATTTTTGTCCCTATGTGTTGGTCCCCACATTAAACTTGGCCTTATGTCACTTCTTGCCCTCGGGATGGGCGGATAAATACCTCAAAATCACATGGCCAAACAATTTAGGGAGAATGGAATCGACAAGTCAAGTTCAAACTCTGACTTCTTCTCCCACTGTGGGTAAATGGTGGGGCAGACTGGGCTCTGTAGCTAATGTGATTGGCAACCATTCTTCAACTTTAATTCCAAAACCAACCCTCAGAGGGATGGGCTCTTGCACACGTGATGAAATCATCAGTGGTGCCCAATGCCCCCTGCACTGGGTAACAAGATATAAAAAAATCGAAAATAAAGATAAGTAATAATTAACCCATTAATTGCGAATGATGGGAATTTCTCGTGTTACAGGTCTATGTTTAATTCAATGATATTCCTACTTTATTGCGATTGATTGCAATTCACTTCTATCCATGAGTCAGGGTTTTTAATTTGCAATGGAATATCTTGTAATGGACATAGGCTTTTATCTTGCAATGAATAACTATTGCTCTTCAATCTCTGTTGCAGTTAATGAGTTGGTAGTAAAATTGATATCTGTGTCAGCACAAAATTTAGGCCTTGTTGGTCCAAAATAACCGTAGACACCCCCAAAAGCACTACTTAGAAGAAACCCCTGCACATTTTCAAGATTCTAGCCCAACCAATGTGACCAGGAGCAACCGGAAATGCACACAGATAGACACAGAGGAGCAAAATCAGCAGAATGTGTAGCCCACTTGGCTGGTTTGTTGGTCGGGCAAGCCATCTGCGGGCCATGCTGATTCAATGATCTGTGCTTCCATTCCCCTTCCCCAGACAAAGTGGTTGTATCTCTCCATTGCACTACGAGAAGTGGGAAATGTTCGTTTTTCTTTGTCTGCACTTAACAAGGTTCTTTTTTTTCTGGCTTTGAGAGCGTCTAATGAACAATGTTCCCTCTAATTTCTTGATGGCCTGAACGGCACCAAGAATCCAGTGAGCATCTGAAGAACTGGGCTGTACAAACAATATTTCTACTTTTCAGGCAATCTTTGATTTTTTGTCAAAACTTTAGGAAAAGAGTCTGTTATTTTCAACGAAAAGAAATGATTTGCTCATATTGATTCTTTCTTCATTATTATTTATTATTATTTAATCCAGTTTTAGAAACCATTAACCAAAACTGTCAACGCAGGTTTTTTTTATTTTTTATGCTGGTCTGGCTGGTTTTATCTATATCTATCACATGCCTTACGCATTAAGCTAGAGTTTTGAAATTTCAAACATTAACTATTTATATCTACAAAAAACTTTTTTTCACCCCACACTCCAATAGGATTTTGGTGGGGTGTTCAATTTACAATGTAGGTATATACTAAATTGGTCCCTTAGTTTGTGTCTGGCTGCATTCGCACTTGTTTTTTGAAACTTCAGATTTTTTATTGCCCAATAAAAAGCGAGAGAAGTAACTTATTCATTGATTACTTCTTGTTCTAATTTCTTGATTGATCACCCCATGCATGTTTGCAAAAGATGTTGGCGATGTGACGGTTCCCAGTGACTATTCAGGCCTGCTTTTTCCTTATTCATGCACCAATTTCTACAGATTATAATCTTTGCTTGGACCTACACTTGAATGAGCAAGAGGGATATTGATGATTGATTTCAAAGGGTTTTTTTTGATGAATGAACTCTTTGTTTGTGTTGATAACACAATGTTTCAGCCAATCCAATCTATGGAAATTCATATATTAGAGAGAGAACGCTGTTGGAAACTGGGAGAAATCAAGGAGACAGCCTATATCAACAAGTCACCAGGGTGTATGTAAAATAAGTGCAGAGTTCAACCCGATCTGGCTTCCGCTACTCTACTGGGACAAGATACGAAAATCCAAGCCTAAAAAGGAAAAAGAAAGAAATCAGCATTACCTGAATCCTACGTTGTAGCATGACTATGACTGGAATATTCTGTTTTCTACCATCATTGGAAAATTCTGTTCACCATCATCTCATTTGGATTTTACAACTGAAGAAGGCCACTGAATGAATTGGCTGAAACTTTGCGATAACATCACAAATAACAAGGGGTTCAAGCGTCAGAAAAAACTCTTCTATTGTTAATGACCCGTCTCAAAATTATAGATATTATGATGATTGCTTTTTTGGCCGCATAGTTGAACTCATTTTACTTAATCTGAAACTATCAAAATTTTTGAGCAGTTTTAAAATTTCAAAATTTTTTTGTGCGCAGCCAAACAGTTTAGCAGAAACATTGTTTATGATGATTCAATTTGGTTTTGATTTTCTAAACTCATCACAACCATTTGTTACTTTACATGGATCTAATTGCAGCTACCCTCAACAGACTGGTTTAATCACTGTTGCTAGGTTGAGGTTATTCATGTTCTGACATTTATATATACGTCATCCATCTATCTATCTATCTATGTGGACTTTGTTTAGCTCTAACAACTCTGATAAAAAACTTGAAATTCAGCACCCCACCTGCCCCCTCATCAAAGAGTAGGGAAAATATTTGTTTAGTATTTTGAAAATTTACCCCATAATAAGTTTTTATTGAGGGGCTCAACTTACATTGAAAGTTTGCGTCATTTAATTTATCCTTCAGTCTGAGTTTGACCGCATTTATGCTTGTTTTTTGGGGTTTTTTTAAAATTTATTCTTTTTAGTGATTTTCGCCTAAAAAAATACTAGAAAAATAACTTATTCTTTTTGAAAAAATAAAAATTATAAATTTACGATTCAAACCATACTGGTTGTACAAGATGACTTAATTTTACCCCTTTCACTGCTTGATATAGGAAACAGCATGTATAAGTGGCAGTGATTCATAATTTCCCTTAGAATTCTCTCAGTCTTTGCTTCCTCTCTCTTTTTCTTTTAATCCAACAAACCTTATCCCCTTACATAAACCTGATGCTATATTCAGTTGTTTAATATCTCTGAAACCAGATACAGCACTTGGTTTTCTATATTGGTTTTCTATTACATTGATAATTTGACATGATGAAGGACCTGAATGGTGGACATTAAAGTAGTGGAAAAGGTTAAAAGAAAATAGATGTATTAAAGTAATTTCAGTCACATTATGAGGCATCACTACTGAGGATCTAAGGGATGATAAAAGATTTATATAGCAGTGCCCTTGTAAGGGGTTTCAGTGACAGGAGGCAAAGACGGTGCCTGGCTGCAAAGACGGCACCTCAGGGCAAGATGGTGCCCAGGGGCAGTTTTGCTATATCAGAGGGTAGGACATAATTATTAATTAAAAAGCATCAAGGCCAGAGGAAAATTTTGCACCCAGGGGTAACTACCCCTTTTTGCCCCCCCTTGCTATGCCACTAATGTAGACTATATTATAATGTTATATTTTAGCCTCGTGTGCCAAATTGGGATCCAGGCTGCGATCAATGATGTAATGAGAGTAATCTTAGTCAAATTATGATGCACTTGTTTACTTATGCCATCAAAAATGACGTTGTAGATGAAATATATAGGTACACATTGCATTTTATATACATGGATATGTGAGATTTGCATTGCTGTGCAATTGGAGAGTAACTTTCTGTGCACATTGCATTTTTATATAAGTGGATAATAGAGATTTGCATTGCAGTGGACTTTGAGAATAGCCCTCTATACACATTGCATTTTATATACGTAGATAATAGAGATCTGCATTGCAGTGAGATAGGAGAATAGCTTTTTATACACATTACATTTTATTTATGTGGGTTATAGAGATTTGCATTGCACTGAGCTTGGAGAATAGCTTTCTATATACATTACAATTTATATATGTAGATAATAGAGATTTTCAATGCAGTGAGCTTCCAGAATAGCTTTTTATATATATTGCATTTTATATGCATGGATGATAAATATTTGCATAGTGGTGGGCTTTGAAAATAGCTTTCTATACACATTGCATTTTATATTCGTGGATAATAGAGATTTGTATTGCTATGAGTTTGGAGAATAGCCTTCCGTTGACCAGAAATGGATTTGTTGTGAAGCAGAAGCATACATATTCTCTTTCTACGTATATATTTTATTGTTATAATCTGGGATTTGGAATGATAAGTTTCAAAGCAGACAGGCCCTTCCTCTTCAGAAAACTGATGCTATACAATCTTATTGATCACAAAGCTAGGAATTAGAACACTTTTTTTTTAAAGAAAATGTTTGTTTTTTTTTACCTAAAAATAAGAAGTACTTTTCATCATTTCATTTATTCATGGTATTAATAGACAATTTACATATAGATATAAATATATATATATTTAGATATACATATTGAAATCAGTTAACATGCATGAGAGAGAGGGTATATATTCATGGGCATCTACTGGAGGATGCAATTGGTGCATCCCCCCACCGAAGGCCCTCTCACTGAGGGCGATGGGGTTGGAAAGTTAGAACCTTAAAGAAGCTTGGTATCAATGGGTCACTAGGAACAGTGACTGCTTTGGATGAGTCACAGCTTTGGCACTCTCTAGTGATGATCTGGAGTGATGCTAAGAAGCTCATTTCAGTTATTGAACTGGAAAATTGCTCCATTTGCTAATTCAATATTTGATCAAATGTAACTTCAAAAGAAAGAAAAATCAATGTCGTCGAGCAGTTTCTATTTAATATAGAACAATCAAAATATTAACCTAAACTAAAAATTCATACATTCCACTTGTAGGGACAGAGAAGTATAGCTGAGGGGTAAGGAAGGGCTATTTGAAAATGCCCCTAGGCCCCCCAAAAGCTTTATGAATAATAGGTCACCTACTTCATTTCTGCAGACATTACACAATGACACAGATATATTCGTAGATACATGAATTGCATAAATAATAATTCAGTCTGTGGGTTTTTTTTTCACCAATCAAGTAATGGAGTATGACTACTTATTACAAATTTCCTTGTTTTTCAAATCTCACTAAATGTTGGAGGGGGCCCATCTAGGAGCCAAGCTCCCTGGAACCCCAAATCTCTAGCAAAGTCACTATGTAGGAAATTTCCTTGTTGCGACCTATCTTTTAAATCTGGCAAAGGCGGAGTACTTTACGGAAAATTCCAAATGATGGCTATTTTTGCCAAATCATTATTTTCTAATCTCACCAAACTGCATAGAATAATAAATACAGACTGACATAGGCATGGACTCAGGGGCATGGGAGTTCCAGGGGGTCCAGACTAAGGGTGCCGTGTTAACAGTTTAAGCTAACAAAACGCTTGCCAAATTTTATATACATATTCTCTTTCTACATATATATTTTATCGTTATAATCTGGGATTTGGAATGATAAGTTTCAAAGCAGACAGGCCCTTCCTCTTCAGAAAACTGATGCTATACAATCTTATTGATCACAAAGCTAGGAATTAGAAAACTTTTTTTTTAAAGAAAATGTTTGGGTTTTTTTACCTAAAAATAAAAAGTACTTTTCATCATTTCATTCATCATTGTATAAATAAACTGTGATATTGGAGACTGTCAACCAAAACTGTCTAAATAGGTTTCCTCAGTTTTTCAGTTGATCTAGCTAGCTGGCACTTCATGTATATTTCACACCAACAGAGCTAGAGCACTGAAAATTTAAATCATCATACTTTATAATTTTTTTTCCAATTTTCCTTCTCTGTTTGGGTTTTTAGTGGGGTTTCAATTTACAATGTAATTTCATGCTAAATTGACCCCTTAGTTTGTGTCAGGCTTGTTTTTTGAAAATTCAGACTTTTTTAGTGATCTCTGGCCAGCAAAAGGTGAGAACATTAATTTATCCGATGCTCAACCCCAACCTGGCATACTGCCAAAAGGTAATGTGACAGTGACTATTGGGTGACTAACCAGACCTGTTATTAAGAGTCTTGATTTACCCTACCCAGTGTGAATACTTACAAGGTCAACTGTAGAGACATTGCAATTCCCTAAAATTGATTTGTCTAATATATATATATATATATATATATATATATATATATATATATATGATTATAAACTGTGTTATATTATATAGAAACTTTTATTGGAAATGATTTCCTGTCATTATATAGTTTAATGCATCACTTTGCCTTGACAATTTAAATATGATAAACAATTAAAGAAAATGGAGCTGCTGCAGGATTTTCTTTGATTGTTTATTCTATTTACGTTGTCGAGGCCAAGTGATACATTAATCATGTAATGATGGGAAATAATTTCTTCAAATAAGAGTTTCTATATAATATAATGCAATTTATAATAATTCTGTTGGATTATATACATCCATTTCTCAATATACACACGCATATATATATATATATATGGTACCTGTACTATTATTCCCAAACCTGCAAAATTCTGAATTCTGAAAATTGTCTTGTCCAAAGAGTTTTAGATAAGAGATGTTGTACCTGTAATTAGTGTGATGTATCTATTCTTTATTGGTCACTGTGAGCTACCTAGTGGTCATAAACAAATTTAAAATCATATGCTATATAATTAATCACCTGTCATCACCCACGGCTAAACTATAAGGGGCCCATAATCATCAAAATCAAAACCTTTTTTGTAGTATGGGCCAACAAGTGTAGAACACCCATCAGTATGGTAACAGGTCTGGTTAGTCACTCAGTAGAAACTGTCACTTGACCCACACTGCATGCTGTGTTGGGATGATCAATTAAAAAATTGGAAAAATAGGTGATCATTGAATAAGTTTCTTTTCTTACCATTTGTTTGGCTGTGATCAGTGAAAAAGTCTGAATGTTGAAAAAACAAGTGTAAATGCTGTTGGACACAGTTAGGGATCAATTTAGCATAAATTTATGCTGCAAATTGAACCCCACTCTAGAAACCTACTTGGGGGGAATTTCCAAAATGAAAAAAAAAAAGAAATGTTCTTTCTGGACATAATAAGAAGTAAATGTTAAAATTTTCAGCCCCTTAGCTCAGTGGTTTTCAAACTGAGGTCTACAGACAACTGGGGTCTATCAAATAATGCTCTGGTGTCTGAACCTAACACGTGAAATCTTATAGCAGAGAAACAACATCATTCATTGCAGAGCTTTCAAAAATTACGATAACTGAATTGTATGTTAAATGTAATCCATTGTAAATAAATATGATTTTTAAAGGACAAAAATTGCTTTTTATTATAATTCATTAATCAGTTTGAAAAAAAAATGCTAAAATTTGGGGTCTGCCAGAATATTCCTTCTATCAAAGGGGTTTTTGAGTTTTCAAAGTTTTTGTAACCACTGCTTAAGATCCAATGATACAGCCTGTATTCATATATACATAGCCAACCAGTCAGCCGAACCAACTTGAAAACTGAAGAAACATATTTTGACAGTTTTGGGTGACATTCTCTAATAACCTGCCAGAAATGATAGTTTATCTGTTGTCACTTATCGGCTATATGTGACAATTACTGGTGTTGTCACGACTTAGTGGAGCACAAAGTGACAAACGTGGAGTACTTAGTGAGAACCTAACTCACTACAGTGGTAACTGCTTGTAGGATTAGACTACTTCTTGGTGAGGCAAATAGACATCTACAGGGAAATTAACTATCCCCCCATCAGGCCCTCTCACCTATGTTGAGGGGGGGTTTGTAAGTTGGAACCTTACAGTCAGTGAAGGATAATGGTGCAGTACTACTGTATTATGAAACCCCAACTTGATGTCTCCACATAAAATTCCCCTCCTAAATAGGTTTTTAGTGGGGTTTCAAGTTGCAATGTACATCTATGCTAAATTGGTCCTTAGTTCGTGCCCGCTTGTTTTTTGTAAATTCAGACTTTTTAGTGATCACTACCCAAAATAAGGCAAGAGAAGTGATTTATTTATTGATCACAACTTTTTCAAATTTTTATTTCATTGACCCCAACATGCTGCCAAAAGATGTTAGTCACGTGTGTTTGTATTTTTTTTTTTACCAATTCCAACTGGATAAAAATGTAAATTGAATTCTGTGGTAGTAGGAAGGTAGATTAGGATTTTAGTTAAACTACTGTAAACTAATGGGTGTGCGCTGTCTGGAATTCTCAGATAGTTGTCATTCAATGGATTGTTTAGTTTGCATCCTCATCTTTGTTGTTTTTATCACAATGATCTGGCCAATGCATTCTTCAGCCTTCCTCGGATTTATATTGCAATCAGTAATTCTCGAGTATTGCCTTTATTTGACTCGGTCTGTAGACCATACAGAAGTGAGAAATGAAATGCCTATAATAAATTGTTTCCTATCAAAATATGATGGATTTTTACAGAGGATCTAAGGGAAAATAAAGGCTTTATATTGACTATGTTAAAATGGCATATTTTCGCCTTATGTATCACTAGGGAGACTCAGGCTGTAATTAATGATACAATAAAAGGGTTAAAAGAAAGAAGCGAGATTAAAGGAATTGCAATCAAGCTATGGTGTATCACTATAGAAGATCTAAGGGAAAATAAAGACTTTATATTGACTCTGTTAAAATGTCATATTTTCGCCTTATGTATCACTAGGGAGACCCAGGCTGTGATCATGATGGAATGAAAGGGTTAAAAGAAAGAAGCAAGATTAAAGTAAATGCAATCAAGCTATGGTGGGTTACTATAGAGGATCTGAGGAAAAATAAAGGCTTCATATTGACTATACAATGATATATTTCTCTGAAGCTGCAAACAATATAAGTGAAATGGTTAAAGTAACATTGAACGTAAAAAGCCAGTAGATAAGTCTGGCCATTGTAAAATTTACTATTAGTAGGGTAAGACTACCAGTTGTTATTCTTGACTAGGCTATTTAGGTAACAAATTGCCTTGTTATTGCCTTGAAAATTTTGGGCATTCTTGGCTTAAAGGACAAGGGGTGAGAGAATGTAAATGGCATGTAGCAAAGTTAGAAGAACTCCTTCATTCTGCTCTGCAACTTTTTTCGAGGTGGGGGCTGGTTGGCAGGGTGAGCCGAGGTTTGTTGTCTGTACTTATGAAGAAAGGAGAAAAAGTGAACGAGGTAGTGAAGGATTCCATCTTTCTTTATAAATGTTTGTATATTCCTGAGCTCCTGGCCATACCATTTTGTCTACAGACTTGAAAATTGAAATTGGAACTCCACTAGTCCCTCTTTTAAAAATGTTGTTTTGTTTTTGGAGAAAATGCTCTCATTTTGACTGGTTTACGCTATTTTTTTCACACTATTTTAGATGTTTACAGAGGAAAATGCCACTGATGCCATAGATAGAATTTATTAAGATCATATTTAAACTTTGATGGAATGTTTTTTAAATTTTGATGCTATGGTTGTTCAATTATTGACTGTGCTGACAAGTCTATATTTGTGTTTTATACATAAAGGTGCACATATATACTCTTGAATGCTCAAATAAGAATCTATATAAAAGAATGTATCCCTATATGTATACTTAAGTACATAGATGAGTGCATATATGCTTGTAAATGCTCAAATAAGAATCTTATACCTTATTTGTGTGTGTCTCTCCTTTTTTATCAGTGTTTGTGTGTGTGTGTCTCGCTCTATCTATGTAATACCAGCAATTGTTATAAAATTCTCTACGTTTAGTGGTAACGAATTCAGTAAAAGCACAAATTATGGCTTCTCTATAATTGAAACTTTTATCATGGATATGAAGTTGAAAATGAAATGTATATAATCTGTAGGAGAATTATCTGTTGAATATGGAGCATATTGCGAGACTTCATATCCTGATTCTCTAAGCTTAGACACAGACTGCTGAGAGAGGTATGGTTGTCACTGTCATGGAGCTTTTCATTCAGTTCATGTTAAATCCATTTTGCCAACTTTTCAACCTTTCCTATTACCTTGAGATAATCTAATATGGTTACTATTGAGGTTGATAATGGTATCCATATTTCCTAACCTAAACTTATCAAACTAATGCAGAAAAATTTTCTCTATGATAGTGTTCACTCCAAATGCTTCTTGATGTTATCAGTAGTTTGAGCAGCATCTTGTCCTAATTTCAACTTTGAAAATTGGTCTAACTTCTCATCCAATGATAGTGAATTATACCCCTAACTTCTTGGGTAGACACCATTGCAGCAAAAGGCCCTAAAACTTCCAATGATAGTGAATTATATTCTTAACTTCTTGGGTAGATACCATTGTTGCTAAAGGCCCTAAAACCTCCAATGATAGTGAATTATATCCCTAACTTCTTGGGTAGACACCATTGCAGTTAAAGGCCTTAAGATCTCCAATGATAATGAATTATATCCCTAACTTCTTGGGTAGACACCATTGCAGTTAAAGGCCTTAAGACCTCCAATGATAATGAATTATATCCCTAACTTCTTGGGTAGACACCATTGCAGCAAAAGGCCCTAAAACTTCCAATGATAGTGAATTATATTCTTAACTTCTTGGGTAGACACCATTGCAGTTAAAGGCCTTAAGACCTCCAATGATAATGAATTATATCCCTAACTTCTTGGGTAGACACCATTGCAGTTAAAGGCCTTAAGATCTCCAATGATAATGAATTATATCCCTAACTTCTTGGGTAGACACCATTGCAGTTAAAGGCCTCAAGACCTCCAATGATAATGAATTATATCCCTAACTTCTTGGGTAGACACCATTGCAGTTAAAGGCCTTAAGACCTCCAATGATAGTGAATAATAACCTTAACTTCTTGGGTAGACACCATTGCTGTTAAAGGTCCTAAAACCTCCAATGATAGTGAATTATATCTCTAACTTCTTGGATAGACATCATTGCAGTTAAAGGCCTCAAGACCTCCAATGATAGTGAATTATATCCCTACTTACTTTGAATCTGCAATTTCAGTAATAAATCTTTCACTCATATCATTATTCTCTATGATGTAAAAAATGACATTTAATGTAATAACCTAATCTAAATGTAAATTACACTTACAATTATTAACCTATTGTTTTTACTCTGTCCCTTTTCCCTCTAAAATGACTAACAATATCCACTGATCTGATATCAAAGGATTTATTTATACTTGCACTGACTGAGTATCTGTTGCTCCCTATTCAAGTAGTCTAATCAATTAATATATGTAGATTCTCTCTTGATAACTTCAGCAGTTAAACTTACTGTCTGGCCTCATTAATATAATGACATTTGAGACCAGGATATTTTTGTATCAGATCAGAATCATGGAGTACCTACTGGGGAATAAGCTCACTACCAATGGTTTGTGAGAATAGCATGATAAGATGGATTAAAACTAGTAATGAATTAATTATAACAATAAAGTACATTGACCCTGAGATTGAAATTGACTATAATAATATGGAGTAAAACTGAAGAATGTTTCAAATCAGAATCTTTTGATAAAAAGCAAGTCATGAGATGCAGAATAACTAGAGTATTGTGATAAAAAGCAATTATAATAAAGGAGTCAAATTGAAAAGTGTATTGAGCCAATCATTTGTTAAAAAGCAAATGTAAGATGGAGTATAATTAGTGATAAAATATTAGTAATAATGAAGTGAATCAACCAAGAGTGGTATGATAAAAAGCAATGATAATAAGATGGAATGAAACAAATGATAAAATAATAGTAATAATTAAGTGTGTATTGACCGTGAGTGTTGTGATAAAAGTAATAATAATAAGATGGTCTCTCCATCTTGTTTTTGTTACTGTTCTATCTCAACATTCTTAGTTAATACACTTCATTATTACTACTTGTAGTATAATTGTGAAAAAGCCCCATCTAGAAGTTAAAAAAAATAGCTCTACTAGTACAAAGTTGTAGAGCAAAGATAGCATGTAGAATTTGTGATTCAAGGTGACAGAATGACTACAGATTTGTGTGTCCTTTAATCAGCAAGATTTCCATGGCTGAAGTGGTTATGGTAATGTCCATGGAAGGTTTGGGATGCAAGTTTACATCTTATTGCAAGCTGCTTCTTCATTTCCAATTCTGTGCTGTTCGTGATGAAAATTAACTAGATCAAGCTGGGGTAGGGAAACCATTTTTAGAGATAGGCTGGATTCAAAATATCATGACTTGCAGGCCATGACGGGTGAAAAAAATGGAACCATAATGGCTATGGAAACAGCTTATTTTCAGTGGTGCCAACCCTATAAGTTTTTCATACTGAATCGACTTTGAAAAGGTGTCAAAATGCTATAACACGCTAAAAAATCTTGTTAGCCTTTTTATGTTTGTCTTAAAATGTCTGGGAAATAGTTGAAATTACTGGAAAATATTGCTAAGAATAGGCTAAAAACAGCTCTAAATGCTGAATGTTCATGCTGATAAAACAAGAAAACGCTAAATTTAATGCATAACGTGCTGAATTGGCAACAGTATTTTCTTTTCATTTCTTCAACTTTTACTTTTCATCATAGGAGAATATATGTATCATGAAGTTGAGGGGCAGATTTGGACCGCAGGCCACCTGTTTATTGACCCCTGAGATAAAGTAAAGTCAGTAAGAAAATAATAAATTGCAACATCATTTTCAAGAGATAACCCGATAAGAGATCAACCTGAAAACTGATGTAATCAGGCCAAAATATTTCACCTTTGACCCTTTAACTCGTAATAGATTCATAGTAGGAAGTTGTTGATACAAAAACTCATTTAGTGACATTAAGTAAAGAGATAATATAGTGCCGACGGTTTGATGCAGAATCTCACTTAGAAGTTCAAAGGGACTCGGTTATTATTATCACATATAATGTTATCAAACGGATATTGCTGTGAAAATCAGTCAATCCCAAGTACTTTAGTGAATCAAAAATTGAACAACTATAGCCATTAGAGATGACATTCATTTTTATATGCATATGTATTGTTTGTTTGTGTGTTCAAGTGCTCCTGGCCATACCATTTTGTCTCTACACTTTATCAGTACTCCTCTACACTACTTCTAAAAAAAATTTTATTTTTTATTTTTTGGAAAAGGAGCTATTTCGACCTTCTTGGGGCCTTATCATAATGAGTTTATTGATAATAACTGGATCCTCCAAAATCTAGATGTTTCTTTAGTCTATATTAGAAGTTTTCGAGTGGAAATAACATCTAGATACTCATACGCTATTTTTAGATGTTTTTCAAGTGAAAAACGCCCGTGATGTCATAAATGGAATTTATTCTGACCATATTTATTCCTTGATGGAATTTTTTCACATGATTTCAAATTTTTGACGCTATGTTTGTTCAATGATTAATAATTTCTCCTAATGCAAAGTTGTTTATAACAATGATTTTAATAACATGTTGTTTGTATGATGTATTATTACGTTATTCGTGGTTATCTGTGTTTCTCATAAATACATACAGTACTTTATCATGACGACATAATCTCAGCAGCGCAAGAGCCAGTAATGATGGTAATAACAAGAAGTTGCTGACTATTACATTAGAAACAAAGGTGGACATTATAAAGTGAAGTGAAAGAGATGAGAAGATGATGAACATAGCAGGTGTCTTCATTGGATCGAATTGTTCTACTGTTGCAAGAATTTTGAAGGATAAAGAGCACATTGTATAACACGTGAAAGGTTCTGTACTAATAGTATTGCCAGTTTAGTGCTTTTCTTGCTAAACTCAGCACGTTTCATATTTTGACAGCGTGAAAAGGTGCTAAGTTAGCACAGGCGGGCTTAAACATTTTTACCCTTTCTTGGCAAGTTTTTTACTCTTCTTAGCATCATTTTGACATGTTTTAATCACTTTTGGCATTTTTTGGCTATTTTTTAAAATTTAGTGCAAAAATATTTTTTAAATCGGTAACACTGTGTACCAATACATTTCATGATAATAAGTTAGAAATGGGGCTTAGTAATGGAAGGAATGCAAATACTTCTGTACCCTAACGTATTGTTTAAGGCTGGTAAAATATACTGTTGAGTACTGGGGTATAGCTGTACTGCATGAACCTTGTTACAATGATGAATACAGCATTCAGTATTTACAAATGTTGAACTTCCAAACATTTGGACTTAGAAACAAACCCCAAGAACCTAACCTGTTCATAGGTAGGAGAGTTCTTGAAATTTCTAAAAGATCCTGGTTTTTAACCCTACGCTTTTCCTATCAGCTCCAGCCCCTCCTTTCTTAGCAACAGGATTTTTTTCTTCTGTTCGCCTGATTGGGCTGATGTTACTAACCATCCCTAAGTTTCTCTACTTGTCCCCCTCCTCTAATTTTGCATCCAATGGGGCTTACTCAGGGTTGCCAAATTAGCCATTTCTCAGCTTGATCTGACTGATTTTTTTTAATCTATGATAGCTAAAAATATATCCATTTAAAATAAAAATAATCAGCTAGTAAATATACAATTTTTATTAATAATTTGTCCTGAAGTGTGTGTGAATAGTTATTTTATTTAATGTGTTCTTTAAATGAGTATATATGAGTGGCCTCATATGATAAGTGCCCAATGGACCATTTTTTGAAAGTTGATATTTTCATCATTTTTAGAGCTGCAATGCTCAGCTTATTACATTTCGAATCTTGAACCTTCTGCATTATGATTCAGGGAGTGTTCAAGCTTCATAATAAGTTGAAAAACTGAGCACTGTATCTCTAAAAATAATAAAAACATCATACTTTTTGTTTTTCTTCTGGCCACTCATATGTAACAATTCTAGCTTAAAAAGATAGTTGGAAATGAAAAAAGTAGCTGATTTTAGCTATTTTTAAAGATTGTTTCAGTTATAAATAACTAACTATACTTGACAATCTTAGTTCTTAGCTTTCATTTTTGGCCAACCCTGGTAGCCCTGGTATGCCCTTTGTATAACTTGGAGGGAAGACCTTGTCTTCATCCAATCCCCTACATTCCATTAAAGTATGAAACCATCTGTCTTGTCAATTTTTCTGAACTTCAAAAACGGCAGACCTCTATCATCTACATCCTTCAAGAATCCATCCCATCCTTCTCAATACTCCCCCCCGCCTCCCCTATCCTTTTTACACATTTTTTTTTCTTTTCATTGAGAGACTCCAAGGAGTTGGCTGCCCCCATCTGGAGCCAAGGGCTTCTTGTTTATGTGGGTGTTACAAATGTACTTACTTGCTTGGTACATGGCATGGGTAGAATGGGTAGATAGTGCAGTCAGGTAGGAGTACTCAAGAATGGAGACAAGTTCAGCAGGGTTTCTCACCTCCCAGTCTGAAAAATTTAAGGCTGCTTCAGAGTTTACTAGCTGAAAACCTGCTCATAGGCCTTTTTCTTTCTCATTTCAGTTTGTTCCTGCAAGGGGTCTGATTGTCCTGACCAAATAGTATCTATAATTTTATTCCGCTTGTTTTTACCTGAGATTAGAGATCATTTATTGAATCATACCTTATTAGAAAAACCATTACCATCATGAGTTCTTAGATCAAAAAACTTTTTTTTTCCTAAAAATCTGCAGACTGTTTACTTTGAAACCTTCTCAGAGGCTGTTTTTTTTTTTCCATTTAGCATGCATGCTAAATTTTTTCCAATGAGCATGTAAGCTAAACTTGTTTTTTGTAAATCAGACTTTGAAGTATCGCATAGAAATAGATGGAAATTGGATCGTCATTATCAGGGTGTGTGTGAATGCAGACCCCACACTCTTTTTTCCCCTGAAAATCCTAAAACTTACTTTACAAGCTTCCCCTAGGTCCATTGAGTATACATGTCAAATTTGGTTGGGTTGTGCCCATGTTTAGTTGGTTTGTATAACATGGCGGACAAACAGACAGTTCTCATATATATAAGGAAGTATGGATTTGAGTGTACAGTAATGTAAGATGTGGGGTGTGCGAACGGAGAATTGAACCAGTTTGTGTTCACTCTACACTATTGCCCTTGAGAAAAGCATGAATCCATTACTTCTTCCTCCAGCTATTGATGAATATTAGGGCAGACTGGGTTGTCAAGCTGTAGTAAGAAACCAATCTAGATGAAGAACAACTTTGATTCTAAACCATCCTGGAAAGGGTTGGACTCAGTCAGGCTCACTCTTGACACATCCATGATGAAATTATCTGTGATGCCCCAACAATTCTGCTCTAAATTACTGGATTTGAAAAAAAAAGAATTAATGTAAAGTTGTAATTGGTAGACGAGGCTACCAATCCGTGGATCATGGATTTGATCTTTCCTCTGGACCCAACAATGGCTGGGTATCAGGACAGGAGTTGAACTTAGCATTTTCCTATTTTTGTAACAACAGTCGAATAAATAATCCTTTGAGAAAAAAAAAAATTTTATAACTTGTTCATCCTCACTTACTAAGGAGGTGCGAGTGGCCTAATGGTGAGCAGCACAGAAAATGGAATCAGCGGAACCAAGTTCAAACTCTCGCTGCGACAATTTGTGTTGGCTATATAAGAATTAGGCATACAGGCCGCACTAATAAAAAATTCAGACTTTTCCAGTGATCACTGTCTAACAAAAGGCAAGAGAAGTAACTAATTCATTGATTAGCCATTTTTCCAAATTTTTTTTATTGATCACATCTAAAATATTGGACATGTGACTGTTTTTATTGAGTGATTATGCGGACATGTTTAATGCTAAGTTTAAGGCTCATCCCATGTATGAGTACGTCTTATATGTCAATAAGTAAACTATGTTGATTCTATTTTTACAAGTTACTTGTCTTGGATCCATCAATGATTCTGGTCTCAGGAGAGAAATCAATAGCCATTCATTGACTATAAATAAGGCTCAATGCCAAACTCTCTTCAGAGGTCATAATATATTTGCTATAATCAATATTTAGTCATAAATAACTTTGCTTTTTATACAGTCAGGTCATTTTTACAATATCAAAAACTGTCAACATAGGTTTCCTCAGTTTTCAAGATGGTCAGGTTGGTTTGCTGTGCACATATGTAATCTGTATACAGGCTATACCAATGGGGATAGAAGGTTTGAAATGTAGCTATTTACTCCTTTTTTTTTTTTTTTAATTCCCACTCTAAATAGATTTTTTAGTGGGGGATTCAATTTTCAATGTAAGTTTATGCTAAATTGATCCGTTAGTTTGTACCATGCTTTTTTTTTGAAAATTCAGGCTTTTCTAGCAATCATTGTCCAACAAAAAGCAAGAGCAGTAACTCATTCATTACAAGACATAGGTCATGTGACAGTTTCTATTGAGTGACCAACCAGACCTCTCAGAGTAGTAATGTTGAACCAAATGGCAAAGTTGAACAGGAATATTTTTAACAATTTTTAAAAACTGTAAACAAAATCTGTCAACATGAATTTCTCAAGTTTACATGTTGGGCTGGCTGGCTGGCTTGCTGGCTATCTTTGTATGTATCACATGTCCAGGTTGCATCAATGGAGCTAGAGGGCTGAAAATTTAGACATTTACTAATTACTTCTGGAAAAAAATTTTTTTAAAAATTTTCTCTGAAAGAAGTTTTTAGTAAGGGTTTCAATTTGCAATGTATGTTCATGCTAAATTGATTACCGTGTCCAGCAGTATTCGTGCTTGTTTTCTTGGGAAATTTAAACTTTTTTAGTGATCACTGCCCAACAAAAGTCTGGGGAAGTAACTTATACATCAATCACCCCTTTTTCCAATATCATAATTAATCACCCCAACAAAGCATGCTGCCAAAAGTCATTGGTCACGTGACAGTTTCTGACTGTTCAGCTTTTTTTATTGCAATAATCAGGTTGTTTTTCCCTCCACAACCATTACGTAAGTTGAAAGGAAGAATTCAAAACTTATCAGCTAATGGGTGTCATCAGATGGCTTCCTAAAGTTACAGAATGCAGGTTCAAATCTTCTCAGTGGTTACTTGTTCATTTTCATGTTGAATACTTAATGATTGTGCAATGTAAAATGACCCAAGCTTTGCCATGAAATGCAACCAAAAAAAAAAAATATTAATAGAAATATTAAACTTATCTGAAATTAATAATGACGAAATTGCTTTGTCCAAGAAATTCAGACATCATAAAGATCTTTTTACTTTATAACAAGCATGGGCAACCTTTTTGATTTAAATGGGTCACATAAGATATTTTTCATCTTTATTGGGACAACATATTCACTTGAAAAATGTTCATTATATTCCAGAAAGTATGCCTAATTCCTATTTTAAACACAAACATATGAACTACAATCAGCCTCCCAATAGTCATTTATAGAGCTGAAACATGGAACCTAACCATGAGACAGATCCGCAAATTGAGAACCATGCAACGTGCACATGTTAGGATTACATGGAAAGACCACAAGACAGCACAATACATCTAGAAGAAGACAAGAGTCAGAGACATCATAGAATCCATTCAAAAAACTCAAATGGCAATGGGCTGGCCATGTTGCAAGAATGGCAGACAACCGGCATGGATCTCCTGAGATCACATGCGCAAGCAAGGCCAGCGGAGTATTAGATGGAGAGACGACCTAGACAAATTCAGAAAGCACTAGCTGTGCAACGCCCATGATAGAGAATTGTGACAAATCCTGGGGAAGGTTTATGTCCAATGATAGACGTTAAAAGACTGATGATGATGATGATGATGATGATGAATTATGAATTATAGAATTTACTTTCTGAGAAAAATTATACAAGATATTTAATAAATGCGTACATTGACTGCAAGGATAAAAAAAAAAAAAATGTCACCGCAGACCTATGGTCACACATATGTGCTCTATAACAATAATCCTGATAATTCTGGTATTTTTTAGTATGACTCATATTTCTTGAGCATTTGAAAAAAATCTTTTGATAACTTTAACCTGTTGGTATATTTTTTAATGTTGTAACTCCTGTCAGGTTTTTTCTCATCAAAAATTGATTAAAATAGTCTTCATTGTGTTTAAAACTGTTTCATTTTGTTAGATATCAACTAATATGTACAACAGAATATTATCAAGTGGACAATATGGAAAATTGTATTTAAATTAAATTTATCATACTAACCTGTTTCGCCTTTTGGTTTTGTCAAAGTAAAGATTTTAAATGAAGCAATATTGAAAAGTTTGTTTTTTTTCAAGTGAATAATGTCACATGATATCATATCCCGTGAGCGCAAATGCTAAGTATTTTAAATTATGAAGAAACCACAAAATGAAGAATGGATCCATATATTAAAAAAAAAATTAGGTGGGTATGAAAAAGATTTCAAGGTTTTGTTTTTGTGCTATCAAATGGTCTCTTATTGATATTGATATAGAATATGTAATAAATGTAATATATACATGAATGGATATAAACAAGTTAACCGACTTCCTGAGACGAGTTAAAAATCTTCTTTCCATCTTTGATGTTCTTAACACATTATAGCTGATCCATTCTTCAGCCTTCATCAGACGTATAATTCAAGAAATCAGACAAACCATTTTTTTCTCTTTCCTCTTTGTTTCCATTGTATGATTAGATCAGGTCTGTATCTACTGTAAACGTATTGTCTATAACTTTGAGAAGAGTCATCAAAATTCCAATGTTTTTTCAGACAATCGAATCTCTTCTTCCCATTCTTGATGAGGGCTGAAGAATAGATCAGCTGAAATGTTGTTTTGACAACATCAAGGATAGAAAGAAGAAGTTCAATTGTCTGACTTGAACATTCTATTTATGTTTGATAGAAAAAAGCATGGTTTCTGCTGATGAAATGATTCATTACTTTGTAGATATAGCAACAGGGAAAAGAAAAGCCTTGTTATTACAAACTAATTGTGGGTTGGGGTCTTTAAAGTCAGAAGTCCTTCCTATCTGATAGGTTTCTCCGTTGGATGAAGATGTAAGTGCGGCAGTTCTTTGTATCTATCGAACATCATTTGGCAGTTTGGTTGCCCCTTGTTCTGTTTGCGGCATTTATTAAACTTGGATGGACCCACTGCAGGGTTTTATTATTTCTAGTGGAAGGTTATGCAATTGAGCAGAAATAGAAAAAGTGGTCACACCAAATATTTATTTTAAATAAACTTCTCCCACAGTGATGTACTCGTTTTTGGACGATCACATGTTCATATTTTTGGCAATAGAGTTTCGATGGTGGAGTGTTTGGTCATAAACCAGACCTGATAATATCCATTTTGATTGTGTAATGTTTGACTAAAAGTAATAAAATCCTGCTCTATTCTGTTTAGAAGAAAATTAACTTCCTATAAAACAGTGGTAAGGGTTAACTCATTTATGGACAACTCTTCATACTTATGCATGAATAGGTTAGTTGATGCCAAAGTTTCCTGACAAAATCTTTTATATGATTTCATACCATTATTATCCAGTCATTAATGATTGACTCCTTCATGAACTTATGCAACCTTCAAGCAATGTCGCAGAAAGAGAAGATGAAACATTTTAACTAAGGTGCAAGGTCAGGATACAATAAAATTGACCATGCTATAGCTGGGATAGAGGAAGGGGAGGACTTTTGGGGGTATTACTCCAATTCTAAATTGATTTAAATGATACTACCCACTCAACTTCAAAGTAAACAAAAACCGACTAATTGCACTTGAAATGGAAAATAAGCTTCTCTCAAGGTGAAGGGTTAATTTTCAGTTTTACCCCATTTTTGTACCTCTAATTCTCATGTTTACCTTATTTTCTTTACCCTTAATTCTCATTTTTACCCCATTTTCTTACCCCTAATTTTCATTTTTACCCAATTTCCATTACCCCCTATTTTCACTTTCACCCTATTTTACTTATTTCTAATTTTCATTTTTACCCCATTTTTGTACCCCTAATTTTCATTTTTACCCTATTTTGTACCCTTTATTCTCATTTTTTACCCCATTTTTGTACCCCTAATTTTCATTTTTACCCTATTTTGTACCCTTAATTCTCATTTTTTACCCCATTTTTGTACCCCGAATTTTCATTTTTACTGCATTCAGTTCTCCTACTTCTGTGCTGTATGGGAAGAAAACAAAAATAACTTGGTTTTCATCTAATGTCTTATAGAAATCATAAAATTCTTGTAAAATCAGCTCATAAAATTCGCCACATGATTGGCTATATTTTCTGTCTGTAACATTTATCATTAGTTATGGGAGACACTTTTAAATGTTAAATAAAGAGTAGTCTCCCTTATTTATTGGTTCATTTATTTTTTTGTTGAAATTGCATAAAATATCTAGATTCGTGTAAGTTGAACCTAATCAAGAAAATACTGAGCAACAAAATGTTTTTGATATTCATTAAAAATAGTACCGTTGCAAAATTATTTAAATACTGCCTCATTTTCTGTTGGCATGAGTAAAGTTGTTCAAATTAGAAGTTTTGTTTATATAAACAAATGGCTCTACAAAATCCAAGGCACATGGCAAAGAGTTGGTAAAAATTTACGAAGATAGTCAGTCCAGGTAAGTGGGCTTCCAGTAGGCAGGTAACACATTCCTAAGCACCAGGTCAGGTGAAAGAATAATGTGTGTGTGTGTGTGTGTGTGTGTGTACCTTTATTTATTTAAAGAAAGACTCTATATTCTACAACAAGCATTTAAAGCTCATTGTCACCTGTAATGACTAAAGACAGTCATCAAGGTGAAAGTAAAAATGCTGTTTCCGACCCACCTGACAAAACTTATGGCCTGGACAGAAAAACAGGAATAAGAAGCGCCAAATTTCTGGATTCTTTCTCCTCACGTGTAAGATTTCATGATTGTATTCTATTTCTCTTGCTATTGGGGAAATAACTTTTGGTGGGGGGGAGGTAAAAATATACACAAAAAAAACAAACTAGGCATCTGTTATCTTTTGTATTGAAAAATTTCTCTAGTGATAAAACCTTACAAGCTATCAGCACATAAACATATTTTCTATAATTAGAACAATCTTAAGAATTGTTACGTATACTACAAAGATTGAATATGTATATTAGGTTTTTAGCTATGAAATGTTTTTTGAATAGTAAGATGAAGGATGATATAAACAACAAAAAACAGTAAATATTTTATCAAAATCTGACCCATTTGAAGTTATAACTACTTTTCAATAATCCTCCAATGATAATATGCCATCTCTATGTATTCTTCAAGTTTAGTGGTCACAAATTCAGTAAAAGCACTAATTATGGTTTCCCTATTATTGAACTTTTTTCAAATTGCTTGAAAAGATGTTGTGGAAGATGCTTCAAGATTTTATATCCCAATTCTCTAAGTCAACTGAAAGGTATGGGGTTTGGCACTGGCATAGAGCATCAAACATTCTGTTCAGTTCATGTGGGACCTATTTCTCAAATTTTCCTTACCGTTCCTATTGCCTTGAGACTTAAAGTCTCCGGAAAGTGCTTAAAATCTTGTTTGTGGGTCATTGACTGCTGTCAATAATTCTTAATAACAGGTTTTAGTCTCCATTAATGTTTATCATAGGTATCCATATTTTCAAACCTAAATCTATTGAACCAATGCCACACAGTTTGCACTGTGGTAGTATTCACTTGAATTGCTTTGTTGATGTTATCACTAGCATTATGTCCTAATTTAGAATTGTACTTGAAAATGAATCCAACTTCTTGGATTGAAACCTTCACTTTTAGGGCTGAAAGTCTCCTTTGATATTAACAAAAGTAACCTACCTAGGGCAATAGCCTCCTAGTCTTCTTCAAAGTATTCACCTTGGAACCTCATAAACTGATTCCAGCATTCCTTCCACTTATCAAAATAGTCTTCAAAGTCTTCTTTCGGGATCCCCATCAGCTGCCTTGTGGCATCCTGTTTAATTTCATCCCCTGTCTGAAATATCTTCCCTTATAGCAGTACCAAAAGTCACAGAGAAACAAATCTAAACTGGGCTGAGAGACCTGAGGATACAAAATGTTTTACCGAAAACCCTCCTTAAAATGTATAGAATGGACAGACGTGGACACTAAAACAAAACAAAAGCTCATTTGGGTATCTTGCTGACTGAATAATCCCATGGAAGAGTTTCTGTTTGTGCTTGCTCAGTAAGGTCCCCTCTGATTAATTGCCAAGTTGTATTTAGGCTGTGTTACCAGTTCTCAAGATATTCAAAATGTCTGAATAGACGTATATTGTCAACACTTGTTTCTGTACTAAAACTATTTATTTCTAATTGATTTTCCAAGTTGATCTCCGTTGAAACATCCAAAACAAAAATAAATAATCACTGCATCAAAAATAAAAAATAACACCTGAAATGCAATATGATTCATCGAGAAATGAAAAAGGTATAAATATAAGTGTGTACATGCATTGCTCGCTTGCTTTCTTTCTCTCTTACTTTTTAATTTTTGTCTCGAGAATTATTTAAGAAAGGGAATAATATAACATAGTGTGACATGAAAAAGAAAAAGAAGATCCCTTTTTCTTTGCCCACTCACTCTATCCTTCATTTCTCATAAACTCTATAAACTGATTCAAATTTGGTCTGGTTGAAAAACCTTTTGCCATTCATAGAACTGTCAACTTTCAGCACAGTTAAAAACTGTATTGCTGCACTCGTACAAAATTCAGACAATGAGTAACCAATGGGAGGGCAAAAAAATGTTTGTTTGTTGAGCAGAATCTACGAAGCTAAAGTTTACATATGATAATTACACTATTTTATTCCATCAGCGATCCCTCTCTGTTATTTATATGTAATCTACCTAATATTTATATTAACCACAAATTCTTGTTTTTTTTTTCTCTTCCTTTTACCAATGTGAGTCCACCAGATGATATCATTATCTTGACTTTCCATCCGCCTGATATGCTGGGCTTATTCATCTTTAATAGAATTACCTTTGACCGATCCTGTGTTTGTAAATATAAAGGAGTGTTGGATAGGGTTTGATAATGGATATGTCCTTTCTACAACTATATTGTCTACCTGCTAGTGTTTTTCTATCTTCCTGTTATTACTATGCATCCTTTATTCACATCAGATGATAATTTATTGATCTTAGTCTGCGTTCAGCTGTGTGTGTTTATCTTTCTATCTGCACATTATACATTTATCTTTTATGTTCATTATTTTATGCTCATATCTCAGTCTATTTCTGTCAGTCCATCTTTAGTCTGTTCCTGTTAATCTGTCTGTTAAACTCAGATTGTTACTGTTCCTGTCTGTTTGTTAATCCTAGTCTGTTCCTGTTAATCTGTCTGTTAAACTCAGATTGTTACTGGTCCTGTCTGTTTGTTAATCCTAGTCTGTTTCTCTTCATCTGTCTGTTAAACTCGTTCCTGTCTGTTTGTTAATCTTAGTCTGTTCCTCTTCATCTGTCTGTTAAACTCAGATTGTTACCGATACTGTCTGTTTGTTAATCCTAGTCTGTTCCTCTTCATCTGTCTGTTAAACTTGGATTGTTACTGTTCCTGTCTGTTTGTTAATCCTAGTCTGTTCCTCTTCATCTGTCTATTAAACTTGGATTGTTACTGTTCCTGTCTGTTTGTTAATCCTAGTCTGTTCCTGTTTGTCTGTCTATTAAACTTGGATTGTTACTGTTCCTGTCTGTTTGTTAATCCTAGTCTGTTCCTCTTCATCTGTCTATTAAACTCGGATTGTTACTGTTCCTGTCTGTTTGTTAATCCTAGTCTGTTCCTCTTCATCTGTCTATTAAACTTGGATTGTTACTGTTCCTGTCTGTTTGTTAATCCTAGTCTGTTCCTCTTCATCTGTCTATTAAACTTGGATTGTTACTGTTCCTGTCTGTTTGTTAATCCTAGTCTGTTCCTCTTCACCTGTCTGTTAAACTCAGATTGTTACCGATACTGTCTGTTTGTTAATCCTAGTCTGTTCCTCTTCATCCGTCTATTAAACTCGGATTGTTACTGTTCCTGTCTGTTTGTTAATCCTAGTCTGTTCCTCTTCATCTGTCTGTTAAACTCAGATTGTTACTGTTCCTGTCTGTTTGTTAATCCTAGTCTGTTCCTGTTTGTCTGTCTGTTTAACTTCGTCTCTGTCATTTCCTCCTTCTGTTTTTGTCTGTTTGCCTGTTAATCTTGATCTATTCCTGCATCCATCTGTCAGTCATCTCACTTGGTTACTGTGCCTGTCTCTCTGTCTGTTCATCTTGGTCGGCTCCTGTTCGTGTCTGTCTATTAATATTGGTCTGTTCCTTTCCATGTCTGATAATTTTAGTCTTTTTCTGTCCATCTGTCTGTAATTTCTGCTACTGTACCAGTCTCTCCGATCCTTTTGGCTAGTTTTTGTTTCTTTATATCTGTCTGTTCTCACCCATCAGTCCATCATCTCAGTTATCATACCTGTCCGTCTGTTCATCATAGTCAGCTCCTATTCCTGTCTGTCTGTTTGTCTGTCTATTAAACTTGCCCATCTGTGTAATCTCTGATACTGTACCTGTCTGTCTGTCATGATGTATTCCTGTACCTGTCTGTCTATTCATTTTAGTTGGCTCCTATTCCTATCTGTCTGTCTGTCTGTCTGTTATCTCAGTCCGTTCCAGTCTGTCTATTCATCTCTTCTCCTTTTCCTGTCTGTCATATTTATTGACTTCTTTTTTGCTCAGAAGTCTCTCCATTGTTCTCAGGTCTGTAAATGTATCTATAGAATGCCCTGTCATCTAAAGGCGTGTAAAGATCTCATGATTATAATTAATTGAGTCAGGGACATCATAGAATCCATTAAAAAGCTCAAATGGCGTTGGGCTGGCCATGTTGCAAGAATGGCAGACAACCGATGGACATCACGACTCACAACATGGATCCCCTGAGATCACATGCGCAACTGAGGCCGGCAGAATATTAGATGGAGAGACGAGCTAGACGAGTTCAGGAAGTACTGGCTCTGCGACGCCCATGATAGAGAAGTATGGCAAATCCTGGGGAAGGTCTATGTCCAATGACAGATGTTAAAAGACTGATGATGATGATGATGATGATATGTGGAGGAGCAGAGTGGCTTAATGGTTAATGGTACAGAAAATGGAATCAGCATATGGGTTTTAATTCCAGCCAAGGTAGCTTATATTCCCTTTATACTAATGCCCTTGGAGAAGGCATGAATCCACTTCTCTCCCTAGCTATGGGTAAATAGCCAGACAGTTGAAGCCCTTTAGCCCTGTAAAGCTGTCCGTCTTGGGCATTAGGGTAGTAACTCACTGTATAAAAACCTTCTTGCTACTGAAAACGCAATGTGGCCCTTTGGTCAATATGGAGTCCATAGGAATAAAAAAGAAATATTTAGATTTATCACTTGCCATTCACAGGGGTTAGGAGTGCCAGGGCATGTAGATATACCAAATCCACAAATAATTTTTGCTGACCCCCAAAGCCCTTCTAAGTCCCATAAACCATAAATCTTGTACCATAAACATTTTGATAGACAAATACTTTACCATTCTTGAAATGTAAACGTAGAAATAGATGAATGAGTTCAGTAAAGGATACAGTGGAAGAAACTATAAAGTTACTTAAGAGAATCATCAATTTCATAAAACTACAGTGCATTGATTTGGAAAAAAAATTGGGTTCTGGAAAAATCCTTTGACTAACCTGTTTGCAAATATGATTTTCAACCCCAGGTTCATACTGTATACATAAATAATTTTCAGTTGATAATTTTCTACAATCTTTTTTCTTATTATTAACACAGAGATTATTATGATAAAATTTATAGATTATGATTTCCAGGTGTGTTTTTTTTTATCAACATGTCACTTTTTGTCATAAGTCCGTGGTAGTTGTCATACTATAAATATATATTTATGATTTCCTAAACTTTTTGCATTTTGTTTATACTGTACAGCCTATTGTCTATGATGTGTTTTTTTGCAATACACTATAAAACTCCACAAAGTATCCCCATTAACTTATTCAAGACTAAACCATGAATCTGTTGGGATAAATGTATATCAATACCTTTTATTACTCTTTTTTTCTGTATGTTTTTATTTACTTCTCAGATATTAGTCTGTCTCTCCATTTTTTAAAGTCTGGCTGTAAATGTATCTTAAATATTACTATAAGTACTTCAATCATGTTAAAGTCGTTTAATAACGATAAGCAGCCCTGACTATATTAATAGAGTGTTGATTTGCAACTTTTTTTTTTATTATTAAGAGAAGAGATTTTTTTTTTTTTTTGGTGTGGAAGGGTGTTGCCAGAAAAAAAAAAAGAAATAAAAGTGCCACTCTGTTATATTACTGTATTTTGTTGCACATGCCTACCGAAAAATGGTAAGCACTAATACCGATTCTCTAGAGAGAAGGAGCAGAAGGGCAATAAGTGTATTAACGGCCCAAATAGCTTGCAGGTCTTTTGGCAGACTGTGATTCTAGGCCAAGGACATCTTTGGGCAGGAGGAGGTTATTCCTGTAAACTCCTCACGAAGCAGTGAGCCGTAACCACTCTGCTGCGGTTTATGTAGCAAGTAGGTTTAACGGGGTGGAGTTGCTAGCAGGGCTGTCTTATCACATGAACCCACAAGGTAGTTGCCCAGGGAGGCCTTGCAATTTCAGGGGCCCTGAAGTTCAATTCAAAAAATAAAAACCCAACTCGGATGCATTGAGGGCTAGCAGGTTAGGGGCCTCAGTACACTGCGTTCCACAAGGGCCTCAAATAATCTTGAGTTGGTTGCTAGTCCCATGTCCAACTCTTCTCTTTACCTGGGCTTGAGACCAGCTATGGCAACTGCCAAGCTATAGGTTTTTTTTCCGTCAAAGTAACTGTCTCTTAGCTGGACTGCCTTACAGGGCTAAAGGGCTCCAACTGCTCTTCTATTATTCCATGAGGGGAGAAGTGGATTTATGTCTTTCCCAAGTTTGCATTAGTGCAGAGTAAACATAAACAGCCTTGGCCAAAACTTGAACTCCATCTATCGATTCCAGTTTCCACAGCGGTAACCGTCATACCTCCACGTTTGGGGGAGCTGGGCAAATGCAAATCATCACATATATACTGTCATTTCCAAAGAATTTGTGTGTTTATCTGTATGTATAATAGTATTTATATGTTTGAGATGCTACCAAAAATTTTGGGGAATTTCTGGTATGAAGTAGCTTCCTCAAAAGTAAGTAGTGCCCTTACACTGGCCAGGACTACTGCTACATATATCACTTTATTATTCCTGGGGGCCATCTGCAATATGTGAAATAGACATAGAGGGAGAGAGGGATTAATGCCTTTTCCAAGGGTATTAATGCAAAGAGAACACAAACTCAGTTGGCATTCAATTTCCATGCAGTTATCTCCTCAGCCACCCTGCACCCCTAACTTCCCTGGGGAAAGAAGAATTTGAGAGCAAATGAGATTCTTTTTTTCCGGGTGGAGTTATTCTGAAATGTCCTACTTGGAATGGAAATGGAAAACGCCTTGTGTCGCTTTGGGAGTTTCTCTTTCCGAAAGCATATAAAAAAGGTCTGGTTAGTCATACAATAGAAACTGACCAATGTCTTTTTCCTGCATGTCGTGTTGGGTGTGATGAATAAAAAAAATTGGAAAAACGGTTGAAAAATATGTGATTTTCTATTTACTCTGTTTTTGTACGTTAACTCTTTCCTGATGTTCTGGATTTAAATTTTAAAAATTCATGTATCCAGTTCTGCATTCTAAATTTGAAATTTAAAAAAAAAAATGTCTGTTACAGTTATTAGAATGTCACTTGAAAATCGCAGATAAGCGTGAAACAAATTAGTTGTGAGGATTATGAATAAGTAAGTATTTATTATCAGACTCGCTCTGTTCTATTAGAAATATCTGGCACTTTTCTTATAAACACAACTTTATATCATTATTATTGGGATATATATGATATATGTATGCATGTATGTTCATATATACATATTTTCAGAAAATGAAGTGTGAGTATATAATAAATATGCTATATAGAGGAAGTTGTGGCATTGGGAATCAAGGGACACAGTGAATCATTATGATTTTTTACAAATGAGAATATACAACTACTTTCCTCTCTCAAGTCAACATAGCTATCTTATTTTGTGAAAGACTTGCCTGTTTGAGCATGGCAGTACAATGTGCAAGCTAAGGGACCTAATTTTAAGCCAAAAGTAATTCTCTCAAGAGCTCTTACTTTAATTACAGAACCATAACTATTCAAAAGTTTCTAATTGTGCTATATGAGGTGGAATTGAGATTGTGTTAGAATT
Organism: Thysanoteuthis rhombus; assembly: GCA_963457665.1. Lineage (NCBI taxonomy): Eukaryota > Metazoa > Mollusca > Cephalopoda > Oegopsida > Thysanoteuthidae > Thysanoteuthis > Thysanoteuthis major. Next base: position 31,651,738 of record OY735242.1, on the reverse strand, counting down.
ATTTCTTGTCTGAAATCCCATCACTGTGCTTGCTCCCTTTAGAGAGATGTAATGTTATTTTTCTCAATGGTATATGTGGGGCTCAGTGAATCACTTCTAGGACTGAGCCACTTCAACTCTTTTAATCAATATTGATCCTGTCAAATCATTTCATATAGAAAAGAAAGTATAAGAGCATTTTAATTTTTCTTTTATATCATTTTTTCCTTTTCTTAAACTGTATTTGAGACAGTGTGAATGTTATTTTGTGATAAATATTGCCTTTACTTTGCCTCAATGAATGTTTGAGGAGTTTTCGATCGTTGACAAACAGAGGCAGTTGTTCTAAATAATATAATGTAATATATATATATACTTACTGCTAGACTTATTGATCCCTCATCATTAAATACGTTTTTTGGTTAATCTACGTAAGTAAACTCTGTGTGTCAAAAAGATTTGATGATGTGTAGTATAAGATAACATCTAAACACAATAAATTATGATGATACCCTATATAAAATAACAACCTACATTTATGGTATAAGTTATATGTTAAAATCATAGCTGAAAGCTGCTGGGCTGCCATGTTAATATAACTGTTTTGTTTTTTTAAATCCCTGAAATGGTTACATGGTAAACAACTGATGATCCCAACAAGAGAAAGTTTAAACATAGTACCATAATATATGAATGTAAAGCTTAAAAAAAAACACTGAAGAAAATAACATTAACAGATATCGGGATATAAGTGACTGAAGTGTACAAAAAAAAAATTTTTGAAAAAAATCTTTTTAAATGTGTTTTGTGTTCAAAGCTGTAAGGGTATGTATAAGGTCTGTTATCCAACCAAAGTTTGATCCAAAATATTTTTACTCATTTACTACTTGTGTTTCTACTTAGGTGTACAGGGCAGGATTAAAGCCAATTGATGCCCTAAGAACAAACGGACAATGGCACACCCTCATTGCTTATCTGACCAGGTATTTAGACCACAATGAATATTATGGTTGAAATATAAGATTTAAAAATTCAGGTTTCTTCCAAGCCATTTATTGTACTCTAAGTAGCTGCAGTTATTAAATGCAAATTATCTTATAACCAGGATCCAGGGGATTGGATAAGTTACATATTTCCAACACTTTCGAAATAAATAGTTATAGCTGTTTTCCACTAGGCAACTGATCCTTTGAATAAACTAAAAAGAAGCATGATTTTCTCGGTTTAAGATCTCTGTAAAAATAGTTGACAAACAAAATGGGATAAATATTTTTAAGCATTCTTATGACAGTAGCCCCTATTCCCTTAGATCTATTGAGTTTTGAAAATACAATCTCAATACATGGCCAAACATTTTCAGAAAGGAAAAATCTGAAGTGCCCATCTCTCCTTTGGTGCCCTAAGCACGTAACTGTTTTGCTTAATGGGTAATCCAGGACAATTGGTATGTAAAAGACATAATAATAATGTAATGAGTGTGGGTTGAGGTATTTTGATGATTTGTTTTGCATAATCTAACTTCATGACCTTTGACATCTGCTAACTCATCCAAACAGATAATTTGTTCTGGGTTTGGAACCATGGAGGTCAGATTAGAACTTGCATCTGTATATTATTAGTCATATATATATATGTATATTGTGTATGTGAATATAATGTATAATGCAATGTAACTGCTGAATATGCAGCTTACTCGCCTACTTTTCTAGGTTTACCTGTGCTGTCAAAAATGATGGCATTTATGAAATGCATACATTGCATCTTATATACGTAGATAATAGAGATATGCGTTGCAATAAGCTCAGAGAATAGCATTCTGTTGACTGCAAACGGATTTTTATTTTTTTTTTGTTTTTGTTTCCATATTTTTCATTATCCTTTAAAATCATCATTTTTACTGGTGAGGATTCAATTTACAATGAAACTTCATGCTAAATTGGTCCCTTAGTTTGTATCTGGCATTGTTCACGCTTTTTCTTTTTTGAGAATTCAGACTTTTCAATCATCTAATAAAAACTCGAGAAACCTGCGGTAGTAGTGATCTCTGAAAAAAAAAGTCTGAATTGTCAAGAAACGTTAGTGATTGCTGCCACACTCAAACTAAGGGACCAATTTAGCATAAAGTTACACTATAAATTGAAACCTATTTAGGGGAGGGATTTTCAAAGAATTAATTGTTTTTTCTAGTTGTAATTAGGAGTAAATATTTAAATTTTTAAATCAGTAGCTCCAATGGTATGGTCTGTACACATAATGCACACATTCATATATACACAGCCAGCCAGCCAGCCAGACCAACTTGAAAACTGAAGAAACTTATGTTGTCAGTTTTAGAGACAGTTTTGATTGGCAATTTCTAGTAATGTCTGTATAATTCTGTGAAACAATTCTTTATCTGGATACTCTTTTTATTCCCTTTACATCTCATTGAAGAGCATTTATATTTTCTCCTGCTCAGCACTTTGTATAAATGACATGATCGCATTTTTCCCACACTCCATATTGAAATTTTAGCCCCCTTGGTCATGTAAATTTCTCTCCAGGGTTGAAATTTTATTGCCCATGTTATCCATTTGGTAAATCCTCAGAGAATAACTTTATGAGTGAAAGAAAGAGAAGATAAACAAAAACCTACTCGTGTTTTTCTCTTTAAAAAAGAAGGTGAAAAAATTGTCATAAATTTAAATTTTATTTCAGCTGTCTCCTAAATTTTATATCTTAACACCAGTGTATTTTTTATTGCTACCACGTACATATTATATTTGAGGTGTTTGGTGTCATAATAGTTACCTTAATGTTGAAAAGAAAGTAATTCTAGCTAAAACAGAAATTGGGTGGTCAGATATAAGAGACTGGTGTTTCCGACAGCTAATATATTTTTCTTAAAAACAGGATTTTACTTATTTTCAAAATAAACATTGATCGCCCTTAGCCATGAAGCAGCCACTTGAATGTAATTTGTTTATTATCATCTCATTGTGAAATTTTGTACTTTTCTTATTTGTCTTTAATATTGCTGGTAGAAATATCCCTGAAGATGGCATTTTAGGAAGTTTCTTTTCAATTCGAAGTTAACCGAGTTTTGGCTGAAATAACCACAAATCGGTGAGAAAGCAATCAAATTTTTTTTTGATTTTTGATGATCAGAAACTGTCAACAAGAACTGTTAACATAGGTTTCTTCAGTTTTTAAGCCAGTCTGGCTAACTGACTATGTATGTATGCATACTATGTTTGGATGAACGTTTTTTTTGTTTTTCTTAACCTCCACCCCACGAATAAATTTTTAGGGGGAGGCCCTCAATTTGCAATGTAAGTTAATGCTAAATTGGTCCCTTACTTTGTGTGTATGATTTGAAAGAATGATAATAAATATGAAAACAAAAAATTATTGAAATCCGTTTGCGGTCAACAGACTGCTTATTTTTGCATACTCAGACAAAATGCTAATTTTTTCGCATATTCAGACTTTTTTTTAGTGATCACTGACCAACAAAATGTGAGAGAAGTACCTTATTCGTGTGATGGTGGTAAACAGAATTTTTTCCCAACAGTAGCAATGCTTACAATGTTGGATCCGGTTGATATCTTTTCCTTTCATTGTTAGGCCTGTATTTCCATACTTTGTCCCTGTTGAATTATGGAAGCCGTGTTGAGTTGAACTCCACATTTGTCTGACTTATTCGCTCAGCCGACATGTTGATGCATGCTGCCTTTTTGATTTCTCTCAGTTTACAACTTGAGAGAAAAATTCTGTTTACCACCTTTGGAGAGTACACCTGAAGGAGGCCGTTGAATGGATTGTCTGAAACATTGTGCTAACAGAACAAACAACAAGAAGGAATTCATTTTGTCCGAGAAACTCTTTGAATGTTAATGACCCTCCTTAAAACTATAGACAGTATGTGTAGTTTTTATGTAATGATTGCCTGCTTAGAGAAAGAAATGCTGAGAACTTTCCAGAAACAGATTTTGTCCATAATTTGGAACAATGTGAATATAAGTACCGGAAAATAACTGGTATTAATGTCAGAGCACCTGATTTGTGAAGGCTTCTGAGGAAATTACTGCAAAGATACAATATTGATTTTGTTGATCCGATAGAAATTTTCGGATCTCATCTCAGTGCAATTTAGTAAGCAAACATTTAGTTTTTGTTTTGACTTTCTTGAGATAATGTAACATTTTTATTTTCTACTGAAAACATTGGGAGTGATTTTTTTTTTTTTACTTTCAGAATGCATTATAAGTCATTTTTAGTGTGATTGTGCATGTACTGCAAGCTGCACTATAGCTCTCTTATGTATTAGAACCGTCAACTAAAACGTGGGTTTCTTCAGTTTTTAAGTTAGTCTGGCTGAACATTCACTACTTATTATGAAGAGAAAAAAATGTTTCTCTTGTTTTCCGAACCCCCCACCATCATTATAGGTTTTTAGTGGGGTGTTTGATTTGCAAAGTAAATTTATGCTAAGTTGATCCTTCTCTCCAGTAGCACTCATGCCTCTTTTTTTGGGACATACACTTTTTAGTAACGCTTTCCAACAAAAGTCAAGATAAGTAATTTATTCATTGATCACCCCTTTTTTCTATTTTTCAATAGATCCCCCAACACTGCGTGCTGCTTGAAGACGTTGTGCACATGGTGGTTTCTATTGAGTGACTACCCAGAGCTGTATTTTTTATTTATCATTTTTTGTACTTAGTCTGCTCATATTTCAAGGTTTTAGTTGGGATTTCTATTTATTTTGTTACTTACTATGATATTAAACTGGTCCCTTACTTTCTGCCAACAGTTGCGAAGTATTCAGTTACTTCCCCTGAGAAAAAAACATGCAAAATTTTTTTCACGTGTAATTTTTTTGCGGTTTCATTTATGTTTTCTTTAGGGAGGCAACACTGTGGCACAATCATACTTGCAGTTCTTTCAAGAAATGCAGGCTCTAGTTTCCTATCTCCTTCCATGACGACCGCGATTGTGCTACCCTCTTACCAACAAACCTCTCCATTGTGTGCCTGGTCTTCTCCTATTATGTTTACTGTCCCTGTAATGCATCAATCAGTTGGTCTTTTCCCATATCTGTTGTCATTTCATTTTGTAAAGTGTCCAGCTAATCTCCATTTTTGTGGCTTAATTATTCGAATATCTTTCACCCTAGTCTTCCCTATAACCCATATTTTCTATCCTCAAGTATTGCTCTTTCCATGGTTCTCTTGGCGATTCTCAGTTTTGTTTTATTGATGATTTGCATCCATGAGTCATAGCTGGTATTATGCATTCATTGTATACTTGACGTTTTAAGCACATTAGCAAGGTGCTTTTCAATACATCTCTATTCATACCAAACGGTTTCCAGCCTATCATTATACTTCATTTTATTTCACTTTCATTTTTCAAACTGTGTGTAAGCATAATACAGTATCAAGATGCACCAATTAGCATTGGAATAGTATTGATATCTCAAGGAACAATAGGAGGAGGAGCAGGGCCAAAAAAGTGAAATAAGGATGAATAACTCTGAATTTTTGAGATAATTATTATTTCTATTAATATTTGGACCATCCTCATCTTGGTTGTTTTTCATACAACGTTTCGGCCGTTGTACTCTACGGCCTTCATCAGGTATCATCTGGTAGGTGTGGGGAAGTAACGAACCAAACCCTTTATTTAACCGACGGGGACACATAGCGTAGTGGTTACAGAACCAGACAAAATTACTGCAAGTAATCTGATGGTTCTAGGTTCAATCCCAGTATGAGACAACAATAATACTACTAATGCTAAGAAGGGGAGTGCGGTCAATATACCCCCTTTGGTTAAATAAAAGGTTCGTTCATTACTTCCCCACACCTACCAGATGATACCTGATGAAGGCCATAGAGTACAATGGCTGAAATATTGTATGAAAAACAACCAAGATGAGGATGGTCCAAATATTAATAGAAAGAATGGATAAATGAATAGATAATCAAGAAAAATAACAGACACTATTCTAAACCTGCTGTTAATATGATTTTCAACAGCATTTGACAACATTTGTTTCTGTTATAAAACTATTTGTTTCCAAATGATTTTTCAAGTTAATCCTTATTGAAATGTCTGAAACAAAGATAATCCTTACATCAAAAATAAAATTGAAAATATAGTCAAAAATGCAACATAACTCATTGGCTAATTGAAAAGTTATAAATACATATATGAAGTGTATACATTAATCATAAACACTGTATAGTTTGATTTCTTTCTTTCTTTCTTTCTTCTCTATTTTCTTTTTCTTTCTTTCCTTCTTTACTTCTATTTTTTAATTCTGAAAGAATTATATAAAATAGTGTGGTATAAGAAAAGAACAAAAAGATTATTCTATTTCTTTTCCCACTCCTTCTATCCTTCCTTTCTTATGAACGCTATTAACCGATTCGAATTCGGTTTGAATGAAAGAGCTTTTGGCTTTCTTTGAACTGTCAAATTTAGTTGCAATCGATAAAAATACATTGAAGACTAATAGTGTGCTGGCACACATGGCCAATCACACTGATAACTGAAAAAATTTGAGCATCTAAACCAGTGGTTCTCAACCTTTTTCAACCAATCCCCCCCTGGAAAATTTTTTAACATCATCCCCTCCCCCTTGTCAAGATTCAAGCTAGCGATATAGTATATAGAAAATAATCTAAAAATCCATGATCTATGTGGCAACAGGTATATCCCATTTTTGATTTCTACCCTCTCATTTCCTACTCAATTGTTATCAATGTATTCCATTCAGCCGATTTAATACTTTGAAATGGAATGAAATTCTCTCCATTAGGATTTTCAAATTCCTCCTGGGTGGGGGTTTCCCTTTATTTGAGAACCACTGGTGGAAAAACCACAAGACAGCACAATACATCTGGGAGAAGACAGAGGTCAAGGACATCATAGAATCCATTAAAAAACTCCAATGGCAATGGGCTGGCCATGTCACAAGAATGGCAGACAACCGATGAACATCACGACTCATGACATGGATCTCCAGAGATCATATGCACAACCATGGCCGGCAGAGTATTAGATGGAGAGACGAGCAAGACAAATTCAGAAAGTACTGGCTCCGTGGCGCCCATGATAGAGAAGTGTGGTGAATCCTAGGGAAGGTCTACATCCAACGACGGACGTTAAGAGTCTGATGATGATGATGATCTGAACCCTTCTAGAAAATATTAGGAATTTTTCAACGAAAACTGTCAATGAAGGCTTCTTCAAGTTTTCAAGTTAGTCTGGTTGGCTGGCTATATATGTATCACACATACATGACGTACCAATAGAGCTAGAGGACTGAAAATTTGAATATTCACTCCTTATCATGTCTACAAAAAACTGTTTTTTTTGTTCTTTGAAAATTTCCCCCCTACTAGGTTTTTTGGGGGGTGAATTTGCTTTGTCAGTTTTTGCTAAATTGGTCCCTTAGTTTGTATCTGGTAGCATTCATCCTGTTTTATTAATTCTAACTTTTTAGTGATCACCATTCAACAAAAGGCAAGGGAATTAACTTATTCATTGATCACCCCTTTCTCCATTGTTTTAATAGACTGCCACTAACACGACATGACAATTTCTATTGAGTGACTAACCAAACCTGTTTTTCTTATGTTTTGGTAGGGTGAAGAGATGTTGATAACAGAATATTGATTCTTTCTCTTATCCTCTGTTTCTTTACTTTTCATCCCCAAACCCAACTCTCCCTTTCTTTTGTGATGAAGTTTGTGTTTTTGAGTCAACATGGATTATAGCAATAAACAACGTTTTTAAAATGAAAATATTCAGAAATTTTCATCTTACTTCCAAACTCCTGTTGGAATTAAAATTAAGTCATTCTCCCCTTTTTCATCTTCTTCTTCTAGAAAAATTATGAGCAAAATATGTCATTTTCCTTTCCTTCAAGGCCTAATCTGTCTGCTTCCAACATCACTATAGAGAACATGTTGCCACTGACGACTGCCATAGACACTTGCTGGAAAAGCCCAATGGTTTCCTGTGGATCGTCGTGGTGTTGGGCAGCTTTGGAACTTATTTCGGCAGATGAGCTTCAAAGCTTTGTCGACATACCTGTATTTCTGGCATACTTAGGTCTATGGGGTGTGGTGTTTCGATACAACCACTCTGTTTTTCCTGCAATGCATTACATAGTACCTATTTTTATGCAGAATTAGCTGAAAGAAAAAAAAAACTGGGTTGTCGTTGGTGGTTGTGGGAGGGGATGTATTCGAAAAGGATAGAGTGACTGAGAGTGAAAAATGTAGAGCATTGAATATTGAGAGAGAGAGATAGAGAGAGAGAAAAAATACCGTAAAATACAAATGGAGACCAAGAACAAACAAAACTCATAACAGAAAGAACTCAAGCAGAAAGCACTCGGAGAGAGCATAGGTACCTCTCTGGCACAATTGGTAACTAATTGTTACTTCTAAAATCCTATGTACTAACTAAAAACAATGAAAATCAGTTTATACATAGTTATGATGCAGGGAAGGTAAATGTAAGTTATGATTTTACATATTTTGATTTTGCAATATAAACAGACTTATCAAAATACAATTTAAATTAAAAATGATGATGAAATGTAGGATTCGGTCTTCTTTAACTACGTACATGAAAGAATATTGTAAAGGAATATCACAAAGGAATGTGACGAACATTTCGGTACGTCAGTTAGTGACCACAATTGATGCTAGAGATGCTAGTGCATCTATGAAAAGAAAACTACCTAGAAAGAAAATAAAACCAGAAAACGAGGCCTTGTCTATGTAATTCTCTGTTTGTATGCTCAGATTCTATTTTAACCCTTCTACTCAACACATCCTTCCCCCCCCCCAAAGATTTCTGCCGTCTGTCTATTTGAAACTGTCAACCAGAACTGTCACCAAAGGTTTCTTCATTTTTTAAGTGAGGCTGGCAGGCTAACTGTCTATCTATCAATGCATGTATCGTTTTTTTTGTTTTTTGAAAATTCTTCTACGAAATAGGTTTTTTAATAGAGATCTATTTACAATGTGTGTCTATGCTAAATTGGTCCCTTAGTTCGTGTCCAGCAATGTTCATGTTTGTTTTTTTTAAAAATTGTACTTTTTGTAGTGTTCACAGTGCAACAAAAGGCGAAAAAAGTAATTTATTCATGATCACCCCTGTCTTCCAATTTTTGGATTGATCACCCCAACACGGCATGCTGCCAAAAGATGTCGGTCTCTATTGAGTAACTAACCAGACCTGTCTATTTTTTTTTTCCCTTTTGCTTCACACAGTTGGAACTAAGCCAAGAATTTGGTCTCTAGTTCACAGAGATCCAGCAAGGTATTAAGTATCCAACAGGCTTCTAGTCTTTTACAGGTTACAGGATGAATCAAGGTGCTCAAAGTCTGCCATCTTGAGATTCTCTGTTGCACCTATAGGTGCTTACCTGTGTTGCCAATTTGATTGCCATTGTGTCTACCTGGCTGATTCTCACCTTTCATCACCCAATTCTGCCCTAACTTTTCATTTTTTCTCTCTCTCTCCCCACTTCTCTCTCTCTCTCCCTCTCTCTCTCTTACCTGAGGAACATGATTCTCATCTTTCTCTCATTCTTTATATCAATTTTTTCAGATGCACTAGCATTGATGGCTGTCACTGACTGACTGGCATACCAAAATATGAATTATGTCCTGTGCTCTGTGTGGATAGATATATTTATAATACATACATCTGCACAGACAGCCATGATGGGACAAAATGGGCTGCAGACCTTTATAACTAACTCGGGCATCTGCAAGGAGAAAGGAATTCCTTTCAAATCTATGACCATAGAGTCTTACTGTATATGTGCTATATTAGTGGACCAGAGGATGCAAACCCTTGGTTTAAAGGGTGGGGTTGATTGTATGCGCGTTGTACTTTGCCTTAAAACTTGCTGGAGGGTTATTTCATGTATATTGACCCATAATTGTAGAAAGCACTCCAAAATCTTTGTCATTGATTCATTCTTTCAATGTGGATCAAATGTAGAATCTAGGCCCCAAAATTGATTCAAGTCAGAGGCTCAAATTTCCAGATTACACTGTAATCAAAATTTAATTTAATTTTATAAGTTTTTCAAAGTTTTGTGATGCTATTTCTTTACAATATTCTTTTATATACAAAGCTAAAGGGGGTTAAAATAAATGAATTCTGATTAATCTGATGATTTGTGCTTTAGACTTGAATCAGTTTTATATTCTTTATTTGATTCTTCTCTAGTATATCTCTGAATTTTTGAGATGAGGTATTATCATTTCTATTGATATTAATATTCGGACCATCCTCATCTTGGTTGTTTTTCATACAACGTTTCGGCCGTTGTACTCTACGGCCTTCATCAGGTATCATCAGGTAGGTGTAGGGAAGTAATAAACCGAACACCTACCAGATGATACCTGATGAAGGCCGTAGAGTACAACGGCCGAAACGTTGTATGAAAAACACCCAAGATGAGGATGGTCCGAATATTTATAGAAATGATTCTTTTCTGTTGCTAATTTACTTCTCCATCCGAATCTAGATGTTTTTGGTTGCATATCAATGTCAGAAATTGCTATTTGGATGATTTTTAATGAAATAAGTCATATTTTTTTAATTTATAGTGATAAAATAATAAATATTTTAATAAAATGAAAATTGAAGATTCAAGTCACATTTGATTTAATATATAATATAATTCTTAGATTTTAAAAATATATCTCAAGAATCTTGATGTTTCTAGGTGTTTCAAGAGGTTTTTAGACTCAATTTTATATAGATGTAAACTTGAAAATATTGTTGCCATACTGCCCTTGCTAGATCTTCATACAAGAAAAGAACCAGCACATCTATGGTCTGACTTTCAGGCTTGTTCCTCTCTCTCCCTTTCTGTTTTCTCCTTATTAGAAATTGTCAACAAAAACTGTCTACATAGGTTTCTTCAGGTTTTAAATTCTTCTGGCTGGCTATTCATGGATGTATGGTACATGCAGAGGGCTGATAATCTCAACATTTACTCCTTATTATGTCTACAAAAAGCATTTATTTTAGTTTTTCCAAATCCCTTCCCCCCAAATAGGTTTTTAGAAGGGGGGGTCGATTTGCTATCTAAGTCGATGCTAAATTGTTCCCTTAGTTTGTCTATACTTAATTTTCAGAAATTCAGACTTTTTTTGTGATCTCTGCCCAACAAAAGACGAGTGAAGTAACTTATTCATTGATCACCCCTCTTCTCCAATCTTTTAATTGATCACCCCCAACACCTCTTGGTGTTGAAAGACGTTGGCCATGTGATGGTTTCTATTGAGTGACTAACCAGATCTGTCTTGTTACAATTCTTTTCATGATTCTCTCTCGCTGCTTTTTTCTGACAGAATTCCCTTAAGGGCTGAACTTATTGATCTGATATAATCTACATACATGTACATGATCTTGTTGTGATAGACTTACGAGAAACAAACAAGAAATAATAAAGCTTGTATTTGTTTACTTCTATTGATGAGATTGGAAGAGGTATATGTATTCCCAAATGTTTGTCTGTTTGTTTGTTTGTTTGTTGGAAAATCTCAAGAAGTTCTCAATGAATATCAATGACATTTTATAGAGGAGAGAATCATCTGATGAAGGGTGGAGTGATCAAGTTTGGGGATAGATCCAGGAATACTTCACAATTACGCATTGTAGCTATATGTCTAAAATTTTGTTCAGAACCTCTCAATGAATTTCAATTACATTCTGTGGAAGGTTAGGCCATAGGCTAAGGGAGAATTGATTAAGTTTTGGTGCGGATCCAAAAATGCTTTACTTACCACTGCATTGTAGATATATATGTACTGTTTTTATTCAGTGACAATGCCAGAATTACAAGAATGCATTGTGTATGATTCTCACTATAAAAAGCATTGCCAGTGCTTTTTACGATAGAAATGCATTACCAGTGATTTTTGCTATAAAAATGCATTGCCAGTGATTTTTGCTATAGAAATACATTGCCAGTAATTTTTACTATAGAAATGCATTGCTGATGATTTTTACTATAGAAATGCATCGCTGATGATTTTTACTATAAAAATGCATTGCCAATAAATTTTATTATAAAAATGCTATGCTAAGAAAACCAACTCATATTTTGATTTTCTTGCAATTGAGCTATAAATACTGATATGATATTTTTAAATAATTAAGCTAAAAAAAATCAAAGTTTGAAAAAAAATGTAAGACAGATTATTTGGCTCTTCAAAGTTGATTTATGAAAATTGTTAGTGGATAATAAAATAGAAAAGAAAAAAAGCAGAAGAGAAAGATAATGAAGTTGGGTTTGATCTTCCTTTAATATTTGAACTGCAAAAATTGAATCAAGAAGACAGAAAAGATGTTCAAAACAGCTCAAGAGAGCCAAAGTTTTGAATCTTTTTATTTTTCAATAACATTGATAAAGATAAGGAGACCAGCTTTGAGCCAATTGGACCAGTTGTTCCCAATTGGGTCCCACAGCTGAAGGGGGCTCTGCACTGTGCCGTATTAATCATGAGGCACAGGCCTCAGCCCCACCTAATCTCAGGGGCCCCAGGGTGGATTTAGGGGCGCCAAATAGGTAATAACCTAGAAATAATGCTTCTTTTTAACATTAACCCTTTGACCACTTTGAACCTCTTTGTAATTGACATAAATTGACTATACCCCAAGACTGTAGAAAAACTTCTTCTGAATTCTTAAAAAATAATGTTTGTTTTTATATATATATATATATATATATATATATATATATATATATATATATATATATGTTTTGGATTTTTTCGCTGTACTTGAATTAAAATTCTTAATTAATTATAGAACAGTGTAAACATTAATTTCTCTGAAATTTTTCAAGCATACATTTCAAAAAGAAAAGAGAAATAAAGTCTATAATAAACTTTATTTATATATCTAAGATTCTAAAGATCTTTGCTTTGAACCTAAGGCCCCTCAAAAAATGTTTCCAGTTAGAACCTGCAGCGTCAAAATTCAAAGTGATGTGAAGAAATTCCATGTAAAATTAAATATGGCCTGAATAAATTCTTCTTAAGACATCACTGGTGGTTTTCCATAAGAAAACATCTAAATTAGTATAAAAATCATCTAGAAGCATTTAGATTTTGGAAAATCTAGATGTTATTAATAAGCCTGTCAGAATAAGGCCCCAATAGGGTCACAAAAGCTTTTTCCTCCAAAATCAAAGGAAAAAATTTTAGAAGGGGTTTAGTGGAGTACTGATGCCAATTTCCAAGTCTATAGGCAAAATGGTATAGCCAGGAGCACTGTATGTATTTTTATTCCCAATAACTACGTTTACAATGTATGTTAAAAAAATATCTTAGATTCTTAAATCAGGAATGCTTTCTCCAATCTCACTTTTTAAAATTTTAAGAATTGATTTGAAAAAAAAAATAATGTAATATACTGTGATGTAGAAATAAAAAAAAAACATACCTCTTTTTTGGCCCACTCTAATTGCTATCTTCTGGATCCTTTCAAACCTTTTAAAGTTTGGTCTGTTCTCTTTACCTGACCACCAACACCATCAATATCATCATCAATCAGCTTTAAAGAGAGGAAGAGGGTAAAACTCATGTTTTCTGACAAAACCTATGTACAAACACAGAAAATCAATACACAGACACAGCCATTGCAGTCAGTCGAACTTTAGCTGCTGGCCATATTCATCACTTTTGCAGAAAGGAAATGAGTGAAATTTGTTTTCTGGTCAAACCTTACACACACAGAAAGCTTGCACTCAGACGCAACTACAGTAGTCAGTCACACTTTAGCTGCTGGCAACATTCAGTCACATGTTCTCTTTGATTGATCCATCCCTACCACCACCACCATCATCAGCAGCAGCGGCAGTAGTTTATGACTAGTTTAATATTCAAAAGTTGAAAAATATTAAAGCACAGCATCTTCTTGTTATTACATCACTTTTAAAGATTGAAACATGTTATAGTCTTCACTGTGATCTGAACAGACAAATAAACGTACAAACTTGGTGACTGCAGTCTTTTCATGTAAAGATTATTGTTATTATTACTACCACCACTGCTTTTACTACCATCACCACCACTCTTACTTCCACCATCACCAGGGTGCAGCTCTTTTGAAAGTGAATTTCAAGAGGCAACCTTTTCATGTCTCAGACATTTCCAGCGTAAGGAATCCTACATGCCATTCCTTTTCATAAGTGTGCCTGGTGATTAGTCATCCTGTTTTGTGTTCCGGGTTTGAAGATGTCCTGCATCAGTTTTCTATGTTCACAGAAAAATGGAATAGTATTAAGCAGGTCTGGTTAGTCATGCAATGGAAACCGTCATGCAACCAGCATCATGTAGCAGCATGGTGTGTTGGGGATGATCAATTAGAATATAGGAAAAAGGGGTGATCAATGAATAAGTTACTTCCCTCGTCTATATGTATATAAAAAGTCTGAATTAAAAAAAAAAAACAAGTGGAAATGCTGTCAGACACCAGCTAAAGGACAAAATCTAGCATAAACCTACATTGTAAACTGAAGCTCCCACTGGAAACCTTTGTTGGGGGGGGTTGAAAAGAACAGAAAAGTTTTTTTCTGGACATAAAGAGTAGATATTTTTCATCATTTTAACTCCATTGGCATGGCCTGCATGTGCGACACATATATACATAATTAGGCAGAACCACTTAAAATCAGAGAAACCTAAGTTTTGGTTGGCATTTGACAGGTTCTAATAAAGTGGACAATTTTCTTTGGTCTTTAGTACACAACTGTCTTTGGAAAATGTACAAGTTGTGATCAAAAAGTGTGTGATCAAGTTGTCTTGTAGGTGGGTTTGTAATATTAAAAGAGGCAAATAATATTCAAGTGTCTCCGTTACTCCTACAAACATTCATCTAAATATGGTACTCCTCTCAACAGTAATACATTTTGTTTAACCCTTTCAAGTCTAACCTATTTAGGTGCTTAACTTATCTAAGCCGGGACTGCACATAGGTATGCTTTAAATTTCGCTGCCATTTTGAATACATAATGAAGTCACATGACCATTATGAATGAAATCCTTATCTCATAATCTTCAAAATGACACGTGATTCCCAAAGGTTTCTTTTTTTTATAGAATGATAATCTATCAATTATGTCCTTGCTTTGTAACCTTTAAAAAAACCCAGGCCTGAAAAAGTTGATGCCTGAATCAAAATGTCTTTGTAGATTTCTTAAAAAAACTCCATGATACATATATATCCCAACAGTCAGAGAAACCTCGGGATATATATGTCCCAGAAATCTTTAAAGGATTAAGCAAGTAAAACACCTAGATGAATTTACCCGAACGAATATCCAGTAGCGGAATATGTATTTTGTGCCAAATTTGGAAAGAAATTTGCAGCAGAACAACTTCAGTCAAGCTTATTATTATTATTATCAATTTTTTGACAATTATTTACCTTCATCTTAATTTTTTTAGTTGCTTTTTATCACAGCTCGTACTCAGGCCGGTTCGCCTTCAGCAGTGAGCAAACAGTGTTGACTAGAAATAATGAACGAGCTTCAGATGAGACTTGAACTCACATCCCTGTTCTAGGGAATCTAAACCTGTTAAAATGAGGCCCAAAAAACTCATAAAAGCTTTTTTTCCAAAATAAAAAAAGATGTTTTTAGAGGGGGTCTAGTGGAGTACTGATGCCAAGTCTGTAAAAAAAAGAACACTTAGCCATCTAGTTGCCATTTGTACCTAGGAAATCAGCTGAAAAGAGGGAAAAGTCTGACCTATACATTGACTCCTACACTAATCCCTGATTCTACGGATATTTACTAAGCTTAGTATGAAGCCAAATGAAAAGTAAGAAAATCACGTTGTGGCTATATCTGCCATGAAAATCAGCTTTCAAAATCATAGCCTCTTACCTAGGCCTAGAACCCATTGCTGGGAAAACCTGTACATTCAAATCAGTTATCTCAACAGTGCAGAACAAAAATATCATCATCATCAGCCATTTGAAATATGTGGTTGGATATAGTCCTTTCCCATGGTCAGCCAACTTTGATTCTTTTGAGCGTCATGATGCCAAAACATTCTGAATTTGTTTAGATCATCATGCCATCTTACTTTTTTGTCAGGCACTGTTTTGCCCATTATCTAAAGGGATCCATGTTTATGAGACACAGTGTCAAGTGGTTGACTTCTCCTAGCAGCATGGTGAGCCTACTGTCATTCAAGTTTGCTAATGATCTTTAAGATATTCCTGAGACATGTTTTGTCTCTGATGTATTGTGCAGCTTCTAATCTTTCCAGATGATGCTTAAGTGGCCTCTATTGATAATGGAATGTCCCCTCCAGGGCACATGTCTGCATGAAATGTATGGAAATCCTTAGGATGCCCAATCATCATAATCCCCCTCCAGGAAGATCATGTAGTGCCAAGAAAGTTATACCACTGGCATAAGCTTGACTGCAGGAGCTGCCAAAAGGATATCAAATCAGACGTTAAACAGTCTTGAGGGAACTCTACTTCACGGTCTAGAATCAGAGTTGTCCCTCTCCTTGACTGGTTGTCTTCCCAAAAGCTAGAGAGCCCAAATCTCTTACCCATAACTGGGATGAGAAAAGACTGATTCATGCCTTTCCCAAGAGCATTAGTGGGAAGTGAAAATGATCAGTCATGTCAGAATTTGAACTCGGGCCGATCTTCCGAGCTGTTACTGACTATGCCAATCGCATATCTACATGATGAAGAATTGTCAATATTCAGCATGATTCTCACCTGAGCCTGTTACATAGTTATTCATTAGTGAGCCAATTTCTTGGTTGAATTCCATGTTTCAGCAGTGGAATTACTATACTTAAAAACAGAAACTAAAAATATATATATATATAGGTTTGTGTTCCGTAGGTGACCTGCACTAATCTGAGAAAATATTCTTCCTTTTCTTTGTTTCTTTAGACAGTCAAGTAGAAAGAAGAGATATTTTATATACCTTGACTCAGAAAAATGTCTTGCAGTAAAAATACATCTGTTGTAATATAATAAAGAAAAATTCTGATGTAATGTTCTAATTCTACCTGTTGTAGTGATGCATCCACTCCCTCTGGGGCAATCTCACAGCTTCCACCCCACCCCCATCTCCCGAGTAAATTCAGTTATTAATGGTGTGTCAGGCTACAAACTCATTTATCCACCCCCGTGTATAAATTTTTTTCATTAGATATCATTTTATCATTATTCATTAGAAACCATCAACCAAAACTGTCAATGTAGGTTTCTTCAGTTTTTAAGTGATTCTGCCTGGCTTGCTATGTATGTATATACGTATATATGACTAGTAGAGACAGTGCCAGAGAGCTAAAAATTCAAACATTAGCTCTTTATTATGTCTAGAAAAAACTTCTTTTTTATTATTTCTTTTAGTGGGTGTTCAAATTACAATGTAAGTTTATGCTAGATCAATCCGTTAGACTGTGTTCACACTTTTTTTTTTTTTTTTGAATTCGGACTTTTTGTGTTCTAAGAAAAGGTGAGAGGAGTAACTTACATAAATCCCCTCTTTTACCAATTTTTCAATTGATCGCCCCCAACAACGCATGCTGCCAAAGATGTTAGTCATGTAATAGTTTCTATTGAGTGACAATCTTTTTATCCCCGAATGTAGATAACTTTTTTTTCTATCAGATGATACATGGTCAACCATTATTATTAATTTTTGTGTAGTAATTCCTTTCATCGTAATGATTTAGTGTCTTTCTATCGCAGGCCGTCAGTCTACTGTAAAAATGCATTTGTAGTTATGTAATTAAGGAAAAATTTGACGTAACGTTCAGATTCTACCTGTTGTAAAGATGCTTCCACTCCCTCGTGACTGCCCCCATCCCTCGAGTTGATAGCCCAAGTCATCTCTTTTACCATTCAACTGCTATTCTTGAAGATCTCCCTGACTCATTCATTTTGTCAGCTACGTCAGTATACAGGATAATCTACACAGTATTGAAAAAAACCTTACCCATCAAAGATGGTGAAAGGTTCTATCTTTTTTTTTATGTGTTTGTTTATGTGTTTGTGTGAGGGCAAGGGAATTGGAAAGTTAGAACCTTGTAGTCAATGAGGTATAATGTTGCTGTACAATTGTTTTATGTAACCCCAACTTAATGTTCCCATATATTCATTAGTAACAGGAAATATTCCGAGTATACCTTTGGCAAATAGCTCAATCCCTTTTTATGTGTGCCTGTGTGTGTATTTATATGTTTTAGTGCTTCAAGTCACACTGTTTTGGCTGTAGACTTGAAAATTAGTTAGTATATCTCTGAATTTTTGAGATGAGGTATTATTATTATTATTTCTATCAATATTCGGACCATCCTCATCTTGGTTGTTTTTCATACAACGTTTTGGCCGTTGTACTCTACGGCCTTCATCAGGTATCATCTGGTAGGTGTGGGGAAGTAATGAACAAAACCCTTTATTTAACCGACAGGGACACATAGCGTAGTGGTTACAGAATCAGACAAAATTACTGCAAGTAATCTGATGGTTCTAGGTTCAATCCCAGTGTGAGACAACAATAATAAAGAAGGGGAGTGCAGTCAATATACCCCCGTTGGTTCAAATTTTGATGCTGGGGTTGCTCAATTATTGACTGTGATGGTGAATTATACTCTGATTCGTTCTGATATTTTGGGTGCTGTACTCGCTAGCCTTTTTCAGGCACCCGTGGTATTTGGTAACGTTCAAAAAAATAACACATTGAACTCTTTATCCAATCTAAAGGGGTAGATTGTTCTCATTCCAGTGTCCATGCTGGGGGTATCATATATTATTCAACTCTAGAGACTTTGTTTTCCTACCATATGAACAACAAGAACAATCCTCACAAAAGGAGGAGTGTTAACCAATATGTAAAATCCAGATTCTCCTACCATGATTTGAACTCATGACAAACTGCTTCCCAGGAGGTTGTCTTTCTGAATGAGTTAAATTGACAAGTCTTATATAATAATGGATGTTTATCTTATAGATACGTACAGGCTTATTTCATTCTAATAAATATATACATTTTTACAAAAAATATTTATTTCTCTAATTTTTCATTTTCATCTAAACAGATCGAGTTCAAAGTTGGCACTCGTCATGTGACTGCATGTACGGGCTTTGATTGGTAGCGCCTTTTTAACCAATGAACTACGAGTTATCTAGTAATATTATTTACTCGGCATCTACTTGTGGTCCAAAGTGAATAATAAATTCCTATTTATTTATTTGTTTATTTCGATTATTATCATTTGTTGTTTGATTTGTATCACCACAGCCTTACTTCGGGGGAAAAAGTCAGTTACAGTAGAAATAACAAACATCTGATGAAATGTTCTACTTCTACCTGATGTAGTGATGCCTCCACTCCCTCTGGGGCAATTTGACAGCCCCACCCCCAGGGTTAATAGACAAAGTCATCTTTCCTCCCATTCAGCTACTTCTCTTGAAGATTGCTCACCACTGACTGACTCATTCATTCTGTCATCTGCATCAGTATGCAGGGTTGTCTACACCCCCGCCCCCCTGTATTGGATACATAGTAATAGATTACAGTTGCCAAGGGCAACATTTCTAATCTGCACTCATAATTATCTTTTTTTTTTTTGTTCTTTTTTGTAATCTCCTACTTAATACGTAAAATAGATCTAGAGGCGACACGCACCCAAAGTGGTGTCACTCACTTCGCCATTTTTACTTACAGTACCAAGCGGTCGCTCATCTTAATAATACTGACCAGGCTAGATGTTGCTTAACTTTGGTGATTGTAAATGAACCAATGTGTCCAAAATTATATGACTGTAAGCACTACTACTACTACAACTACTACTACTACTACTACTTGGTGTAAAGCCGTGATAGAAATAAGGTAAAAAGAATAAATATGGTCAGAATAAATTCTATTTATGACACCACTGGCATTTTTTCACTGGAAAACATTTGAAATAGAGTAAAAAGTAAACATCTAGACACATTCTGGAGAATCTAGATGTTATTAATAAACCCATTAAAATAAGGTCCCAAAAAGGTAAAAAAGGTTCTTTTTTTTTCAAAAATTAAAAAAAAAAAACATTTTTAAAAGGGGCCTTGTGGAGTACTGATGCCAGTCATCAAATCTGTAGACAAAACAATATGGCCAGGAGAAGTGTAATAGACAAACACATGCACGAATAAAAAGTGAATCGTTTGCTCAAGGTATACTCGGAACATATTCAGTTTCTAGCGAATAATGATACGGTCTTTTTATTTGGGAACTTCAAGTTAGGGTTACGTAACAATAATACTGCGACATTATACTTCATTGACTATAAGGTTTCAAATTCCACCTTTCACCTTGCCCTTAGTGAGAAGACCTGATTGGGGAGGGGGATGTCCTGTTTGTCCCTTCTCCACAGTGCACACCCATGAATAGAAATAAGAAATCCTAGTCATAAATTGATAGTAATTGATTTGAACTAAATTTAGCAGAAAATTCATTGTGTCATCTGCATCAGTATGTGGGATTGTCTGCCCAGTATCAAATGCATCGTAATAGATTCATAGTTGCCAAGGGCAACACTTCTAATGTACACCCACAATTAACGTTTTTTGGTTTGTTTTTTTTTTTTAAATCTGCCACGTTCACTCAAGGTAAGATGGGGATAACGTTATTTCATCCATTTTCATTCTCCCTTCTTTTACTTGAGCAATTTGTTATAATTCACTTCCGCTTTGCCAGACCCATTGAAGTCACACCAGAGCCCAGTACACTGTACATTTCAGGATCATATTCCTTACTCAGTTTTCAGTCTCTCATGACAAGGGGTTACACTTTTCTGGTTTAAATCAAAGTTGTCTACCTTCTAGACTGGCAGTTATTCGAAGCTGGGTCTAGTCTGCCCTGCTAATTATCCTTAGCTTAGGGAAGGAGATGGATACATGCCTTTCCTAGGGGCATCAGTGTGAAGTGAATACCATATGTCTCAGCCAGAATTTGAACTTAGTTTGCCAATTCCATTTTCTGTGCTGTTAACCATTAAAGCACCCGTGTCTACTTATGTATATCTTGTCAGTGTCAAACTCAGAAACTATGCAACTGGTTTAAACCGATAGTATTTCAATTTCTTGCATTTATTGGAAGCCGTCACCGAAATTGTCGAGGTATGTTACTCTAGTTTCCACCCCATTCTGCCTATGTATGTACATATCTGGAGCGTCTACAGGCTGAACCAACCAACCTGTAAGGCTGCAGATTTGCATTAGTAATCCACTAGACCCTTCCTGAAAACATTTGGGAATTTTGAAAAAGTGTTTTGGGTTTTTTTTCAACTCTTTAGGGATTTTTGAGCATTTTTTTTTTTTTTTTAAGGTTTTAAAAGTTCGGAGGCTGAACAGAACACATTTTTCATGCCACAGCCTTGAAAACTTGCATTAGTAATCTACCATACACCATCTGAAAACAGTTTGTCTTTTTGTTTTTTTATTTCTTTTAATAGTTCAATTTGCAAGAAAGTGTACGCATAATTGGCCGCTGGTTTAAGCTGCTTGTTTTTTTTTGTTTTTTTACTTAAATTCAGATGTTTTTATTGACTGCTGCCCAACAAAACGAGAGAGAAGTATCTTATCCATTGATCACCCTTTTTTTTCCAATTCTTTTCTGAAAATTCAGAATTTTTGGTGATTGCTACCCAACAAAAGGTGTAGAAAGTATCTCATTCATCGGTCACATTTTTTTTTCATTGATCATCCCCAACATGGCATGATGCCAAAAGAGGATGGTTATGTGATGGTTTCTATTGAGTGACTAACCAGATCTATTCAACTAGCATTGAAGACAGCCGCCTTGCTGGTTATTCGCATGATGTCATTTCTTTTTCTGGAGGGAAATACCTCAAGTCTCAAAAGACCATTAAAAGAACAAGTATTTTATAGTAAGGTATTTCCACTTCGACTGCTTAACACCAAAGTTTGGTAGGTGTGCCAATATTCAGGGGCATGCCATGAAGAATGTCTGCTAGCCTTGGCTTTCAAAGATGAAAATTCCAGAGAATTCAGAATTAGGGGAAAATATCTTCGTAATGTCAGACAGGAATTCAGCTCTGGCAAAGCACAACTGAAAATTTAAAAAAGATCTACATCAGTGGTTACCAAATTTATTTTGTTGCAGAACCCTTATCTATCTTTTACAAACGAGCCACACCACCCTTATCTAAAAAATACCATCTCAAGATTTTGGCATCGTTGGCTCAAAAAACAACCATAGAAACCCCAAAAAGCACCTTTTTGGAAAAAAAAATGTTTTTAGATGATATTTAGTGATGTACTAATGCAAATTTTCAAGGTTGTAGCTCCAAAAATGTGGCCAGGAACACTTGCAGACACACGCACACATGCACAAACACATAAGCATCCACATAGACACACACACTCTAAAAGAGAAAAGTATCTGTAGCCCACTTGGCTGGCTAGCTGGCTGGCCATTTGTGGGGCTACAATGGTTTGGAATTGGAATTTAAATTCATTCATATGAAAAATATATAGTAAATGAAAAATTAAGATTAAAAGCAACTCGGTTTTTAATGGTTATAAATTAGTAATTGTTGTGAGAAAAAAATCATCAAAATGGTGAATACTCCAGAATCTAGATGTATCTAGATGTTTTTTTAACTCCAGTTCAGGGCTTTTACAGTACAAAAACATCTAGTGATGCTGTAAGTATAATTCATTCTGACCCATATGTATTCTTCAATGGAATTTTTTTTTTTTATATAACTTGAAATTATGATGCTGCGGGTTGTTCAAATATTGACTGTGATGGCAAGTTATGTTTTTTTATTTATTATGTTTACAATACAGAGGTCAGAGAGGTCGGAGTAGAGTTCGACCCTGAAACAGTCAGGCTCGTACTCCAATGAATTCATTGAATATTCTCTTTTCTGTTGGAGTAAATTTTTGAAAGTATATTTGTTAACTATCTCAAAGGAAACAGTGTGAAAAAAAAAGAGGGAAACAGAATATTTTCTTTTTTATCTCTGGTTCCTGATTTGTTTCTTCCTTCCTCAGGTGATAATCTCTTTTCCTTATCTCTCTCTTTTTGTTTGTTTTCCTTGTCTCTCTCTCTCACTTTCTCTTTCCTTGTCCCTCTCTCTCTTCCTTTGTTTTCCTTGTCTCTCTCTTTCTTCCATATTCTTTGTTTCTCTCTTTTTCTTCCTCATCCTTGTCTCTCTCTTTCACTTTCTTTGTCTCTCTCTCACTTTCTTCTCATTGTCTCTCTCTTTCTTTTCTTTGTGTGTCTCTCGCCCTTTCTTTTCTTTGTGTGTCTCTCTCTCTTTCTTTTCTTTGTGTGTGTCTCTCTCTTTCTTTTCTTTATATCTCTCTCTTTCTCTCTTATCCTTGTTTCTCTTTCTCTCTTTTCCTTGTCTCTCTTTCTCTCTTTTCCTTGTCTCTCTCTCTTCCTCTTTTCTTTCTCTCTCACTGTCTCTTTCTTTCTCTTCCTTGTATCTCTCTCTCTCTTTTCTTTGCATCTCTCTCCCTTTCTTTTCCCTGTATATCTCTCTCTCTTTCCCTTCTCTCTCTCTTTTCCCCCTGTATCTCACTCCCTCTATCTTTCTTTTCCTTGTCTCTTTCTCTTTTCCTTGTCTCTCTCTCTCTCTTTGTTTCTTATCTTTCTTTCTCGCCAGCATACACGTTTTTTCTTTTTAAAATTCTAATTGTTTTAGTGATCACTACCCGACAAATGGCTGGAGAAGTAACTTATTTATTGATCACCTCCTTTTCCAATTTTTTAATTGATCGCCATCAACACAGCATGCCGCCAAAGGATTACCTTTCACTTTTTCTCTGCTTTTCATTAGTCTTTCTTAGGAGAAGAGTCTATTTTCACCCTCTCTCTGTCAGTCTTTACATTCCTCCATTTAGCTCTCTCCTTCTCTCACCTGTCTGATCACTATTCCATAATCCTTACCTATTTATCAAGCCTTTTTTGCCTATTAAATAAGATTAATTCTTACATTAAGCAGATTAATTTCTTCAGATGGTATGAGATTAAATATCATCTTCTAATTGCTAATTATTTGTTTGTTGTAAGTCTTTAATTTGTTTTACTTCTATTATTTATTTGACTAACTAGTTATCTACCTATGGAAAGATTCAAGGATATATTTGAATTTCTAATAGATGATTTTTTTTTTGTACAGAAACACACACACATATATATAAAGATCAATAATGAATATACAACAAGTGTGTATTTATAGTAATGTATCAAGTAAATCATTTTTTAGAAGTGCTCAACACCATTAGTTGAGTAGTTATGATATGAGAGGATTTTCCCAATGGTTCATTACAAATTGTACATTCTGTTTCACTTCAAAAAGATTTTCAAATGTTCATTCGAAAAAAATTTTTTAAAGTAAAACAGAATGTGCAATCTGTAATGAACTGTTGAAAAATCTTTACTCATTTTATACATATATGTATATATATATATATATATATATATATATATATATATATATATATGTGTGTGTGTTTATAAAAATATATAAGAGGTATCGGTCTGTGTGTTTGTCTGTCATGCTATAAAAAGTACCAAAGCATGGGAGAAGCCCAATTAAATTTGGTATGCCTGCTCAACAGACCTGGGGGAGGTTTTAAAACCAAAAGTCTCAAGAAAAATATTTTTCAAAGGGTTTTAGAGTGTGTGGGGGGGTCTTTTGTAACTATAATGCCAAAGAGGACCGTATTGTTTGTATATAATTCTTCAAGAGGTTTAATGTGAGCGGCTATCACTTTGAGGGGTCAAAAGTAAAGGACAGAGTGGGCTCTATTTAGAATGTGGCTATAATGCAAAACTGGACCACTACTTTCTGTTAACTATATACATATATGTATACTAGCTAGTATACACATATATTATTTGAACAAAGATTTGGAAGAGTGACCAGCCAAGCCTCTACAGAATGCAGGTCTTTCCACAGGGGTTGCAGGAGGAAGCTGTATTCATATCAATTTTTCAATTTTTAAAGGTATTAATTTTATCTTGTGTTAGTTACGTTATTTCAGTTTGTATCATGAATTTCAGAAAATTCTCATACCCATTTGAACTGACAGAAAAAAAACATCAGAAAACAAAAAGACTTTATAGAAACATGAACTTATTAAAAATCTCTCTCTCAATATATATGTATACACACACAACCTTATCTATTTGTGTATTTGTACTAAAAACTTACCATAAAAATGTTACTGTCAGCTTGGAGATAAGTACATCTCTGGTAAAAGTAGGTGAAAAAAATTGTCAAATTCTTTGATTGAACATGTTGGTTGAAAATTAATTCAAAGAAGTTTTTCTATGTAATTAATACTCTCAAAGATGACACCATAAGTTAGTTTTCATGCATTCTGTGATTAAAACTGTCTCAATGGATTTAATATTCACATGGGTGAACACTCAATAAAAGTAACACAAACAAAGAGTCACTTCTGTTGTTATACTTATTGATCCCTCATCGTTGAATACGTTTCTTGGGTAATCTACGTAAGTAAGCCTTATTTCAAAAAACCCTGAAACAATTACATTGTAAACAGTTGATGATCCCAACAAGAGAAAATTTACACGTAGTACCATAATAACAAAGTGTATGTAAAGAAGGGAGAAAAACACTGAAAAAATTATATAAATTGCATTGACAGATATTGGGAAATAAGTGACTGAAGTGACACAGAAAAATGTTTGGAAAAGTTTTTTACGTGTGTCTAGTGTTGAAAGCTGTATAGCTTTCTAGACATATATATGTGTGCGTGTGTGTGTGTGTGTGTGTGTGTGTATATATGTGTGCGTGTGTGTACATATATGTGTGTGCGTGTGTATGTATATGTATGTGTGTATACATATGTGTGTATATATATATAAATATATATGTGTGTGTATATATATGTATGTGTGTATATATATAAATATGTCTCTGTGTGTATATATATGTATGTGTGTATATATATATGTATGTGTGTATATATATAAATATGTGTGTGTGTATATATATATAAATATGTGTGTGTGTGTGTATGTATATATATATATATGTGTGTGTGTTTGTGTATATATATATATACACGTGTGTGTGTGTGTGTCTCCTTACATCTATATCAGTTGACGTGTATTTATCTAGGATATGCCACCCAACCCAAAAGATAGATATTTACACCTGTGAACAATTTTGGAGATGAAGCTAATTGATGAAACACCCTGCAATTATAAATCATAGGCAATTCCCAGCCATTTACATAAAAAGAACAATTCTGGTATTTTACTTGACTATATTTCAAAATAGCAGTAAGCGTGTTACATGGTACATGCATAAGAAATGCATAGATGGTGAAGAATAGAATGGTATCCAGCAAAGATTCCAATAATACCCCACTTAATGCTACCCCACTTAGCACTGATTGGCTACTACTGTCTCTTTTCCAATATTTTTCCTAATAGATTTAGTAATGATAAATTTCTGAGATAAATAATGAATCATAAAAGATAGCATCATGGATAGTCCTTGAAATAATTGTGTATTGTACACTATGGTTAATGTGCCATGTGTATGAGAATCATCATCATCATCATCATGATCAGTCTTTTAGTGTCCGTCGTTGGACATAGACCTTCCCCTGGATTTGCCACACTTCCCTATCATGGGCGTCACGGAGCCAGTACTTCCTGAACTTGTCTAGCTTGTCTTTCCATCTAATATTCTGCCTCGGCCTCAGTTGCGCATGTGATCTCGGGGGATCCATGTTGTGAGTCGCGATGTCCATCGATTGTCTGCCATTCTTGTAACATGGCCAGCCCACTGCCATTTGAGATTTTTAATGGATTCTATGATGTCCCTAAGTCTTGTCTTTTCTCAGATGTACTGTGCTGTTTTGTAGTCTCTCCATGTGAGGCCCAGCATTATTCTTTCATATACACTTTGCATGGTTCTCAATTTACGGGTTTGTCTCTTGGTTAGGTTCCATGTTTCAACTCCATAAGTGACTATTGGGAGGACGCATTGGTTATACACCCTTCTCTTTAGGATTAATGGGATCTTGAGAATAAACACTCACAAATACACAACAATTTATCATGTAATGATATAAACAATAATATTTTACCATCTCCAGAAAGTAGCTGCTGGATGGGATACAATCTATTTCATCTTGTTGAGGTTCAGCAACAACATAATATATTTTGAAATGATAACTGGCACAATCTCTATTCATGCTGTGTTATAATGACCCCTTATAGTGTTGTTTTGTTTAGCTCTGCATTTTTCAGGAATGTGACGAGAAGGCAAACCAAGATATTACTGTATCAGAAAGGAAAACCTGGTTCTTGCAGAGACACATTGTCCGATGTATCAGAGAGAAAAAACCTGGTTCTTACAGAGGTTCATGATAGAGTTGTTAGTGTTAAACAAACATGCTTAACTAAGAAAGAAATGTTTGTATTTTGTTGCATTATGAAAAAAAAAAAGGTTAAAAACGAATCCAATGATTATTCAAGACTAAGATTTTCAGGCATTCTTTTCTAAGGCAGTATTATATTCTGAATGTTGTCTTTTTAGAGAGACTACTGGGTACAGGAGCAAAAAAAACATTAGAGAGATGAAAGCCGCTTTCTAAATGCCCCTATCACCCCCACCAAAAAAATACTAAGGAACAAAGTCTCCTCCCCTCTTATCTATTTGTGCATTTGTACTAAAAACTTACCATAAAAATGTTACTGTCAGCTTGGAGATAAGTACATCTTTGGTGGCGCCACAACAGACAAGTGCTGGATGAGATGGTGTCAATGTTTACCTATTATAATGCAAAGTCTGTCTGTTTTTGTAGTTCTTTGAGTCTGACACTTCCTTATTTATTTTTTTTCTATCCAAAAGGAAAAACTTTTAATCAAAACTAGAAAGCAGAGAGTGCATACCTCTGTCAACACCGTACACTAAGTAAAAACTGGATTAAAGAAACAAAAACAAGGGGTGAACTTTATAAAAACAAATTTTGAGTTACATCCCTTGGAATTCAAATCTACCCTTTTTATCAACTGTTCATTTTTAATCTCTCTTCCTGCAGAATGATGAAAGATATCTTTCGAGCTAAAAAAACATCAATGGATCCATCCCCTAAATTGATTGCTTTTTATGAAGCGCATGGCCCAAGTTTCCTCAAAATTTCCTCGAAATTCATTAAAAACTTTTGTAGATATTGTGTGGACAGATGGAAGAACAGACAGACATGTGAATCTGTGTACCTCTTCTAACTTTGATGGCAGAGGTAAAAAAAAAACTGGCTCTATCTTCCTGGATTAATATATATTTATTCGGAAAGTATGTAGCAATTTTCAACAAAACAATTAACTTCAAAATACTCCCCCCCTTGGGATCTCACACATTCACCTCAGTGTCCGTTTCATTCTTCAAATGGTCTGCCAACTTCACTTTTTGGATCAGTTGCTGTTGAATCCTTCATAATCTCTTCCATGGTATTTTAATGGTGATTTTAGCTTTAGGAAGAGCTAGAAGTCATCGGGAGCCAAATATTCAAGGACAATATTTTACTTCATTTTTCAAGAAATTACTTCATTTGGCTAGAAATGGCATGCTGTGCTGTTTGATGACATCTGGTGACCCCTCAAATAGCTTATGTCACAACTAGATGTCTTGTGAGTCTTCATGCCAAAATTTGGGTCAATGGGCCATATTGTTTTAGAGTGAAAGCAGCGCAGACAAACAGAAACCTAGGATATTAGTGAAGATACATTAAACAAATCTATAAGAAATACAAAAGATTGGTTAAACCTATATCATAAAAATTGATTTTAGTTAAACCTGATTGATAGGTAAGTGGTTCTTTGTGCATGCAACATAGACGAAAAAATAAATCTTTGCTTAATATCAACTTCAAGTATATGTTACTTATAAACGAAGCATTTGTAATTGTTGTGAGTGAATTTGATATGCCTCAATCTTTGGCATTTGACTGGCAGAAATGTAATGTTCAGAAGAAAATCAATTTTTAAGTGGTAGGATTAGTATGTATCTATAAGTTGTTATGCCTATTGACAATATTCCAGAAACCAGTCTTTAATCTCTTTCTCTTCCCCAACCTTGTTACTTATATTCACTCCAGTCAATGAGATGTTAGGCTCTGTGTATAAATACAGAGTCGTTTTATCATTATCATAGATAATGTCAGCAAATGTTCATTGATTTCAAATTCAGTCAATCCAAAACACTTTATTTAAAATCAATTCACAGATTAATATAAATTTTACATTAATTTTTTAGGTCAAGTTGTGACAATAAATTTAACTCTTAAATTCACACAAAGGAAATAGATAGTCAATGTCAAGGCAAATAACTTCTGATAGAAATGATCTCCCTTGAACCTTTAATTTTTTTAGTTTTTTTATTCAATTCTCAGACAAGTTCCAACTTTTTTATGCCATTCATTGAAGAGTTCCATTGTTGATTACAAGCAGTTTATGAATTTAAGAATTAACAACATTAAATTGCTCATCTATCTACTCTGTAATCATAGGTATAAATATTTACTTATGTGTATATTTTTCTAACAGTATGTACATCATTTGATCAGACAGTTTATGTCAAACAGAATATGATATTTGTTCTGTCGGACATAAACTGTCAAATCTAATGATTTACTTAGCAAAATGGGAACATGTATACACATATTTAAATATTCATGCGTAGAACCGCAGAATCGAGAGATGAGCAATTTAAACGCACTATCTCAGACTCCTGCCTATCAGCAGTGTTGTTAGCTTAGTTGGTTAAGCAGAGTCATATCAAGACTGCTTCCTAGTTGGCGCGGGGTTCTTGTCCTGTATGTTGCTCATTTTTTAATTCATTTACATGGCTGGCTGTTTGATTTGCTACTGGTTAGCTCTGGTGCCAGATGAAATATATTCCTAATCAGAATTATCTCAGAACAATGAATGTGAATCTATAACATTAAATGTAAGTTCTTCCAATTTTTTGCTTAAAGTTATCAGGTGGTTATTGTTGTATAAAAGACCCTGTCTCAAAGTGATCCTGATAAACATCTTCATATATATATATATATATATATATATATATATATATATATATATACATACATTATATATATATATATATATATATATATATATATATATATGTGTGTGTGTGTGCAAATATAAGTATAACTTGTGTGTGTAGATATATGTATAACTTACCATCCAAGTCAATTATTAAACTATAGCATCAAATTTTGAAGACAGTAAAAAAAAATTTGTTTGAAGAATAAATACAGTCAGAATAAATCCTGTTTATGACATTGCTGGAAAACAGCTAAAATAGAGTAAAATAACATCTAGAAATACTTAGATTCTAGAAAATCTAGATGTTATTGATAAACCTGTCAAAATAAGCCCCCCCCCCCAAGTCTAATGAGGTTCTTTTTCCAAAATTTGAAAAAAAAATTTAAGAACAGGTCTAGTGGAGTAATGATGTCAGTTTTCAAATCTGTAGACAAAATGGTATGGCCAGGACAGCTGGAATGCATAAGGAAGCACATGAACATACATGTACACATATAAAAAAGAATAGAACCTTTTGCTATGTTTAATTGAATATATATGCATGATTTTATGTGTATATATATATATATATAATTGTGTCATCCACAAACAGCTGTTTCGATGTATTACATCTCTTCAGTGTGGCTATAGACATTCCATTATCCCATCCAGTACTGCGAAGCAGAATTGAAACCTTCACTTCAGACCTGTAGGCCGATATCCTATCTCTGGACTACAGAACTGGACGGTCAGTAAGGCTGAATTTAAGTGTTATATTTATATTACACAGAAATCCCTTATCCACCAGAGTGCTCAATTCCTATAGAAGAGCATTGCATAAGCCCACAGTGGATGAGTTACCTCACTTAAAGAGTGCTCAACCCTGAATAGAGGAGCATTAATAATTGTGTCATCCACAGACAGCTGTTTTGATGTATTACATCTCTTCAGTGTGACTATAGACATTCCATTATCCATTATATATATATATATATATATATATATATATATATATATATATATATATATATATATGTGTGTGTGTGCATTGTTGTGTTCTAGTATTGCAAAGTAAAAATAATTTTGATATTTTGTAATAAATTGTTTTATGGAATATTTACAAACTTATTCACCAATACTGCAAAGTAAAAGATGATTTATTATTTCAACAAATAGTTTTATAGTTTGTTTACAAACTCATATTCAGCGATACTAAAACAGAATAATTTCACTTTTTATAATAAATTGTTATAACTCGACAGCTTATTCCTATGAATTATAAATCATCAAACTGAACTACTGAAGTAAATTGATTCATTAAAATAATCCAACTAAAAGAAAATTTTACTTTCTGTATTTCAATAAATTGTTTTAATTCCTTAGTTTGGTTTTATCAGTTCTTTGTTGCGCCAAAATATTCTCAGTTATCTGTGTGCCAAGTTATTCTTGCGTCTAGCTGTTGTGAGCCAAGAAGTTGGCTGTCAGATGTCAATGCCAGGAAGACTTGTGCTGAGATGTCGAGTAACAGTGTAAATTTATGCATGATTGTGTGTAAATGTTTGCATGTAAATATGTGTATATTTGTGTAACAATGTTCATATGAATATATGTATAATTGAGTATGTGTACATGGATACATTTATAATTGTGTGCATGCAAGTACAGATATCTGCTGCTTTTCAAAAGTTTGCTTTACACTACATCTTTCACCCTTATAAAAAAGGTAAAAATCAGAATAATATTTGTTTTGCAGTCAGTACCTCAGTCTCCTGTACTCCCAACCAACTCACTTACTCAACCTAAAATAGCATCATCACCCACCATTTTGGTGGTCTGGGAATGCTCAAAGATTTTTCTTGTATGAATGAATGTTAATTGCTCATTTTCTTATGTAATTGTTTTTGGCTGACAAAAGATTTCAGTAGGATCTTTCTATTTTCACATAGGAGGGAAACACATACTTAGATGATGATGATGATGATGATGATGATGATGACTTGTATTTTAGAGCTGTGTTAATATTCTTTCTTAAATCTTCAAATTCCTCTATGTACAGTGCAATCAAGTATAATTACAATATAAAATACAATGATAGATAAAAATTACAAAAAACAGGACTTATGGGCGGGAATTATTTAGAGGAGGAGCTCTAATGAGAAGAGAGCCTCCCCCCCTCCTGAAATCCTAGATTATATAATCAGAGTATAGAATTCAGAAAAGAGATAAATAATGTGCTGACATTCAAATAAATAAGGTTTATCTGATTCTCTATTGTAGGGAAAAGATATATTCTTGTAGGTGTTCTTAAGATTCTTTTTGAATGAATACTTAGTTGTAAAAACATCCTGTAGCAGCATTCAGTCCTTTGAAGCTACTACGTCTTTTCCCGGTTGAATGTCCTCCCCTGCCTCCGTTCCTTGCCAGATCTTATCTCCCCAGCGTCTTTGAGGTCTACCCACAGCCTACCAAACAAGTTTGTGCAGTGACGGCTTTTACAAGCTTTATAGTTGCTTGATTCCACAACTGCAAATTCTAGGGCTCTTCGTACAGATGTTCCTTCAGGCAGCTCAGGTATATGACCAAACATTGATTACCATTGATATCTATAGTACTAGATCAAATGGTATATATATATATATATATATATATATATATATATATATATATATATATATATATATGTGTGTAAATGTGCATGTCTCACTCTATCTTTCTTTCTATCTATCTATACACTTGTATACATCACACGCGAGGAGCTACCTAGGTGTTTGGGGAATGTAGCCGTGGAAAAAAACCCTAGTTTCCTACATTTCCTTTGAAGTATTCCCTTAGTGATGGTGAGTGAGCAGACTGGCTCTCAAAGGATAACAACAACATTTGATGGTATATAAAATCCCCCATCCCCCTCCCCCAATGGTTTAAAGGGTGAACCTAAACTTTGTTTACCTCCCCAGCATAGGTCAGAACTTGAGTGTTGAGAACACTTTGTGATAGAATTGAGGAATTTAGGGGAGTGCATTTTAATCACCTCTCCCCACATGGTTCCAACCATACCATTGATATTTCCATCAAGGTAACTTGACTCTACCACCACTGCTGCTTATATTACAAGGTAGAAAGAAGCAAAACTTGATGGTGATGATTCATAATGTCCTTCGGAACGTTTTTTCCTAATATTATTTTGACAGTCATTATACTACATGTTATTTTGTTTGTATATGGAACATAGATTTCTAATATCTGTTTTTTTTTTTGTTTTTCAGGATCACATAATCAGGAGTTATTCCCCTTGACTGGAGGATCTGTATAGTAATTACTGAATAAGAGGAATTACAAAAAAGGTTATAAAAAAAAGCAAAAACTCCAAGTATTTTTTCCTATTCTACAAAGAAACTTTTCTTACTAAATCTGAAGTAAATTTGAAAGGTGGAAATAAAAACAAATCAAAAAAGAAATACCTCCTTCTTTGAGAAAAAAAAGAAAAGGAAAGTGTAACCATGGAGATGGAAATAGTATCAGATGATGATGCTTGTGGTGTTAGCAATTCTCAAAACACAGTTCGCAGAATCATGTCCGAGGGTATTCTTCAGAACGATGACGGCGATGCAGAAAAGTTTGATCCCTACCGTGCTCTTGAACGATCCCAGTCAGACGCTTCTCTGATTCAGAACTACGAAAGCGGAATCACCACATCAGTTGACACAGGCGATGACGATAATGTCCGCGTTCGAAACATTGGCCACAAAGTGTCCGAGTGTTCGACAGTGTATTATGATTTGTCCAAGGCTGTCGAATGTGAAGTTAGCAAAACTCAGAAGGTACGGCCCCGGACACCACGGGCCTTGGAGACCATACCGCAGGATGAAGAACTGCAGATCGATAAGCCAGTGAAAAACTTCTCTAGATCAATAAGCAGTGAAAGTACATCAAGTATCTATGAAGATACATCTTCCTCCTACACACAGAAGATGTGTAAGGAGGAGAAGAGTTACAGCTTCTCATCGTCCTCCACCTCGATGAAGTATACAAAATCCGGTAATCAACAGGAACAATTTGTCTCCAAGAGTAAAACTACCCTTAAGTCAACCATGCAGATGTATTCAACTGAACTGCGTGAAAAAATTCATGTTCTGCATTTGGGTTCAGCACCTGAGCAGATCAGTGCCCTCCGGGAAATGCTTGTCTTGATTGAAAATGCTTGGTCGTCACCTGTTTATGGTCGGGACCTAGCCTATGGCCTGTGCGACATTATCCGAAGTGAAGGTGCTCTGGACCGGATTGTCAGCAACTGCGGTTCCTCCAACAAGGACTTGCTGCGGGCTTCGGGCCGAGTCCTCGAGCAGATTATGACCACTGAAAACCGGGAGGCAGTGGCCAAAAACGGTCTGGAGACAGTAGTCAAGATGACGTACAACACAAAAAATATGTGTGATATGGCCCGCACCTCAACAGGAATTCTCGAAAGCCTTTTCAAAACATCCGAAAGAACATGCGGTGAAGTGATCAAACTTGGAGGTCTGGACGTTGTACTGCACTGGTGTCGTTTCTCCGACCGATTGACCCTTCGACACTGCGCCTTTGCCCTTGCAAATCTTGCCCTGTATGGAGGGCCAGAGAATCAAGAGTTGATGATTAAGCACAAAGTAGCTGAATGGCTTTTTCCTTTAGCATTTAATGACGATGACAGTATTCGTTATTATGCTTGCCTTGCCATTTCAGCTCTTGTGTCCAACAAGGAAATCGAGGCTGCAGTTGTCAAGTCTGGCACGATGGATTTGGTACTGCCTTTCATTGAGAACCATACACCAGAAGAGTTTGCACAGATTGACCAGTCACATCGCCATGGAAGTGCGAGAGAGTGGCTCAGCCGACTAATCCCTGTGCTGTCAAGTAAAAGGGAAGAAGCCCAGGCGTTGGCAGCTTTCCACTTTGCTATGGAGGCAGGAATAAAAGCAGAGCAGGAACACAAAGACGTAAGTGCTAAGTCTTTAATTACAACTGACACTGATCCTCAGCAATTTCGTGTATAGAGAGGTATGCAGTGAAATACTGTTATTGTTTTCAGTTTGTTATTATTCCTGTAAACTCCTTGTGGAGCATAAGGCCATAACCACACCACATCAACGCACTCAGTTCTTGGCAATTCCCTTTAGCTAGGTCCATATCAGTCCTGCCACCTTAGTCTCATTCTTGATCTCTTCAGGTCTACTTTGGCCTGCCAACCCTTTTTCCCCCCTGTGGATACTAGTCCCTCACTTGAGCTGATATACTACTCTCAAACAGTATTCTGATTTTCCATGAAAATATTTTTTTTCTTTTTTTGCCTTTGTTATTAGAAGATTGTTTAGTGAACTGGTTTTCTGTAGGCTTCCACCAGTATGTGTCATAAGCCCTTCTGAAGAGAAATCTTCCAACCAGTCTCTCACTTGGGTGATAGCCGGAGTAATCCGCAGACTGATGCTGTCTCGGTTCACTAGCCAGTAGTTTTTATAGAATGGAGTAGCTAGCCCAAGGCCAACTCTCTTCCTTCAGCCAGGCTTGGGACCTGCAAGATGACCCCAAAAGAACATCTTGAAGGAGTTGATATACCATTATCATATGCCTAGTAACACAATACACAGGTTGCTAAGATTCAAAAATAGCAGAAGATTGTGCTTGAAATTTGGAAAACACAACACACTTTCTATTGTTCTTCCTGTTTTCCTTTTTACCAATGCATAATGACCAATTAGGATATATTTTTTGATGATTGTGTTCTTGGCCCAATAACAAAAGTTGCATATACCAGCACTTATTGTATTCTTCTTCATGTCACCGATGAAGATGTAACAATAAGTTGCAATATATTTCTATAGTTAAAATAATATGCAATACATTTCTGTGGTAATAATCAGTTGCAATGCATTTCTATAGTAAAAATCAGTTGAAATGTATCTTCTGTGAAAATAAGTTGCAATGTATTTCTCCTATAATATCAATTGCAAGAATTTCATACTGTTGAAAATCGATTGCTATGCATTTCTTAAGTAAAAATCATGAACAAAGCATTTCCATAGTAAAAATCATGAACAATGCATTTCTGTAGTAAAGATCAGTTTCAATGTATTTCTCCTGTAAAAATCAATGTCAATGCATTTCTATTGTAAAAATCAGTTACAATGCATTTCTATAATGAATATCACATTCAATGCATTTCTTTGTAAACTCACTGCCCTATTTATCAGAGTTGATTATTTTTTTTGTTAAATTCTGTATTTATCTATAATTTTGTTATACGGTTATAGCATAAAGTTTGATGATAGATAGTCAGGATTCCATTCTTGTCACTTGTCTGCCTGATTGTCTGGTATGCTGGATACTTTTAGTTCTTCATGTACCCACAAAAAAACAACAACCTTGAAAGATGTTTTTATGTTATGCCCCCCCCCATTTCCTTTTTTTTTCATGTTTTGTTCACCTTGAGCTTTTTCAGTGGCAAATGAGTGGCAGATAGTAAAAAGAGACTACACACATTCACTAAAACACTAAATCTACTACTTAGTACTACAAAGAAATGACTTACAAACAAGATGTTCCCGGCTACTACCATTATCTCTAGGATTACATCTGACACAGATAAAAGAAATTTTTGTGTTCATGAAACAGTCTTTGATGCACAACACTAACCTATTGACAACTTGTGTATAAAAACTGCAGGAAGAAAAAGTGGGTTATGCATTTTGGACCTCATCCAAGCTAATGTTTACTCTGTTTTACATCAGGTGTTTCACTCAGCAGTTCATCAGAAATCAATATTGGAAATATAAGTTTAAAATATGTTCTTGTAAGTCCTCAGTTCTACCTCAGGACCAAACACAGTGATATTTAGAAACACTAGACTACTAGACTACTATTGCATATTGTCTTCTTTTTGAATATCCATTAAACAATGTCATCAAGTAGAAAAATCAGTAAAAACTTCATGTTGGAAACTGTCAACCAAAACTGTCAGCATAGATTTCTTCAGTTTTTAAGTGGATCTGGCTGGCTGACTATCTATATCTATCACACATACAAGCCACACCAATGAAGCTCGTGGGCTGAAAATTTCAACATTTACTCCTTATTATGTCTAGAAAATTCCCCACCCAAATAGGTTTTTAGTTTGAGTTGAATTGATCTCTTGCTTTTCAAAAATTCAGACTTTTTAGTGATCATTGACCAACAAAAGACAAGAGAAGTAAATTATTCATTGATCACCCCTTTTTCCAATTTTTTAGTCCAAAAACAATTGATCACTCCCAACACGACATGCTGCCAAAAGATGCTTGTCATGTGACAGTTTTTATTGAGTGACTAACCAGACCTGTCCAAAGAGATAATTTATTAATTGTCCCTACTTTTCAATTTCATCTTAATTTTTAGTCGCTTTTATCACAATTTTGACTCATGCCATAATTCTACAAGAAAACAGCACAAAATAAAGAGAGGGTCTCCGGTGAGAATAGACTTCATGTCTTTTATATCAGGGAAAGTCCCGTTCATGCCTAACTGCTATAACCACTCTTGTCATCACTGCCGTGTTGTTTTCATATCAGATCTAGTAGACTCAATAAAACCATTTTTATTATTTATTCTTATTAGATGAAATATTGTAGATATTATGTTTTAATACCTCTTCTGATAATTAGAATAAAGAATAAAAATCAATTTATCAAAGCAGTTTTTAATAATTCCTCATATAAGTTACTGGGAAGATAAGCTTCAAGTTTCATTCAAGTTTCATTCCTGTTACTGTTACTATAAATATGAATGAATGATTGTTGGACAGGCTAAGTTGTAAGGACGGAAGACTTTTTTGATTTAAAAAGACCCTACCCTTAAGCTGCAAGGGGGTAAAAATTACTTGATACCCTAAGCACAGCCCAAAAATGGTGCCCCCCGCCCCACCTCAGACTCCCATTGCTTATCTGACAAGATTTTCAAAAATTAAAAATTCCTGAAGAAATGATAGTTATATTCATTTAAAACCTAAAAATATGTTGGAAAAAAAAAGATTTTCCCTCAGAAATATACTACTTCACTGAATCAAATCTTTACCAATGAAACTTGTATAACAACTAGTTTTCTACAAAAGACTTTGTGTGGACGATTGAATCATTTGAATGCTTGAATTGACTATTTATGAGAGAAAAAATTCAATTCTAAATTCAAACTTTCATTTTAAACAATTTGAACAACATAATTCAACGCAGGAAACTGCAAGAAACCTGCCGTGCCCCCTCCTCTCTTGAAGCCCACATCATCATCATCAGTCTTCTAAAGTCCGTCGTTGGATATAGACCTTCCGCAGGATCTGCTATGTTTCTCTATCATGGGCGTTGCGGAGTCAGTAAGCTGTGCTTATTTATCTTAATGGTTAATCCTGGGCTATAAGCTGGCTACAGCCACCGAAACAAAGAGGCCTCACAAGAGATACAGGGATTCCCTCCTGAGAAGTGCAGGCTGCCGACAAACAGACATGGTTTGACAAAAGTCTTCCGGGTTACCTCCCTTAGTGAATCCAAATGCAAAATCAGATGAGAGGGGAGCAGGCTGTGCAATATGATTGGTATTTTCTTCAGCCATCTGTCTTCTCTTGCATTCTTTAAGCAAAAATTGTCTATGAGTCCCCTCCAAAATCTTAGTTTACAAGTCCAAGCCATCATGATGAGTTCATTTATAACTGTAAACTTCTGAATTTTGAAAGTGGAAATTTACCTGCTATATATATTGATTGTAACCATTTGCAACAAATTTTTGTAATAAATACGATTTGCAATGCATTTCTTGGATGAAGTTTACTTTTTGCACCCTAAGATTGACTGCTTTACAAAAGGACACATTTGACTTGACACTGTGTAATGTCATTCAAACATCACTGTCTTGAAAACAAAGAATTAACACTTGTTTATGGAAGTTACTTACCCTCAGATAAACGAATCAGTTTTCATTAGGAAAAGGAATTTTTGTCCTTACAATACTGTGAAGAAATTTTCTCACAAAATAGTTGTAGTATCGTTATTTTCCTATAATAATTATGCAAACTGTTCCCAACACTCAGTGCAATACTACAGAGAAAGCTGCTTATTGTGATTACTTTGAAGAGGGGCTTTTAGGTAAAAATAACCAGTCGATAACAATAAACAAAACATGGAAATTGGAACAATTTACATTCAAGTTCATGAATTCATTGTTTTAAACAACTTTACATTATAAAAAGTTGATATAAAATTAATACAAAATTTTTGTGAATTTTTTTTACTCATTTTAAATAAAGTGTGTGAGGCCAACTGATAACATTATCCGTGATTATAATAAACTAGAATACGCCCATTAAAAATAACAGGGTTATGTATGTATGGATTGGCATTAAAGAGCCTAAAACTATTTTATTTGGTAATTTATTTGTAATGATTCAAATATCCAAATTTCAATTTCTTAAGTCTCAACCCAACTCAAAATTGTTTTAATGAGTGTGACCAGACATAAAGTCTTAAGAGTTTCTATGTTGTAATCTTTATTGTGATGTCATGATAGGAAGGTGAATTAACCAATGAGATCAGTGTGCAAACAAAGAGAAGAAATTTGTATACATACATATTTAATGTTTAGATGGCTTTCTCTGTGTTTGAAACTATGCT
The DNA here is from genome assembly GCA_963457665.1 of Thysanoteuthis rhombus. Lineage (NCBI taxonomy): Eukaryota > Metazoa > Mollusca > Cephalopoda > Oegopsida > Thysanoteuthidae > Thysanoteuthis > Thysanoteuthis major. The sequence continues at coordinate 31,611,979 of OY735242.1, read as the reverse complement.
CTTCTGTTAAATATACACTCATAGACATGAGCTACAAATAATTTAGGTAACCTGTATTGATGGGTTACCACTGCAGACTTGGAACGGCATTTAGATTCTAATTCTGTTACTAACCTGAATCTCTTCATTGACACATGATCCACATCAAACTGAATAAACAGAGATCAATAAATTTATTTGGCTAAGCAAACAAGGTTTTTGTCTGGCAGGAAACATTGTTACAACTTGTAAGCGATTTAGTTTTTGAAGTACGTTTTCATTGCCAACTCTTGGTAAGCATACTTGCTCATACAGCTTGAGTGGTACAGCAGTGGACTAGTAAGCAATAGGCTTGACTCATTAATTGTGAATGACTGAAATTTCAGTCATTGCACATCTATAGTTAATTAAACAATAAGATTTCTATTTCATTGTAATTAAGAACAACTCAGTTCTATCTCTGAACCGGAGCTATCATCCAGTAATTGATAACTCTAACTCTTCTCTACATTCCACAGGTAAATGGGTTAAGATTCTTTGTTGTATATCAAACTGTGAGATCTTGTTCAGGAGGTATGAGTGGCCTAATGGTTAACGGCACAGAAAATGGATTTGTGGAACAGAGTTCAAATCCCAGCTGGGACAAATAGCTGGTGTAAATAGCAGGGCAGTTAGATTACTTTAGCCCTGTAGGGTAGTCATTCTTGAAGCCTGTGAAAACCCACAATTTCTATCAATATAATCAAGTCTCCATTGATTGTTCTAGAAATCGGAGAAGAATCATCGCTTCATGTGTCATGTGAAACAAGAGAACCGGAACAGAGCATAGAAACCAAAGCGTGGGTGTCAATAGGGTGGTTAGGTGAACAGGAAATCTACCTCTCCCTGAATCAGGCCTTCTCTTTGTGGACAAAGGGCTTGAAAGTTAGAACCTTACAGTCGATAAAAATAATAGTGTTGTACAATTGTTTTACATAACCTCAACTCGATGATCTCATATCAAAAGACTATTGTTATTTACTGATAACAGGGTTGCTGCTAAGATATACTCTAAATATATCCTCCCCTCTACTCAGAAATATGTTCTTTTACCCCACCCCCTAAAAGTGGCAGTGAACACCCAGGTAATCAAAAAAGGATTATCAATTGATAAGTTACTTCTCTCGCCCTTTGTTAGGGCAATAATCACTGAAAAAAATCTGAATAAGGGTCTAATTTAGTATAAATTCACATTGCAAATTGAACCCCCAACTGAAAACCTATTACCGAGGAATTTGAAAAAAAAAAGCCTCCCTCTAGACATGAATTGGAGTAAGTGTAAAAATCTACAACCCTCTAACTCTATTTGTACAGCTAGACCCACTTAAAAACTGAAGAAACCTATGGTAATTGTTTTGATTGATTGTTTTCAATGAAGTGTTAATTAATTTTTCTATTTGGTGGTATCGTTTAATACAAATAATGTACATTCAAGAAGAGGACAATTCGCAATAGTAGTCAGTCTAGTGTTTCTAAATATCACTATGTATGGCTTTCGGGTATAACAGAGGACATATAAGAACATATTTTAAAGTTATATTCTCAATATTATTGATTTCTGAAACACTTGATATAAGCCAAAAAAAAAGAGCCAGCATCTGTGAAAGACAGAATGATATACAGATTTTATATTTTAGATTCAATTTACTACATTTCAGTATGTCTAGCTCAGGTGTGGTGGTCTTGATTGCAGGCCAACTCTAAATCAACTTTCGGTTAGATTAAATAAAAAAAGAAACAGGATGATTCTCAGATCTTTTACTCTGTGTCTCTGCCAAGTGGACATTCACATAAAGGGTAATCCATTGATTAGATCCAGTTGTCCATCCGGATTTATCTTGAGAGCAAACAAGCTGGGGAACTTCATTCAAAAGCATGTGCCGATAGCCGACCACTGATATGAAAAGTCAACAGGAAACCGAGGCTTGCTTTCTGACGGTATCAAATGCCGCTAAGGGTGTGGGACATCCGAGGGCATGACCTCAGTGCATCATATTGCCAGGTCTTTTCAGAAACCCTGCTAATGTTTGGCTTTATTATGTAACCAGGCACCCTGAGCCCTAAATAGCAAACTGGCTGGTCGGCCTAATTAACAGCCCCCTCTTTCTTACATATCAGATTAGATAGTGTAATGGTTAGCAGATTTGCCTAACACAGGTTCCTCGTTCGATTCCTCATATGGTATGAGTGAAGAGTGGGAAAACCTCTTCATTAGGACGAATTTTCCTGTGCATTCAGCAGCTAATTGAGTACACTCTAATCCCTTCAGTGGACTTGCATCCTGCCATAAGGATGGTCATAAGTAAACTTGTGAAAATAAAGTCCTGGTCTCAACCAGACTTGAGACTTGCAAGGATCACTAAGCTAATGCAAAAAATAGAAATCAAAACTGTGTCTGGCTAGCTGGTTGGCTGGTTATACATGTATCATGCATAAGAGCTACACAAATAGAGCTAGAGGGCTGAAAATTAAAAAATTTTGTCATTATATCGTTTTTGTTTTTATTTTTTGAAAATTAGGTTTTTAGGGAGGGATTCAATTTGCAATGTATATTTATGCTAAATTGAACCTTTAGCTTAGTTAAGACTTATTTAGTGATCACTGTGATGGAAGTGACATTCATTGATCATCCTTTTTTCGAATTTTTTAATTGATCACCTCCAATATAGTGTGCTGCCTAAATACATTGATCATGTGATAGTTCCTATTGAGGGACTAATCAGACCTGTTATTTAGTTAATTACTATTTGAAGATTAGTTTTGGCATGACCACAATTATGAGGAACCCAATGAGGAATGAACTGAGTAATCAGCAGTAATGATCTTCAAAACCAGATTGCCCAACATTACTCGAAAGATGCCTGCTTTTCTTTAGAAATAAATGGCCAACAGAATATTAGCCCCCATTCATTTTTATTCACCAGATTTATTACTGTAAACAAAAAATGAGACTTTTCTCTCACCATACTAATTTTTACACCTGAAGAAGGCTGTAGAACATATCAGCTGAAATGTTGTGATAACAAGAGAAACACAAAAAATGAATTCTGTAAAAAAGTGGCCCTTCTCATTCCATATGTATTCTACTCATGTAGAAGGTTGTTGAATGGATTGGCTGAAATGTTGCTGTTACAACAAAAGCAAAAAAAAAAGGCCAAATAACTCTTAGAAATTAGATATCTTCTCTATAAAAGAGGTGGGGTCATCATTACTGGGATCAGAGCTGGCTTTAAACTTTCTTCACTTAAGAAGTAAATATTAACGTTTTCAGGCCTCTAGCTATAGTGGTGCAGCCTATGCATATGATACATTCATACATAGCCAGCAAAACCAACTTGATAACTTGTGTTGAGAGTAATCATAGTTGTGGTTCTCAAACTTTATTGTATGACGGCACACTAAGGAATATGTGTGACTTACACCAGCACTCAAATAGTAAAAATCGAATAGATTAGACAAAAACATTTCAGTTACCAATGAACAAAACTTATATATATATATATATATATATATATATATATATATAAGCTTACTGTTATACATACTCATCACTTCTTTTTCTTTTCATCTGTTGTTAAAAAGGTCAAAATCTCAAAAAATCTAGTGATAAAATCACTAGATTAGTAAGTTTTTGGCAGAAGCAGAACAGGCATGAAACCCGTACTTGACTCATTCAAGGCATGAAATATATTTGTGCATATTTGGGAGATAGTTCATCATCAGTCTTTTAACATTCGTCGTTGGACATAGACCTTCTCCAGGATTCGCCACACTTCTCTATCATGGGCATTGTGGAGCCAGTATTTTCTGAATTTATCTAGCTCGTCTCTCCATCTAAAACTCTACCAGCCTCAGTTGCGTATGTGATCTCTGGGGATCTATGTCGTGAGTCATGATATCCATCAGTTGTCTGCCAATCTTGCAACATGGCCAGCCCATTGCCATTTGAGTTTTTTAAATAGATTCTATGATGTCCCTGAATCCTATCTTCTTCCTGGTGTATTGTGCTGTCCTGTGGTCTCTCCATGTGAGGTTGAGCATAATTCTTTCATGTGCACGTTGTATGGGAGATAGATAAGGCACACTAAATGTACTACACCTCACAGTTTGAGAACCACCAAATTACAGAATATGATTAGTAGCTGTTGACCTAAACTATCACAAAGGTTTTCTAAGTTTTAAGTAGGTCTGGCTGGCTATGTGTGTATCACTCATACAAGGCTGCTCCAGTGAAGATGAAGAGCTGAATTTGAACTTTTACTTCTCATTATATCTAAAGAAAACAATTTTTTTTATCTTTGAAATTCCTCCCCTGATAGGTTTCTAATGAGGATTTCAATTTGCTATGTAAGTTTATGCTATATTGTGTCTCTGACAGCATTCACACTTGTTTTTTGAAATTTCTGAATTTTTTAGTGATCACTGCCCAAGAAAATGCATGAGAAATAATTCATTCATTCATTCCATTTTATAATTTTTTAATTGATCACCCCTACATAGCATGCTGCCAAAGGATGTTGATCACATACTGGTTTCTATTTAGTGACTAACCAGATATGTTATTTTAAAATTTACTATTGAATCGAAAGAAAATTAAACTTGAAATAGAGAATAAAAAAATTAATTTCCAAAAATCCAAATTCTAACGCTAAAAATAAGAAAGAATGATAATCAAATCAAAGAAGAATCTGGAAAAAATTTCATGTTAAAAATAAAATAGTGAAAACTGGTTTAAAAATGGCTTTATTGCCCGACTAAACATTATTGAATTTAGAATTAACAAAGGAAGGCCTCAGAAATTAGCAAAATTGATCAGAATCGGCTTTGTTTACAAGAATAGATTTCTTAAACAATACTGATCAACCTTTTGACCTCATCCCAAAATATCAATCAATATTTGCTGATCAATAAACTGCATAAGAGAACAAAGATCTAGGGAAAGAGGAAAAGAAAAGTATCTTTCTTTTATTCTATAATAAAAACAGCTGCTTGCTGTTCTTTTGACCAGTGGTATTCAAATTGTGTTCTACAGAATCCTCAGGGTTCAGTATGACCTTTCCTGGGGTTCTGCAAAACAAATGACATTCTTGTAATATACTTGATAATTTCTCATTTAATAAATGATTCCTTCACTTCTAAGGGTTCCATGAAACAAAATGACATTTTCGCAATGTACTTAATAATTTCTCATTAAATAAATGATTCCTTCACTTTTAAAGGTTCTATGAAACAAAGTGACATTTTTGCATTTGTACTTAATAATTTCTCGTTAAATAAACGATTCCTTCACTTCTTCTCCTGTGATAACTAATTTTTTATAATGCTTTCAACACATCACGATATAACTAAATCCTAAAGATTTATTCTTAACAGTTATGTTAAAATTAAAAACGTCTTGAAAATGTCTTGAGTGCGTATTTTCTATTTTGGTATATAAACCTTCAGATGATTGTATAAACAAAGCCTGAATCCCTTAGTTATATATATAGTTTAAGTTTGAAGACCACTGCTTTGGATTAACTTTTTTTTGTCTGAATTTCTGAGGTAGGGAATTATCACTGATTACTTGAACTGGTTGTAATAATATAGAGTTGGCGACGTGCGTGCCCGAGGTGGTATGCAGAAACATTTTATTGGCTTGCAGTTGGTGAATATTTTAAAAAGTCGGCAACTTTTAACGTATCAGCTGTCATCTCAGTTATTGGTTGTATGAACACAGACTCCTTTAACAACGCTTTCAAGCATTTTGTTCTTCATAAAATAATGGCATTCTGTTGCTCAAAAATTCCAATGAGCTTGTGAGGGGATTTTCTTAGAAGATGATCTACGATTTGGGAACACCAAAAAGGTTTGCCATCCCTGTTTTAGTGGATTAAAGCATTGGTTGAAACTATTTGGTAACCTGCACAGCAGTCATGAATCCAATCTTTGGGTCAATTAGTGCAAAAAAAAGTCATATACTCTGCTTCAGTGGTAGAAGACGAGAAGTGACATTGTAAGGACAAATTAATCAGGAGGAATGAATCAATACAAAATATCCTCTGGCATGGATAGCAGAATGAGAACAATCTACTCCTGTTGATTGAATAAAAGGTTTGGTCCATAATTCCCAGGTTTCTAACTTTGATAGACACCTGAAAGCCAGAGGGTACAATGGCCAAAACGTAACAAACAATGGATACAGTTAGTATATCTCTGAATTTTTGAGATGAGGTATTATTATTATTTCTATTATTATTCGGACTCTCCACATCTTGGTTGTTTTTCATGCAACGTTTCGGACGTTGTACTCTATGGCCTTCATCAGGTATCCACATGGACACATAGCGTAGTGATTACAGAATCAGACAAAATTACTGCAAGTGATCTGATGGTTCTAGGTTCAATCTCAGTGTGAGACAATAATAATACTACTAATGCTAAGAAGGGGAGTGTGGTCAATATACCCCCGTTCTTAAAATAAGGGTTTGTAACTTCCCCACACCTACTAGATGATACCTGATGAAGGCTGTAGAGCACAACAGCTGAAACATTGTATGAAAAATAACCAAGATGAGGAGAGTCCGAATAATAATAGAAATAATAGAAACAGTTAGCTGAGTAAATTAGTGCATGGTCATCTTCTTATTCATTCATTTTTCAGCTATACCAATAAAAAGATATTCTCTTACCAATTCCCTAGTTCCTCTTAACAGTGAATTTTCAGTTAAAACTTGATCTGCAATTAAGGCACATCTATTCTTTTTCCATGTCTCAGCTCTATAGGTGACTATTTGAAGGATGCATTGGTTGAAACATCCTTCTTTTTAGGACTAGTGGGATTTTCTTATTCTTAAAAGTCGAGCTTGCTCTACCGAAAGATTGTCAACCCAGTGTGATTCTTCGCTTGATTTCTTCTTCTTTTGATGACCCCATGGAGACTTGCTGTCCAAGGTAGATGTAGTGGTCTACCTTCTCCAGCTTAGCATTTTCAATTTCAATAGTTATGTCTTTGTCCCCAATATGTTTGTTGTATATACATGTAACCTGACCAAAAGATTGACCCTCAAACTGAGACCCATGCAACATGCACATTGGAGAATCATGTTCAATCTCACATGGAGAGATCATAAGATGGCACAGTATATCAGAAAAGACAGGAGTCCTAGACATCACAGGAATTGTCAGAAAACTCAAATGGCAACAGGCTGGACATGTTGCAAGAATGTCAGACAACCACTGAACATCATGTCTCACAACGTGGATCCCCAGAGATCATGGTGTGATGAGCTAGATAAATTCAGAGAGTGCTGGCTCCATGATGCTCATGAAAGAGAGGTCTGGCAAATCTAAAGGAAAGTCTATGTCTAACGGCAGACACTAATAGACCAATGATGATGATGATGATTCTTTTTAGATGTATCAATAAATTGCAACAAGTTCCATACAAATAGCTTCTTCTCAAGAACATTTGCTATGTTGAATAAACTCCCTTGTGAATGTTTTTATGAGAGGTACAATCTCGACATTTTAAAATCTAGTGTGAACAAGTGCCTTACCCGATGTTAGTCTTTTTAATATCTAATTTAAACATAATTTTTTAGTGTTTTTTGACCTCACAACTTTAATAATAAGCTATTTTAACATGAATTTTAATAATAAGCTATTTAAGCAGAATATTTCTAAATGGTCTTAATTCTGTGGCATAAATAACTCTTTACTAAGCAATAAATCCCAGATTAATGATGCATTTTGACTTGAACAATCTGTGATGGGGTCTCTACATTCCATGCCCATTTGGATTTGTTTGGAATCGTATTTGCTTTTGTCTTTTTATCAACATTTAGTCCAGTAGGTAGCCCTGAAATTAGCCTCTCTCAAGATTCAAAAGAGATTTAAAAGAGAACAGTGATTTTTCTCAAACAAAAAATTTGTCCCATCACCAGAAAACTCATACAAGAGATAAGAAAATAAATACACGACTACCTATCTTCTGTATAGCATGCAACTCATTTTCGTGATGTCTACAAGGAATTCCTTTAACTGCCCTTGCTCTTCCTTGGGGAGAAAACTGATTGTCAAACCTGCATTCCAGCTCTGGGTTCAACCCCCTTCGTTAAGTGGATGGGAAAGGAGAATTATGCACTAAAAATCTATCTTTTCCAGAACCAGTTTCAGCTCACTCCATGTCAGGTATGAAATGTGACTCAGCTGGCTTTATATGTCAGTTTAATTTAAACAAATATTGAAATGAAGCACTCGTAGAATACAAAACACCCTTCAAAAAGATTGCTCTCTTTGACATGTCAATCTATCAGGTGATTGATAATGACATGGCATCGTTTGTCACAAAGAGGACATTGATTGTCTTTGATACCCTGAAAATTACGGGTATACACCAGTTCCTTCAACAGGGTATCTACAGGATTGGTTAGATGATGACATCTACCAGGGGTTTAGAGTCCATGCCTTGAAGATGAAGGTTGTCAATGATGCTACTGAGCAAGCTATTGCTCATCTCCAATATTATAATGAAACCTTAACCAAGACGAAGACCAGATGCAGGAACTCCTACAAGTATTGGCAAATACCAATACCATCCAAAGCTACACAGATTGTGGGGAAAAATGAAAACTAACTTATTTTTATATTCATATTCTTCCTTTAGATAATAAACTTATTATTTGGCATGTAGAACCAAAAACAGAATCTATGAATTGATTTTCTAGAAAATTATTTTATTCATAAAATTTCCCAATTTTTTCTCACAAAAGTCGTCAAATGGAGCAATCTTAATATGTTAGCCTAATAACTATCCAATAAATGAAATCTTACACATATATTTTCTGGGCCAAGGAACTTATAAGTAGGCTTTTGGAGAAAACTTTTCATGACCATTATTCTTTTGGACCCGCCTAATTCTCAAGGGTTTACACATTTTCAAATTCAAGTAAAAAGATATTTTGTTATCCTTGATTTGGAGAGTTTAAAATGCTGTCTAAAATTTGACTGTCTATAAAATGGCTTTTCTGGCTAGCCTTGGTTACAAAAATGGTTATTTCTGGCTAATTTTGGCTATAGAAACAGCTATTTACAGTTTTAACATTAGATTTGCTCTAGACCCGATAGACAACGCACTAGGTTTTTTTTATGGGGGTAAGTACAATTAGTTATGACTGCATGGCAACATCGACCCAGCTAAACTATGCCTTGCTCGTGTTGGAATGTTTGAAACAAGACCTGTTAGTATATCTCTGAATTTTTGAGATGAGATATTATTATTATTTCTATTGATATGAGGACTATCCTCATCTTGGTTAGTATATCTCTGAATTTTTTAGATGAGGTATTATTATTATTCCTATTATTATTCGGACTATCCTCATCTTGGTTAGTATATCTCTGAATTTTTGAGATGAGGTATTATTATTATTTCTATTGATATTCAGACCATCCTCATCTTGGTTGTTTTTCATACAACATTTCGGCCGTTGCACTCTACGGCCTTCGTCAGGTATCATCTGGTAGATGTGGGAAAGTAACCGCTGTAACCACTGCGTTATGTGTCCATGGACACGTAGCGCAGTGGTTACAGCATCAGACAAATTACTGTAAAGTAATCTGATGGTTCTAGGTTCGATCCTAGTGCGAGACAGTATAACAATACTACTAATGCTAAGAGGGTAGTACGGTCAATATACCCCCGTCAGATAAATAAAGGGTTCGGTTCGTTACTTCCCCACATCTACCAGATGATACCTGACGAAGGCTGTAGAGTACAATGGCCGAAACGTTGTATGAAAAACAACCAAGATGAGGATAGTCCGAATAATAATAGAAATAAGACCTGTTAGGTGAACAATGCATCTACCATCCTAGTATCTTTATCTGTGATTTCTGAGTTCAAAGGGATTCTAAACAAAGTAATTGTGGCACTACAAGTTGTGGTAGATGTAGCAAGAGGATAGTGAGAGGAAAGTGAGGACGGTTCATCCCAAAATCTGTTTATCAAAAAAACAATTAGTGAGTTTAAATTAAAGTAAGTGGACAACTTCCATCAATAGTCTAATTGTTGATAAGGGGGCTTTGAATGACTATATATAACATTTTTAGCTATAAACTTAGCTGGAAATAGAAAAGTTTAGCTGACTTCAGCCATTTTTGCAGACAGTTTTAGCTTTTAATAGCCAATGATACTTGGCATCACTGTCAAAAACAAACGCTTGATATGTGATCTATTCATCAGAATAGACCTCACACATTCTTCTCCAATCTTTTTCTGATATTTAGCATAACTGAAACCAACCGACCGACTGAAAGTGTCTAGAAAAGATACCAGAGCACATCTAAAAAAGGCATCAAAACAAAATTTGGGAGACATGCTCCTCTTAATGACTTTGAAATGTTTGGCTTTCAAGAGAGCTATTCCAATAGCAGAGTTAGAGAAGCAGCGAAAGAAGATCCATGCTGTCATCTGAGCTACCTGTCCAAGCATCTGATTGGACTGGCCTTTTTGATGACAGTTTGGCAAGACTGTAAAAATAAACATCTATTTGAGCTCCGGGTTTGACCACTCTTGCTAAATGGATGGGAGAGGAGAATTATGCTCTGAAAATCTACCTTTTCTGGAACCACTTCCAGCTCACATAACATGAGGAATGAAATGTTACTCCACTGGCTTTTTTTTAGTTTAGGAATTTCACAGAAGTCATTCGACTCAATTGAATTTCACAGAAGTTGTTTGACTTTTTGAAAAATGGAATTTCATGGAAGTCATTTGACACTGTTGAAAGCTTGGTTGTGCTAGGGTCAAATTCCATTACTTCATTAAAATCTAAAAAGTAAACAAGATAGAATTCATTTTTCCATACAATATGATTCCTAAACTATGTATCCCATTTCTACTCCTTTATTAGTAGTTCAAGTAAATCTGATTTCCAAACTTTAGCAAAATAAGATGAACCGAGTTGGACTTTAAAAGTTGGAGTGAATTTGTCTCTGAGAGATGCATTAAATGATATATATTTATAATTTGTCATTGGGTTCCGTGTATATCACTATGATTTGTGCATGAAGTCACTGGTTTTTGGTGTGGTCATTATCATTGTCCTCCATCAAAAACTGTGACGTATCTACGTTTTTGACAACATTTGTCTACAATTGTTTCCATAATAAAATTATTTGTTTCCAACTGAGTTTTCAAGCTAATCCCCGTGAGAACATCTGAAACAAAAATCATAATGGCATCAAAAATGAGGCAAAAAATATCGTCCAAAATGCAAAATAATTCATTGGCAATTGTAATGGTCATACATATATGTATTGAGTGTATACTTTAGTTAAAAACACTGTATAGACTGCTTCGTCTCTTTATTTCTTTCTTGTATTTTCTTTTTTTTTTATCTTGAGAATTGATCTAAAAGAGGGAATATGATGTAACATGACATGAAAGAGAAAATATATATTCTCCTTTCTTTGCCCCTTTCATTCATTTTACTTCTGTGTTTTTTTCCCCTCCTTTTAATACCAGACTTGTTGAGTCTCATTTGTAGTTTGTCAGCATTAGTTTTTATCTACCATCTAGTATTTAGGTAATGTTTGGAACAAGAGAAGTTTGTTATCTAAGGTTGGGCACAATATTATTATTATTATTATTATTATTAAAAACAAGAGATAAGTTCTGTCTATTTAATTTTTCTATTGGTTTTTGTTGAAAAGAAATGAAAAACTAAAAGAAAATCTTAATAGATAAAACTTGTCTGCTGTTTTAATAATATATGTTTGAGAGAAAAATTTCTGCCTTGACACTCTCTCTCTCTTTCTCTCTTTATATATATATATATATATATATATATATATATATATATATGTGTATGTGTGTATATATGTGTGTGTGTGTGTGTATATATATGTGTGTGTGTGTGTATATATATATATATATATATATATATCTGATGATCCCACAAGAGACAATTTATACATCGTACCATTATAACCAAGTATCGAGAGACTCAGGGAAAAGAACACCACAGAAAATTACATGAATTTCATTGACAAATATAAATATTGGGAAATAGGTGACTGAACAGACACAAAAAAATTTTTAGAAAAGATTTTTAATGTTAAGTTTCTAAAACTGTAAAGCTCTCTAGACTATATATACACATATATATATATATATGTGTGTGTATATATGTAATATGATCTGACAGAATGATTATGAATTGCGATATATTGTATTGGAACTCTCATTTGAAATGATCTCCTGCCATTGCACAGTGAATGTATCATTTGGCCTAGACAATGTAAATAGGATAAACAATAAAAGAAGATGATGGCCAAATGATATATTCACTGTGTAATGGCGGTAGATCATTTCGAATAAGTGTTTCAATTCAATATAACGCAATTTATAATTATATATTTACACATGTGTATAGTCTAGAAAATTTTACTGCTTTAAACACTGAACACACCAAAAAAGTTTTTCAAAAATTTTTTGTGTGTTACTTCAGTCACTTATTTCCCAATATCTGTTAATGTAATTTTCCTCAGTGTTATATATATATATATATATATATATATATATATATATATATATATATATATATATAATTGATGACATGAACGTGCTTCCATTATGTTTTGAGTTCTACTCTAAACTAACTCAATATTTAAAGTTGAATGTATCGAGCATTCAATGAAATAAACCCATCATACATTATATATCGTATTATATCATATTATATTATATGCCTGATTTGTATCGTTTGATATATATATATATATATATATATATATATATAAAAATACAATACAAATCAGCAATAAAATGTAATGTAATACAATATCCAATGTCATAAAGTGTTTGACTCATTTAACATTAAATATTTTGTTGAGTTAGAGTAGAGCTTAAAATATACAAATAGAATAAGAGGAAGATCCTACACCCTAGAGAAATAGACATCTCCCCCCCCCCAAATGTCCTAAATAGGGATCTAGAATAAACCAAATCATTCACCTGAAGAATATGTTTCATGCTTACCTGTGTCTATCAAGTGGATATTAATGAAGATCAATACCAAATCTTATATACACCTCATTTTTTTGTACATGCAATTTTTCACCGACATTCTGGATTAGAATTTACCCATCAACATTTACCTATATAATGAACATTTCTAGCACTCAAATTGATATATACTTCAAGATTGAACAAGTAATTTATATAAATCATGTATGAAAATAACCAGAGGCATTTATTTAATAATAATGATAACAGCAACAATAATAACAATGATGATGATGAAGATCTATAGAAAAAAACATGCAACGTCATTGTTATCTAACCTTTAACTAAAGCCATTTGAAAATTCACTCACAAAACACATCTATAAATTCAAAGTGATATATATATATATATATATATATATATATATATATATATATATATATATAGAGAGAGAGAGAGAGAGAGATAGATAGATATAGATACACTAACACATCCATAAATTCATCCCCAGCCCTAACCTCCACATAAACCACCCTAATATATACTAATAAATCCTCTACTACCCCTAACAACCAAATAATTTACCTGAATACACACTGATTGTAAATTTCCTCTGCACTAATAAACTTGTAATTTTTTTTATTAAGTTGCCATACACATTTTGAATTAATGCATAATTCATTGTTGAACAATTACTTGATATAAATTACAAATGGAAATAATCATGGAGGCATTTATTTGATAATCACCATCACAATAATGATATAAATGATAAAGATTTAAACAAAAAAACTTTAACATCATTAACTAACCTTAAACTTATTCTATTTAAAAATTCTCCCTCAAACGTCATTAATATTAACTAACCTTAAACTTATTCTGTATGAAAATCCACTTGCAAACCCAAAACATCAATCTAAAAAAAAACACCTTCCCTGCTTACAACAGGACCAAACACTTATCTCCTACATCGTCCTTAACGAAAAAATCCATCCATCATAGAAACAACAGAGGCTAATTAAGCACTGACCAGAGCAAAGGGTCAACCAACCACCACACACACACAGAGAAAAAAGAGCAGAGAAAACGATTCTAGTGAATGAGAAAAATACCCCAGAAAAAACCCAGAAGAAACAGATTTCAGTTGTACAAAAAAGCAAAATGAAAGTGGAAAAACACAGTCATGTAGATCGCAAAGTGATCAGCATCAACAAAACTGAAAATATCTAATTAACTCTCAGGTAAAGAACCAGCAGAACAATTAACAAACAAGATGTTTACACATTTTTCTAGGACACCCTGTGTATATATGTTTAAATATGTATATATATATATATATATATATATATATATATATATATATATATATATTAAAACCATTCTAGGCTTGATAAACAGTATCAAACGATATCAAGCTGGGGAAAAAACTGCTGAGAAAGTGATGACGAGTTTACATCATTTTCTATGCACCTCAGATGCCAGAAATGTTTCTTTGAAGTGATTAAGTGTTTGGTACGAGAAACAGCTCATCACTCTTCCCTCAAGTCTTTGCTTATTTTTTTCATCTTTAGCTTTTTCACACAGGAAAGGTTACCTGAAAAGATGAGATAGTGTGTGCAGGGGGTGTTGAGACCAAAGTCACACACACAGATATATAAATTACAAATGGCAATTCTTGCATCAGATCCAAGCCATTTTTAAATTGGCCATTTCGAAAGGCTGGAAGTGGCTAGATTTTTACCATTGTTCAAATAACCTTATTCTCGATCAAAAGATACCGTTTTTTTGGCAATCTTTCGGTTAAGGGAACCATGCGGTTTTCAGCATGGCTGATAGTATAATTGTACAAATGCATTGAATAGATATCATTATCATAGAAATATATGTATCATTTCAGAAAATTGAAATTTTGAAGAATCCATGCATTACAGAAAATTGAAGATTTGAACAATCCGTGAATTAAAATGTTTTATTGAAGTTTAAAAAAATTAAAACGTGCATTATAAAGGTGACCATTAATTAATTTCATAGGTCACTTTTTAAATTTAAAATTAACGTTAATAAAAGGAAATGAAATCTTCCCAATTACCTGGAAATTGAATCTACCTACTAGCCATTTTTTCTTCCGATCTAGCAACTTTTAGCCATTCAAAAATGGCCAAGCCTGATGTGTTATTGGCAAGGATCGCCCTACAAATTACTCAGTCTTTAAATATCTATTGTTTCCACACTTCCTATGAATGTGGCATTTTTGCAATCTATAAAAAAATTCTCTCAATACGTTCTAAAACACATGCATTTTTCTTTTACTAGATTGACTCATTCACTTAACACTTCCATTATACCTGAGAGCTGGAAATATTTTTTTTGATACAGGTTGAAACTCTTTAACCCAGCAAGTTTGGCCATTGCCTGACTACAGAAAATGCCAGAAAACTGGAATCAACCTTTAAGACCCTTTTTTTTTTTCAACAAAAAACTTCTTTTGTTTCTTTAAATCATATTCTGTTGAAGATCCGATTCATAGTACTCACACGAACCCTCTACAGAATTTTCTTTGTCTAAATGTTTCATTTATTCCACCTTTACAAGCATAGATATCATTTTTTGCTTATGCTTTTTAGCATTAGTATCATCTTCTTCACCTATTGGTCTCTTGGATGACATTCTGAAGGGCTGAAATACAGCCAAATATCTGAAATCAACAGGACTGTATCACCAAGAAGCTTGGCTGCAGTATCAAATTTCTTTGCATGCATCAGCGTATAAGTTTGGTCATGTCCAGGGACTGTATTCTTGAAAGTTTCTATAACCACCCCATAGGTGGGATGCAAGTCCATCAAAGGGATATCTCTACCCTAACCAAACAGTTTAGAGGATACTCAGTGAGTGGCTGAATGCACAGGGGTATTGTTGAGTTATCCACACTCTTTGCTCATACTTGGAATTGAACCCAGTCCTTCTGGGTGTAAGTTAGACCAACTATTACACTATCCAAGCATTTGTTCACTTAGGAAAGGCATAAATCCAGATTCCTATACTCGGTCACATTGTCAGATTGCTTTAAAAAAATATCTTGTCACTGGTATGCCATGATAGTGGACTGAGAATAAAGTGTGTGAGCTCTTGGGAAAACTACTATCCCATAACTATTTGCTGCCCAGGAAATAGCAGCAAGAAGCTGTTACTTCCATTGTCAGCTTTGATAGGAGCTATTCATATCGTTTACAGTTTTTGATGTTCTAATATTCATTGTTTTCTAATTAGTGTATCCTATATAATGTTAATGTCTATGCTTAGGCTGCTGATTGGATGATTTGATCATAGCATGTGTGCTGATTCTCTCAATCCTCATATTCTCTGATGTTGATGTATGTCTATTACAATACTACCCCACTCTGTACTACTCCGTTTAGCCTTGATTTACTCTAGCACTCTTTTTCAAACATTTTTCATAATATATTTAATAATATTGAATTTCCAATATGAATAATGAATGATATAACATCATGGAAGTCTCCAAAATAACTGTGTAGTATACCATGTGTATGAGAATAAACACATATTCATACAAAATGATCAATACCGAATGATATTTGACCAGATAAGGAAAATAAGGAATCATAAGAGAAGTTTGTTTTGTTTTTGCAGTTTTCTGTATTAAATTATTAAAAGTTGTCTAAATTGTTTGACATGGAATTTTAAATTTGAAATTTAATTTTTTCTCATCTATATAGAGTTGATTCAAACATTCAAACGATTCAATCGTCCACACAAATACTATTGTAGAAAACTGGTTATTATGTAAAGACAAGTTTTGTTGGTAAAGATTTGGTTTAGTGAAGTAGAATATTTTTTTTTGGAAATGTTTTTTTCTGACGTATTTTGATGGGCTTTAGATGAATCTAACCTTCATTTCTTCAGGAATGTTTCTTTCTTCAAAATTGTCTGTTAAGCAATGGGAAGGCTGAGATAGGGGTACCATTTTGGGGGGTTTCTTGGGTTGTCAAGCAGATTTAATCCAGCCCTGGTGCTAACATAGTTATCACTGGTTTAGAAATTCAAAATCAAACAAAACTGTCCACATTGATTTCTTCAGTTTTCATATTGGTCTGGCTGGCTGGCTATGTATATATGTATATATGTATGACACATACAAGGACACATACAGGCCATACTAAAGGAGCTAAAGGGCTGAAATTTTCAACATTTACCCCTTATTATGCCTCTTAGAAAATTTTTTGTTTTCTGGAAATCCCCCCCCCCTTAAGTTTTTTGCTAAATTGATCTCCAGATTGTGCCGACAATCATACTTGGTTTTTAAAAATTCAGACTTTTTCAGTAATCACTGCTCAACAAAAAGCGGAAGAAGTAACTGTTTTTCAATGTTTTTTAATTGATCACCTTTCACACGACATGCTGCCAAAAGTTTTGATTTTGATCAATAACTCTGCATTTGCTTTTCTTTCTTTGAAGAAGTTTTATCAAGAGAATATTTTTCCATTTTCTTTTCTTTCTATCTTTTCTTTTCCGCTCTGACAGGTCTTTTATGACATTGGCTGCATCAACCCCCTGAAGCGGCTTGCGAGCAGTCCAAATGCAACTGCATCAAAACTGGCTATTGAGGCCCTACGTATCATCGGGGAAGAAATCCCACACAAACTCACCCAGCAGGTACCCCTCTGGACCTCTGAGGATGTTTCCTACTGGGTTAATCAGGTGAGTTAGATATTATATTCATCGGCCCGCCTAAAACCAACAAGAGAGAAAGAAAAAAAAAAAGCACGCTAATCCTCCCCCATATGCATAAAACACCACGCACCACCCTTATCTTCAATACCGCCTTCATTTCCTGTACCTCGAAACCAATACAATATGATCACTTCTTCAGCGATCAACAACTAAGACTTACCAAAATAAGTACTCGGACTCAAACTCTTACTGAACTGCACGCGTACTCACACGCATGTGTGTGTGTATCTTTTTTTTTCTTCATATAAGGCTTTTGGTTTTTTCATTGGCTAATATTTTATGTTTATAACTTTTTCATTGGCTAATATTTTATATTTACAACTTTTTCATTGGCTAATATTTTATATTTACAACTTTTTCATTGGCTAATATTTTATAATCATAACTGTCTGCTTTTGCAGATGTTTTTCTTTTTTTTCTTTATAATGATCGTTTGTATCTTTTTTTATGAGATTGACAATCAACAAGATCCAGGAAGCTTTTTTGTCCAACTGCTCCTCACAGTTTTTACACAATTTCTTGTAATAATTCTTTCTTACTAAATCTTACTCCAGTGGTTCTCAACCTAGGGTCTACAAAGGTGTTATTCGGGGTCCGTAAGCTTGCTGACTGGGCAGACCTTTCAAAAGCCTTGGGTCCATGGGAAAATTCATTCAAATAGAAAGGGCCCTTGGTAATGAAAAGGTTGGGAACCATTTTAGATCATTACCTTAAATCCTATGGCTCCCTACTTGGTTTTTTATGAAATTTATCAATGATTCATTTGCCAACTATTTACTTTCAACTTCTGGGTTGACTCGGGTTAGTGATTCTAAGGCATAGTTGAAATCAGAATGACTTTAAAAGTATTTTGTGCTTATTCCTGTAGACCAGCAATCCTAAATTTATCTTGCCACGGAACTCTTATACGGTTTTCCAAAAATCGCAGAAACCCATACCTACATTTTACGGACAACTCTAACCACCCTAATTTTAATAAGACATTAAATGAAATAAATTTATTTTAGAGAAAATTCATTCATATAACATCATGTAAAAAATGAAACATTAAAATTTAAAAAAAGCAACTCTGTTTCTCAATGTTTCAAATTTGTAAATTATAAAAAGCAAATTAATGTCTTTCATTAAAAAAGCCACCTTATCTCATGGAACCCCTTTATTTCCATGGAACCCACTTTGTGAAACCCTGCTGTAGACTTTTCCTGGAGCATATAGTCGTGGCTACTCTACTGCTGTTTCAAATAGGGGTCAGAAGTGTAATATTGAATTTTTATATGACCTCTGTTGATCCTGTTCAATGGATAATTCATTATGGTTCTAAAATATATCTGTATCATTATATAACCCTTTGTTAGTCGAGCAAAATGGATAACCCAGCTCTATTCTGGAACCGAGGGTGCTGGAAAATTGCTGGTTTGTGTGCATATATTATCCTATGATCCCTGTAGGCCAAGCAAAATGGATTTTTTTTTGAAAAATGAGACAAAAACAACCTCCTTAGTTCTACATGATGATTATATCATTGTCAATGAGTTATAAAACTATATTTATGACGTGAAATTTAAAAAAAGTTTTTGCATGCTGTAGTTTCTCTTTATCTGCTGAACAATATAGCATTCAGTTCTTGTCTGTTTTTTTAGACAAAGTGTTTTAATCATTGTGATTATTTTCCCAACTTACGTCATTTGTTTTTATTATTAAGCATGTACTTCCCCTCTCATATAAAAATATATACATATATACATATATCAAGACCTTTAGATGCCCTAAGCACTGAAAAGATTATGGTGCCCCTAGATATATGTAATTCAGAATAAAAATGATACTAAATCATAAAATAGAATTATATCTTCAAAAATAAAACAAAACTTAAAGTAAGATTTATTTACAGTAAACATTACATTGCATAAAAAATTTGGCATTAGATTGAGAATACAAAGACTCAAAATCCAATAAAATGACAGTCATCCAGTATTACTGCATAGAGTTGCTCATTACAAAAGATCAGCATAGTATTTAGTGAACAAAACGCTTGCAGTGCACACAATTCATAAACATTTCTTGAAGAAATTGTCACGAGGGAAAAGCACAAATACAAAAATATATCATCTGCCCCATGGTTTGTGGTGAATTCGGCACTGGAAAAAAACTCTCCGCTTGATCCCCTAAGTGTGTACTTATTTTGCTTAATGATTAATCCAGGGCTGCATACACAACACATCTGGTGACTTTGCGATGAATTTGAGGTTCCAGAAGTACCACTCAAGAAATGGGGGGCTTGTAAAGTTCACTAGGTTCATTGAAATATCACAGGGTTTAATCAAGAAGTCAGGAGAATTCAATCACCTGGATACACAGATGTAGACACCAGGTGTATGAGATGGGGTAGTACATACCTTTTCAGAGCAAGATTCAATATTCCGCACCACAAGAGACTCCCAAGGAATTCCAACAGTTATCTCAACTATGGAACTGAATTTTTTTCATTCTCTCTTTCTGTTTTACCTATTTCTGGTTTGCCCTGTTCGAAAAAACTGATTTCCTTTCTTACCGTAAGGAATGCACTTAATTTTTCTTTGGGAGTGTAATATTCAATTACTGATTAAAGGTCTTTATTGATATTATTATTTCTGGGTTGGACAAAAATCTTTTTTTAGTAATCAATTTTCAGAGTGTTACCTTTTCAGGTAAGAAGACATCTCTGCATTAGATTACGCTGCACTAAGCTTGTCTGCAGACCTCAGAGTAGCATTTTTTCTTCACAAATTTCAGTTTTTTCAATTTCTTTTACACCTAATCTGTGAATTAATTTTTCAAAATTTTCACTTTCAAATTAAAGCAGAAAACCTGACCATTCAAAACTGTATTTTATTAGATTTAACTACAAAAGGTACAAGTTAGGTTTAGGATTAGCGTTTAGTTTTCGGGTTACATAAGTCAATTATGGAAGAAATGAAAGCAACAAGCTTGTCATTATCGCAAACATTGTTTCTCCATGAAGAAATAGTTTATGATGTCCACATGTTTTGAATTTGATGCGGAAAAGGTAACAATCACTCTTTTTTGTGGCCATAGATTCCATTTTCCTCAATCAATTTCCAAACTGAGAGCTGTTGACAAATAATCAAATTTGGATAGCATTCAGCCACAAAGATATTAAGATAACAAATTACATCCAATATGAAGTATACTTATAGTGGGATACAAATGTCCAGGATGAAAAGAAACAAAGAACAGACGCAACTGTCCAGGGATCAGAACACAATTGTCATGGTTGTTCAGGACTCAATGCCCTGGAACTCTGTAATACATTAACATGTGTCAAATGATTGGCTGATTGCCTGACCTGAATTTGCTGCTTGATGACCTTGGTACCACCCCCTCCCCCCAATAAATATTGCAAAGATGAGTGAAGCAGTTTGAAAAGAACTTACTGGATCTTTTTTTTTCTTATTTTTTTACCTCATTTCTTTTTATCTTTTTTATTTCTGTTGATGCTGCTTTGTATGTAAGATAGAAAAATAAACCAATATATATATATATATATATGTGTATGTGTGTGTGTGTGTGCATGTGTGTGTGTCTGTGTGTGTGTGTGTGTCTGTGTGTGTATATATAAAAGAGAGTTTTACAATATGTAACAAAAAAAGTAAACTGGGTTATTTGTGTTTTTTTTAATATTGTAAAAAGGCATGGAAATATAACTATTTCATAAGAAGATTGAGATGAAATTATTTCACAATATATAATAAACCCAACCTTTGGGGCAGGTCTTGCAGCCTGACTTTTCTTCGGAACTAGTCTACCCTGTCATTTTCCCACCTGAGATCCCCACCCTCCATTGCCCACTGCACTAATCTATTTAAACTCTCTCTGTCTTGAACTCAGTTACCAGATTTGGTCAAAAGAGGGAGATAATCCAAGCTTTACCCCAGAGACTTACCCAAGACAGGCATTCAAAATAGAGTAAGTAGAATTTGGAAATCGAATGAGTTCATTACCAGCCATTTGAATCTTTGCCTCTAGACTCACTTGAGTCCACATTATTCCAATGCCAGTGTTGGAGATAAAGCTCATATTATCTCCCCTTTCTGGTCAAATCTGGCAACTCTGGTCTTGAGTCATTCTAAAAATCAGAAACTCAAAAAATAATTAGAATAAAATCATATTTTTTCGTAGGATTTCAATGTAAAAAATTAAATATTTGAGCAAAAGTTTCCAGTGGAAAACCGGTATTTAGTCTCTAGTTTTCAAAAAAGAGTGCTGGGAACTTTTGCACACATTAATAGACTGTAAAAGAAACTAAGTGTTCATGAAGAGTTATGTTAATGACCAAAAAAAGTTTAAAACTGAAGTATTTAATATTTTCTGCCAGTCTTCAGTAGATATTACAGGGAAATTATTCTGACCATAGCATGACTTCATTGAAATTTTCCTTAACCCATTGAATCCTGAAGGTACAGTATTTGAAGGTTTTTATTTTTCTGGGTCAGACTATCAATAGTCTCATATCTATGTGACATTAGTGTCTCAGCCTAAAAATTCTATTCAAGAGTCAAGTTAAACCAGTCCTTGACTGTGTTTCTCGTTCGGTTTGTCCAGATGATATATTGCCAAGGATCTGCGATATCCTTATCCATGGATCTCTATAATATTTTTGGACTGGAACAAAAGTAAAGACTCGCTTATTAAGATTAATTTTTGGTCTATGACACGTGTGCAAAATACTTGAGATATTGGACATTCATAGTGTCTCTGAGAATTGGAGTCTTAATGATATTAAAAGTGAAAGGTAAAATTATCAGGTTTTTGGGGTCATCTTGTCTATATCTATAACCTCCTTAGACCATCTGTCTCAGAAACAGATACTAACACGATTCAAGTTTCTTGAACTACTGTTCTTTTGGCCACCAACTTTGAGTAACATAGATTAATCTTGGTCTAACACAGAGACTCTAACAATTTTCTCATAAAACTTTGATTTATTTCCTTACCCTTCAAGACTCCAATCATCACCTAAAACTTAGCAGTAATAGTTATCCATTGCAAGATGAAAGCCCTTGTCTATTGCAAGATAATCCCTTGCAATTTATCCATTGTAAGATGAAAGCCCTGACTCACAGATAGAACTGAGTTGCCATCAGTCACAATAAAACAGAAATTTTACTGATTTAACCATAGAACCATAATGACAGAAATTCTCGTCATTCACACTTGAAGAGTTAAGTCTTGTTTGCCTGTGCAAAGTAATTAAAGAAATCAAGTTATTGTGGAATAATTTTATTTCCATGTTTTCTATCATTGTTTTATGGAAAATTTATAATAAATAACTTTTCTTTTTTTTTTAAATTAAAATCTTGACATATTTATTTGGGTGTTCAGACATGTTCGTTTTATTGTATTTTAGAAAAAGGAAATTTTAATGTTTTGGTTGGAGAAATTGGGTGAAAGTCTATTCAACTTACGAATGGAGAAAATTTTCTATTCATTTTCTTTTTCTTATAGATTAGTTATTTACCTTGCAATCCCAATCCGTAAATACCGACTTGCTAAAGATGATCGACCGACAAGCTGAAGGACCTATTGGATCCAGGATCCAGTTACTTACCTCGGTGTTTTTACTTTTTTTAAAATACTGTTTACGGATAGTTGAGCAATGAATATGAATTAGGTATGAATAAAATCATATAGATTATTATGTAATTAGGTAAAAATCTAATAATGGACGATAATAACAATTATTTATATACATATAAAAATCCTAAACCGTCAGTAATGCTTGTATTATTTCCTGGCCATAGACAATTCCTCTCTTCCTGATCTTCATTGATTTTTTAATGTAAAATCAATTGCAGTGTTTCCCTATAGAAAAATCATTAGCAATGCATTTACATTATTCATATAATTGTCCTATTTTGTCAGTATTGCTAACATTAATTCCTGACCACAGACAACCACATTCTTTTTGATTTTCAGAGCATTTCTGTTGTAAAATCATCTTCCAATGCATTCCTATAGTTAAATCATTTCCAATGCATTCCTATAGTAAAATCATTTTCAATGCATTCCTATAGTAAAATTATTTTCCAATGCATTCCTATAGTAGAAACATTTACCAATGCATTTCTATAGTAAAATCATTTTCAATGCATTCCTATAGTAAAATTATTTTCCAATACATTCCTATAGTAAAATTATTTCTAATGTAATTCTATATCAAAATCATTTTCCAATGCATTCCTAAATCACTTCTAATGCATTCCTATCGTAAAAATCATTCCCCAATGATAAAATCATTTCCAATGCATTCCTATAGTAAAACCATTTCCAGTGCATTCCTATGATAAAATCATTCCTAATGCATATCTATAGTGAGATCATAAGCAATACATTATGCATAGAATAGCCCTATTCTATCCGTAATGCTTTCCTTAATTCCTGACCACTGACAATCCCTTCCTTGATTTTTAATGCACAACATACAGATTGAGTTCAAAAATTTTTTTTAAAAATCTCAGGTAAAAAATTGATGCATTTTCTGTTTGATCAATAATTTTTCTCCTACTGCTAGAAATATTCAGAAAATCATTTGAGCTAAACAGAGAAATAGTGGAGTAGTGATATAGTCAGTGGGAGAGGATAAAAAAGCCTAAACCTTGCCTACATATACTGGTTTCAAATACTTTTGATGCTAAAATACAACTGTCATTATTGTTTCATTATCTTCTCTGTTTGCAATTTGCTGGGTTATTATATATGTGATCATTACAGAGATTGAAAGTTTTGAGTTATTCATTTAATAAATCCTACCTATAATATCGTGGATTACATAGACAGCCAGTATAATATCAAATCTGGTTAGTCACCCAGTAGAAACTGTCCAGTGACCAATGTCTTTTGGCAGCAAGCCATCTTAGGGGTGATCAATTAAAAAATTGGAAAAAGGGTTGATCAATGAATGAATTACTTCTTTTGCCTTTTGTTTGGCTGTAATCGCTAAAAAATTTTGAATTTTCAGGAAACGAGCATGAATGCTGCCAGACACAAACTAACGGATAATTTAGCAAGAATTGCAAATTGAGCCCCTGACAAAAGACCTATTGAAGGTGGGGTTGAAGTAAGAAAAAAATGGAAGACATTTTTTTCTACATCTAATGAAGGATAAATGATTAGATTTTCAGCCATCTGGCTCCATTGGTGCAGCTTGTACATGTCATACATACCAAGCCAGACAGAGACACTTGAAAACTAAAGAAACTTATGTTGGTAGTCTTTGTTGACATTTTCTAACAATCATAATATACTAAGTTGTACATGAAACGGATGACCAACTCTAAATTTAGATTTGTAAGCTAATTATTACTTAAAACTATAATTTCCATTAGAGGCGTCGACCTAGATTATAATCTCTTTGAAAAAAAGTGTTTTTTTAAAGCATTTGGGAAATTTTAAATCTGTACATAATGATTAGCAATGTGCAGATGTCTTCTGTCATGCTAAGGGATGCAACTGTCATAGTAAAATAGAATTTTATTCATGTTTTAAAGGTGTAATAAAAATGCAGAATATAAAGTATAATGAAAATATAAAAAGTAATGAAACCCCAAAAAATGAATAAAAATCTGTTTTGGGTCAACAGAACACTACTTTCCAAGCTCAATACAATGCAAATCTCTTTTAACTACGTTTATAAAATGCAAAGTGTATAGAAAGCTATTCTCCAAGCAAATCTTTGTTATCCACGTATATAAAATGCTATGTACATCCTCATATTTCATATATGCTGTTATTTTTGGTGGCATGGGTAGCCTTGTATTCAATAAGCTTCATGATGATTTTATGGACTAATTTCCTAGTCTTTGTTATTTGATTGTTTTTTTGTCCGTATACCCTCTAAACTTCCTCAGGTGTCGGTTGTGTTCTGAAACACTCAGATAAAAACAATGGATGTGATGTGTATAAGAGAAGCATACTAGAACACAACTGACTCCTGAAGAAGGCTGGACGGTACATGGTGGAAATGTGGAAAAAAAAACATCACAGATATGGTAATTAATCCAAACGAACCACATACAAGGATTAAAACATTCCGTCTAACAAAATTCAGACAAAAAGTTTAGTGATTAACAACTCTAGCTTTAATAAACAGTCAACAAAAACTGTTTACAGAGGTCTCTTCAGTTTTCAAGTTGGTCTCGCTATATATGCATTGCAATGGAGCCAGAGGGCTGAAAATTGACTACTCATCATGTCCAGAGAAAATGTTTTTTATGTTATTCCAAAACTCATCCCCATTTTTTAATTGTAAGTTCAATCTACAATGTAAGTTTTTGCTAAATGGTTCGCTAGTTTGTGTACGGCTGTATTCATGCTTGTTTTATGAAAATTCAGATTTGTTAAAGTCCAACAAAAGCTGAGAGAAGTAACATTCATTGATCTCTCCTTTTTTCAAATTTTAACTGATCACCCCCGATACAGCAAGAATGAGATAGGAATAATGAAGTGGCTTCAAAAAAGACTTGGACTAACATTTCTGAGTTGAGCAAGAAAAGAAAGATTCTTGTTAGTTCATTTCGAACCCTTTTTCCTGCGATCAGAATTTTTCCGAAAATTTCTTTGAGCATCTGAAGAATATTTCGGTAATGCTTTGCCTAAGTATGTGGGTTTGCACCTGCACTGTAGTATTGTATCAATTCTTTTACTTCATTATAAAGACTGTCTTTACTTTTTAGTTGTTAAGTACGTTGAAACGCTAACATTAAGAGAATCTTAAATAATACTTTAATCTTTAATAATCTTAAATATTCAGCATCTTTGACTTAACCAAGATACTCTTGCCTAATACTACAGCACGATATGCTGAAGAAAGGAAGAAAACAGGAAAATCAATGCATTGTGATCTTGTCCCATTTCAATCTAAAATAAGGTCATTTTTCAAAGTTTGAGTGGGTCAGCCCTTGGGAGAGATAAATGGTAAACTCATTGCATGTAATGGCTTCCTGATAAATACATCGCCATTAATTTCATGGCCTGGCTAATTTATTGCTTGGTGATTACATCACAGTCCAATACATCATCGGTAATAGGTAATACTAGTTCTGTGTACTTTTCCATTAGTAATTTTTCAGCAGTAAATACTAGTACTGTGTACTTTTCCCTAACCCTAAACCCACAGTGGTTATGATGTATTGATGTGTAAATAGTGTATAAATATGATATATAAATAATGTTCGACGTTGAATTTCAACGTGATCAATTCACCAGGCAATGAAAGTACTGGCGATGTAATTAATTTACTGAACACATTTAGGAGGTGTTTGTTCTTGAAATGAAAAAAGATAGAAGTCTATTATTTTTTACACGAGTGTAAAGTACAAGGTAAAATTACATAGAAGCCTCTATGTATATACATAAAATATATACATTGTACATGAGATAAATACATGAATTTTGAACATATACTTCTGTATGTATTTGTGTATTACATATATATACATATATATATATATATGTGTGTGTGTGTATATATATGCATATGCACACACACACACACCTGGACAGGTTTTTAAATTGCTTCAATATATATATATATATATATATATATATACATATGTACAGGGTTTTAAATTGCATCTCTCCATATGTATATATATATATATATACCTACACACACATAGAGGCTTTTAAATTGCATCCAAATATATATATATATAGATGTATATGCATATGCACATATACAGTCAGCCTGATACATAAGCAAAGTAAGCAGTTGCTTAGGGCCCTGTGGCCACTATGGGGGCTTTCAAATCAAATTCTGTTGAGGGCACATTAAGGCTCGGGCTGGCCCTGTATTTATACATATATATATATATATATATATATATATATATATATATATATATATACACACACACACACACATACACGCACACTCACGCACACACATATTGTGTAATAGTTGCACTTGTTTTTGTAAATAAACAGAATATGTCTGAGCATGCTATAATGAATATTTCCAAGTATTATGTCGAGTGTTATCCATTGTGAACAGATGCTCTTGCTTTTAGCATCTATATGGAATATACAGAAACACCTGTCTACCATAAAACAGAAGAATAACAAATGGTATTAGCAAAGCCAAAACAAAAAAAAATGACTTTGAAAAAAAGATGAAAAAAAAAACAGAAAAAGGAAAAAATTGGTGGAGAGAAAAGAGGGGTTTTTTTATCTAAATATATGTGTTTTTTTTCTTTTGTTTTTTTAAAACTGGATTTCAACTTATTGTATATAATTTTAAGAAAACTCATTGAAATTCAAAGGGTTTTTTGGACAATTTAACTCCTACTTCTTGTTATTTTTGTTGTTCTCACGTTCAAGTCAATCCATTGCACAGACTTCTTTAGGTGTAATCTCCGTAGTGGTACTACCGAAAAAGGAGTCCCTCTATTTATGAACAGATGGTACACTTGAAGAAGGCTGTAGAATAGATTGGCTGGAAAGCTCGAAGAACAACAAAAATAACAAGAAGAACAAGTTCAATTGGTTGAAAAACTCTTTGAATGAATTTCAACTTGCTTGATGCCCACCTGTGAAAATGAAAAAAAATTTAAAAATTAAATGAATTTGGAAATTATTGGAAAAGAAGATGAAAAAAATTCTGGAATAATGAACTCTATTCCAAAATGCAGGTTTTTTATTTCATTTTTTCCCCAAAAAGTTCACCAATGATAATGGGGAAAAATTTAATGGTGACTTTTTACCTGACCTCATAGTTTGAATTTTTTAAATGATATACTTTAGCAATGTTTCATACATTTGCTGTACTCCAAAAGGTAACTTAGATGAATTTTTTTAACCTTTGGTACTCTGTATTCTTTTTCAAGGTGGCCAAGATTTTGTGCACTTAGTATCTTTGAAAGCCTGTAACTTGCGTGTTTGCTCATGTATGACTGAAATTAATATGACAACATAACCGTGAAATCAGTATCATTTCTTGCCTGAATTTTGTTAGACAGGTTATATTAATCGTTGTGTATGATATGATCAGACTATTTTCCTTGTCTATGTGTTTATTTGTTTACAACATTTCAGCTGTGTACCCTCTGGACTTCGCTGGTTCAAAGACATGGAATACTTAATAAAGGCTGGTGGGTACACGACGAAACATTGTGAACAAATAAACCTATAAACAAGCAAAATAGTTCAACCATATCATACACAATGACTGTTTCATTTGTCGATTGGAGTTGCCTGCAGTGGCAGGACAAACTTTTTGCTCAACTAACAAAATCGCCTGCAGAGTGTCAAAGGTTAGAAGAAAAACAAATTAGAATCCTCACACAATGATCTTTTAGGGTACACAACCACCCTATTTATAGAAACGGAAAATTTCTTTGCTTACACTATTTCTTGATTAGTATGCCGACATAAATTACTTCTCCTAGTAAAGAGAATCTCTTTCTCCTGGTTTTTGCATTGTATTGTCTACGACTAGAATGATTATATTCTCAAGAATAAAATGTCTGTTCAGAATGTGAAATCAGGTAAAAACAATCATGTCTAAAAATTGCTGCTGCCAAGTCTGATGCTAATTTTTTCGTAAGAATTAAAGCATTTTACAATATCTCTGCTTGTGTTGCTTTTCCTGTATTTTTCTCACATTTTTATTATGATTGATTTTTTACCAGGCCTCATACTACGGATATGCCTCAATCAAATCTTTCATGGGTTGTATTTATTTTCCATCGTTACAGATGGTAGATTTTTAAAAAATCTCATTCAGATTAACATTCAAATTTAACCAATCCAAACCAAACCAAAGTTTGAACCCCATTGGATCCATTTTGACTGGAATTTGACACAAAGTAAAAATCTCGAGTTGACTTTTTTTCTCCTACCATAACAAGAACAATCTTCATCAAATTTTGGACTGTAAAAATTAACATTAACCTACCATGACTTGATATCACAACCAAGTGATTGGTAGGTGGCTCTCTTACCGATTGAGCCAAACTGACTAGTCTTACATATCTTCTAAAATGCAAGCGCCCATTTAATTCTAATAAATGGATACCTTTATACTAAAAAGTTTTATTTATCATATATAATACAAAAACTGCAGTAATCACCGGAAAAGTAGAAGTGGAATTCGACCCTGCAGTTGCCAGGCTTATTTTAACCAGAAACACAGGTAGACTGCTGATATTCAGGTACCTTTGATTCTAGAACCAAACTGGATTATCTACTTTGCAGAACCAACAGAAGTCACGTAATAATAATTCAATAATACCTCTCTGACCCATCAATTATACACATCTCATATCTTCAATGCATTGGGACTGTTAAAAAACTTAAATTGAATATGAATCAAATGTTAAAATGTAATACATTAATATCAATGTTACAGTTTATTGATATAAAAGAAACTTACAATCAATCATGCAAATACAAATATCGTATTCTGTTGATAAGACAATAGCGTATATCTCACCCTGTCACTGTGCTGTAACGCTGTGGTCCTGTTTGTTCAACCTTTCTTGCATTGATATGAAGTTAGGTAAGCATTTTACACCTGCACTTTCTTAGCTTAGAATCTATTTCTAAGGGTAAATGTAAGCAATTGAAGAATTTTACAAAATCTGTGGAGCAATGACAACCAACACAATATAAACTATCAAGAGATGGCTCCACACCCAATGTCACTCAAGGCCATTCAGTGAGCAATTGTGAGAGCTGCCAGAACTTCAAAGGTCTGCTTATAATAAAATGATTAGAAAAGCACAGGACCATCCTTTGCTAGAAAATTGATTGTGTACCAGAACCAAATCAGTGGAAGAAAAATTATTCATTGTTTGATTTATACATATTATTACTGAAATGGTCTAATGGAAGAAGCCCAATTTGCCAATGCATAGCTAGGGTTTCCATCCTCTTAAAAATAAAGATCACTGGGACTTATGAGTCATAAATAATTCCATGAATATTAGGATTCAAATGCTTAGCTACCAGTCCTAGCCTGATAGAATAAGATGTCTGTTTTTAACCGGCTAGTTTATATAGAGCAGACGTCTTCAAACTTTAAATACTCAGGGAACCCTTTCCAATAATTAAAATTTCTAAGGAACCCCTTCAAAAAACAATGTTCCCTTCAACATATGTATATTTACATATGTGTGTAACTATTGGACTTAGACTTTTTTATGGAAGTATCTGAATGTTTATAAATCCAAGTAGAAAATATTCGCTTGAATGGAAAAGTAAGAATAAAGCTTAGTGAGGAAAAATGGACATTTGAACAACTACTGACTACACCATGTAAATAACCAAGATATTTATAATTTTAAGTATTTGGAATTTAAATTGTATTAAAGAAATAATATAAAGATATGTGAAAGTTTTCAAGGATTCATTCATTTAATGAAGAATTATTAAGCATATTGCAAGAATGATCACTAAACCCCTTTTGAATATTGTTGATATAGACCAATGGCTCTCAAAGTGATCAATGAGACCCATGTAAAGAGGTCTGCAAAAATTCAAGTTTTATACATTAAATCAACAGAACAAAGAAAAATCTAGAGAACTTTGCAGGTTACATCCTTGCATTAGACTTGATAACCTTTTCAAGACAATAAGCCCAGATCTCAAACATTGCATGCAGAATCGCATTGACTTTGCTTCAGATTCTACTTTCAAGTAGCATTCAAAAGACTGCAATTTCCAGTATTTTGGTGCACTATAAAAGAAGAATATCTTGCTATCAGAAAAGGCTATTAAAGTACTTCTGCCCTTTTCAACTATGTATTTATATGAAACCGGATTTTCTGCATACATGACTCTGAAAACTAATCATATTAAGAGACTGAAAGCTGAAGCAGATATGAGAATCCAGCTGCCTACCATAAAACCAGACTTCAAAGAGATTTGTAAAAAAAAATGAAACTGTCATTCATTTTATTGACTTTTCTTTCATTTCCCTTTCCTTTTAGAATGGATATATTTTTCAAAATAAATGTAGTTTTAGAAAATTGTAATGGCTTATTTTTACTATGATCACCTAATCGACATAAAATCTTCTTAAGGGTCTGCACATATGTTGGGAGAATATTAAGTGGTTGATAGGGAAAAAGGTTTGAGAATCAAAGATATAGAAGGGTGAAAATAGTCTTAATTCACATGCATACATATATATATATATATATATATATATATATATATATATATATATATATATATATATATATATATATATATATATATATATATATATAATGTGTACTGTAAAAAGTGAGACAGACTCGGGAGTGAAGTGTTTAGTGGTAAGGTTTATTAATCCTTAGATGTAAATTGTCCAGACATGTTTCGGGATTCTTCCCATCTTCAGTGCTGTGTGAGTATGTGTTAAAAGTTCCCATGTGGAACCAGAGTCCACTATCAGGAGCTATGCATTGTGGGTGAATTGTGTTGTAAGGGCTGCTGGAGGCCTACTGCTATATATATATATATATATATATATATATATATATATATATATATATATATAGCTTTTAGAATTAAATAAAATAAAATGAAGACAAGATTTAAAATTCACAACATTCAATACAATTAGATGAATAACTCACTATCACAGTAATTCAGTGAACTACCATCGTTTTGTCATCGCATTGAAAAAAGATTCAATCAAAGAATAAATATGGTCAAAATATATTCTATTCAATACATCATTGGTGGTTTCCACTAGAAAACATCTAAAATAGAATAAAAAACATCTAGAAATATCTAGATTTTGGAGATTCCAGATGTTATTAATAAACCCATCAAAATAAGGCCCCCCAAAAGGAAAAATTACATAAAAGCCTACAGAAATAGCATTTTAAATTGTTGTAGACATCACTGATAGACCAAATTTTAGATTCGGAAAATTGTGAATCAGAATTTTGCTCAAGTTCGATAAAAACTTGCTCAGTACTTAACTTTGTTAATTTGTTTGGACACACCAAAGTATAATGTTCAACTGTTACCAGCTTTTGAACATTAAAAGTAAAAAGTGAACAACCGCAGTTTACAGAACCATTGAAGTAAAGCTTTGTTCTCCTAAGAGACAATCCTGTTGGGATATATGGCCAGTGACAAAGTCCCAGTTTCCATTACACGTGTCAACGTGGTAATCTTCATAAGGTCCAAGTTAGGTCAAGACTGACTTTATTCTTAAAAGTTTTTTGACCACTTTTCTGGCAGGATGCAAGTCCACCAAAAAGAATATTTCCACAGTTTAAAGCAGAGCTTTCTAAACTGTCTGTCACAACACTTTAGTACATTACTGATAATCTCTAGTTGTGTTGCAAAATTAAGTTTAATTCTGTCTATCTTTCAAAAGATACTTTTCAAGAGTCAGTTGAACTGCTGGGATGACATCATATATTTGGCTTGGCGAACCAAAGAAATGAGTCAAAAAAAAAAAATTGTGTAGCCGATGCAAAGAATTTAGAAAGCTCTGGCTTAGAGTGTACTCAATTAGCTCTAGAGTGCATAGGAAATTTGTCCTAATGAAGAGTTTTCCACTTTCTTCACTCATACCTGCATCAAATGTGAGAACTTCTGCATGTGAGGCTGACATGCTAACTACTACATTATCTGAGCAGACGATTGAACAATTATGCTGGTGAAAATAGGGATCACTGGCAGTCCCTAGTGGCTTGTTATATTTGTATTTGACTATTGCTGAATACTAGAATATACCCATCCAAAATGATGAGATTATACATATATGGATCAGCACTAAGAAACCTGAAGCTATTTTATTAGGTAATTTTTCCTTTGATTATCTTATTCCCAACTATCCTAATTTTAAGTTTTTTTTCAAGTCTCAGCTCAAGTTGTTTTGAAGTGTGATCAGACATATGGTTCCAAGAGTTTCTATGATGTAATTTTTGTATAAGAAGGTTAATTAACAATAAGATATGTCAACAACAAATAGAAGAAATGTGTACATATGCTCATTATATAGTTAAATGGGAGCCTATTAGTAATTTAACCAAAGTTGCAAACAGCAGTAAGAGTTTCAATATTGTCTAAAATCTTGAAGAATAAGCATCATCATTAATAACCAAATTATGCTGACTTGTATTCTCATCTTTGTTGCTTTTGCCCTAATATTTCGCACAGTGTATTCTATAGTCTTCCTCGAATGTATTCAGTGTTGGATTAACTATGTAGCAAAAGTGCTATTGGCCCTGCCTTAAATGCTTACAAACTAGTGATTCTATACTGGCTTTATTACTATAGTAGTATACTGCCTTCAGCTATTATGAATGACTAGGTCTACGAGGTTTACAATTAAAGCTAAATTTCATCTTTGATTAGTCATTATTTTAGTACATTGTTATATCTATGTGATACATATATGACAGTAAAAGATTAATGTATTTGAAACTGAACTCATAGCCACTGCACAAAGATCAAGATGAAAACAAAGTAATATTATTATTTGAATGTCAGACATATTTGTAATATCTAGCTGTATAGAAAATGAAAAAATTTTATCCCCCTGCAAGTAAAAAAAATGTGCATTTCAATAAATATGAGTATTTTCTCAATTTGTGGCCCCTTTATTATGTATGCTACAGGCCCCACATCAGTTAAATACAGCCCTAGATACATTTTCTATTTGACAATCCATTTTATACGTATTTTGAATATAACACAGGCAATAAATTTGCACCTAATGTGTTCAAAAAAATTTTTAGAGAAAAAACAAACAATTTAAAAACACACTGTCAAGTTTCATTGAGAGTTGTCAAACTTTTTTGAAATTACAGTCTATTTCAACTCTTAGATTCATGAACCGCTTGTAACCATTCCTATTGAAGGGAATTTTAAAAAAAGACCAATTTGGATAAAGGCAAATGCTCATATTGGATTCAAACGTTGTGACTGTACTCATCGTGAAAACATTCAGAAGGGAGTATATTCCATATAACAGATATTCTTGTGAAGACGCTATTCGTGTTGAACTTGCAGCAAGTCCTCGACATATCTTTCAAAAAAATGGATGTGCCTTAATTGCAGACCAAGTTTTAATGGAAAATTCCCGGACAGGAGGGATTAGGGAATGTAGTTCATCTGAACACCTTCCATGGAAGTAACAGATGAAAAAGTACCAAATTTGCAACATGATGATGAAACCACAGTTTGAGTGTGAAAGGGACTCATCACTCACTCGTCCATGTATTGGTTTCTGTACTCTATTGAGTGTGAAAACTAACTGATGAGAGGAGCCTGCCCAGATATATGTGCAGTACTCCATTTTTGTTCTTATAATATTTTGGCTGATCCATTCTAATATTTGTGTGAATTCTGTTTAAAGTAATCATATTAAGAGCTATTATTGAAAATTTTTTAAAAAATGGAGACATTTCTACTGAAGTAACTGTTCCATTTAAATAATGGTAACGCACTCCAAGGTTTTTCCTGAAGGCATATCCCAAATATGAGGTTGGTCAAAAAACAATCATATCTTTTTTTCTTTTTTGATTCTTCTATTCTCTTTGCATTTTGCTTATTGTCAACCTAACAATTTTTTTCTTTCTTTAACACTTTCAGTGCCTTTTTTAATTTTGAAAATGCCTTGAAAAATTACTAATAATAATATTTAACTTATATGGTCTCTGCTATTTTAAGAAATCATAGAAAATTTCAAAATATTTTACTACCATATGAATATAGTCACTACAACTCATTTTGGCCCAAGTTTTTTAAGGGTTACAAAACAAAGGGTGGCAAGGTCATATTGGAGGGATTCAAGTTTTCTCATTTCTCAAGAAACCCTGGGAAGTCATGTACCATTTCCAAGGTTATAAGATATAGATTTCATTTATGGCAAAACTAATGGTCACATGACCCCATTATGTATTCAAAATGACCGCAAAATTTTAAGTGCATCTATGTGCATTCTTGGCCTAAAGGAGTAAATCATTTATTTTTCAAGGCATTTCAAAGTCCTAAGCAGTTATTTACTTCATTTCATTTTTTTTAACAAATTTAACAGCATGTACACAATCACGTTACTGTATATGTCAGTATGTAAGATGAACATTCAACTTTTTAAAAAAGTATGCAAACATTACTCTGCAACCAATGCACTTGTATTATGATTAAGGGGAAGTTAAACAAAGCTCAGTATGGACAGTTATGGGGTTTGGATGAATTGCAGATAGTAATAGTCCTTTGAATACCCCTGTAAACCACACTGTAGACCCATTATAATACAGCTCTACTTATAACGCACTTTGAACATGGACCCCAATTTTCAAAACATTAAATTTGGTTCTCAAAATAATAGCTAAATACAAAAATAGAAACACCCCTACTGAATTAGGTTACACCAGCTGTAAAAAGGAAATAAATTCAACAAAAACATTAATAACGAAACTCATTTCCCTTTCCCTTTCATCTGTTGCTAAAAAGATTGAAATATATTATCAAACTTCTTCTGTAGACACTCACTACATATATATCTAAGTTTCATCAAAAGTAACCATCTGGTGAGGTGTTACACTTTAAAAAATTCTTTACATTTATTTCTATCTTCTTGCCAGACTACCCTCACCCTATCCCCACAGTTTTCTCTTTCATTCCCGCATGAATTATCAGAGTTGGTCTTGGAGAAGTTGGTTGTGGGGGTGGGATCTCGACTTGGATTAGGATTTGTAAAAATGGAAAATTCATTTCACTGCGGCAGAAAATTATTGACCCAACTTCAACATTATAACAGGTCTACAGTGTATTTGTTTTATAATCCAGCATATACAGTAATGATTCATAATTCCCAGGAATTTCAAAGTCCTCAACAGTTTTTCTCTTGATTTCATTCTTTTTAGAAAATTCAAGAAAACACTGTTCCTATCAAATCAATTAATAGCATCCGTAAAGTCAGTCTTTGCTGTCTTCTTCATTTTATCTATAGTTATTGTGTGATTTTTTATTGGGTCCATAGTAGACCTCTGCCAAATAGGTACCACTGAGACCTGAGAAGTGTCACATAAGTGAAAATGCCAAATCACCGAAGGATTTCCTCAAAACCGATTGTTTCAAAACTGGAGTCCGACAAATAACATTTTAGGGTCTGCAGCAATGTTCTGTCTAACCCAGACATTATGAGGATTGTGGCGGAGAAACGTCAACATCCGTCTCACAGCCATTGAAAAGCATTATCAATATACTCAGACCTGTACTATATGTTAGAACAATAATGATTTTTAAAGGTCAAAAATTATTTTTATTGTAATTCATTGTCTAAAAAGTAAATGATGAAAATAGGGTTTACCAGACTAATTCCTTTATAGAAGGGAACCTTGAGCTTTCTTGAGTTTTGAACCCACTGATCTAAATAATAGCTAACTACCTAATAGCTTTAAATTATAATATAAATCAGTACAAGTTAGATAATAAGGAAACAGAAACATTAAATCTAATCCTAGATCTTCATGAAACATCCTTGCTTGTTCTTTCACCATATTTCCCGGCAGTTCAACACCTTCACTAACACGAACCTCAAACCACTTTAACAGCACTATCTAGTTCTGAACTTTTCATGTTTTCCATTGTTTTTCTCCCACAAAAATGTTCCTTTGAGCCACTATCAGCAAAAATATAGCAGTTTTTCTTTCTGTTTTCTTTATATCGTACACCGTTGAAAAGCCAATGTTGTAACACTCACTCAAACTTTTCACCAATACACCACCGTCCATTTTTTACGAGTGCTCAACCTTATCTTAAATAGATAATGTGTTGTGTTTTCACTTCACAGCTTGGGATGCACTTCCTTTATTCACTGGAGCCATAACTGAGGTTGAATGTGAGCAAATGGTATTAATAGATGTCGGAACACAAGCAGGAATTGCTTGCCTATGTTTACAAGAGCTTGTTAACAGTTGAACAGATTTAGTACAACCAAAACTATGCATAACAGGTTGGTGTGGTCCCGCGGGAAATTTGAAATCAGAGCCAAATTAATGATGGAACCAGATTCCAGGTAGCTGGATTAGTGAAGGTCTACTGTACTGCTTGAACTCTTACAGTGTTTCTCTGGCTTTTGAGAGAAAGAGGGTCGAGGTCTTATATGATGTCAATAATGGTAGCCTTCCAAATCCTCAGATGATGGATGCATCTTCTCTTTGGCTGATCTCGAAGATGGTATCAGTACATGTCACATGCCAAAACAAGAACAACTAACCAATAAATGCTGCACTCTATCCTTCTGTTGTGATGTGACAGATGTCCATTACCCTAAACACATAATGGAGCATAGTGGCATTTATTTCATCAAATGTCTGGATCACAAGTTGTTCATTTAGGTCAACCTTTCTCGACTGGAGGAATCTTTGAAATAACTTTCATATTTCAAGGAACCTTTGCATAAAATTTTATATGTACAGCTACTAACACATCAGTTTTTAATCAAACTAGTATTATATATATACATATATATATATATATATATATATATATATATATATATATTTATATGTATATGTGTGTGTGTGTGGGTGTGTGTGTGGAAAGTTTTAAGCACTAAAGATATATTAGAATTTTTCAAAGTCATTTCAGTCAGATATTTCCAAATATCTGTTGATGCAATTAATGTAAGCTTTTCAAAGGGTTTTATATATATATATATATATATATATATATATATATAGTGAGTGCATGTAGGCAGTAATCCTTTGTTAATGCATGTTTGGTTAAATATGACAAACAAGGAATGTTTTTTCTATCATTTAGTTAGTCCTTCTTGTTTATGTAGAAGAGAACGCATGTCTGGATGCAATGTATGCGACTGTTGTCCAAAGGAAACTCATGCAAAAATGTAACACCCAAGTTATTTCTATGACCATGACAATGACTGAATGTACAGTAGAAAAGGCTCAGTCTAACCAATGGTTTGGACAATGCTTGCATACATTGCATCTAGACATGCATTCTCTTGTGGAAGACTTACAAAAAGATTGATAAGTTTTCCTTGTCCGACATATTTAACCAGATATATATATATATATATATATATATATATATATATATATATATATATATATATATATATATATGATATGAACTGTAAAGAATGAGACAGACTCAGGAGTAAAGTGTTTTGAGGTAAGGTTTATTTATCCGTAGATATTTTTTGTTGTTAATGGTCCAGACATGTTTCAGGATGTATTCCCATCTTCAGTGGTATGTGTTTTTAGGGGTTAAAGGTTTTTCATGGGGAATATATATATATATATATATATATATATATATATATATATATATATATATTGTTACTATCATCAGTATTTATAAATCCACTGCTGGACTAAGGTGTTTCCCAGCTTCTCCAATAACGACTGCGATTGTGCAACACTCTGCTACGTATTACTGGAAAATCTTTTTCTCTTGTCCCTCCATCTTCTCTCTGGTCTTTTCCTACTGTGTTTACTGTTCCATAAGCACCAGTTGGTTAACTTTTTGCTCCATATGTTATTTCTCCTAGCTAAGTGTCCAGCCCATTTTCATGTTTTTTGCTTAATTATCTGTACATATTGAAGAGCATCGTGCCAATGCACTTTAAGTGTGAAATATAGAATGAATGCATAATACCAGCTATGTTTTATAGATGCAAAACATTGGAATTGACAAAATAAACAGAAAAAACTTAGAATTACTCTGAGAGCTAATGATAGAGCACTCTAAAAGATAGAAAAAATCAACATGGATCTGAGGGAGGACTTGAGTGAAGGATATTTTTATATATATATATATATATATATA
This sequence comes from Thysanoteuthis rhombus, assembly GCA_963457665.1. NCBI lineage: Eukaryota > Metazoa > Mollusca > Cephalopoda > Oegopsida > Thysanoteuthidae > Thysanoteuthis > Thysanoteuthis major. The sequence continues at coordinate 31,572,408 of OY735242.1, read as the reverse complement.
TATATGATAATTAATAATTATCTCATCCACAGACAGCTGTTTCGTTGTATTACAGTTCTTCACTGTGGCTATAGACTATCCAGTATCCCTTCCAGAATACTTCCTATTCTCCCCACGTTAAGCTCAACCTTGTGTCATATTTTGCTGCTGTGGGACAGCGAATAAACACCCCCGCCCTCTTCCAGTACCGCTAGGTAGGGTTGAAACCTTAACTTCAGACCCAGAGGCAGTTGCTCAACTCCTGTCCTACGTGGAACTGGACAGTCAGTAGAACCGAATTAAGCAATATATTTACTTACGCACCATTCCCCATCCAACAGAGTGCTCCATTCCAGAGTTAGAAGAGCATTGCTATAGTAGCTTATAGTAGACGAGTGTCCTACCTAAAAGTGCTCAACTCTAAAGAAGGGAGCATTGATCATAATAATAATTAGTAATTGTGTCATCCACAGGCAGCTATTTTGTTGTATATATATATATATAATACTCCTCTATTCAGGGTTGAGTACTCTTTAAGTGAGGTAACCCATTCATTGTAAGCTTATGCATTCCATAGGAATAGAGCACGGTGGATGGAGAATTTAAAGGTAATATAAATATATCGCTTAAATTCAGCCTTACTGACCATCCAGTTCCGTAGCTCAGCTATACCGGCCTCCGGGTTTAAAGCGAAGGTTTCAATCCCGCCTCGTGGTACTGGATGGGATAATGGATTGTCTATAATATATATATATATATATATATATATATATATATATATATATATATATATATATATATATATGTGTGTGTGTGTGTGTGTATTGCCCCTCCTCCAATATCTGCAACAATTCTCAAAAGCACTTACTATATAAAAAGACTCCAAATAGTTGTAACAATTCTGATCAAATCCAAACAAAATCTTATACGGAATTGGCACGAATATCTTAAAATGCCTATAAACAACAATACAATAGTGCATATATCAATTACTACTCAAAAAACCCTTTCATTAATAAATTAAATGTATATACATACATACATACATACATACATATACATGTTCGTGTTCTCTGTACTGATAAGCTTGTAATTTTTTTATCAAGTTTCATATATATTTTTATCACTTGAATTAATATGTATTTTAATGTCAAATACATAATTTTAAAAGCTATGGAGATGCCCATAGAGACATTTTTATTTAATGAATAATAAATGAAAGGCAGCTCAAAAGAATTAATTGATAATGGCTATTATTAATTTTTTAACGAGTATTTCTTTCATCGTTCTTCTGTTGCTTTTTATTGCAACTCTCTGGTCATCATTCTATTATCATCAGTGGGATGAAAGAGAGAAAAATTCTTCATCTGATGATAATTATAAAATTTAAAATTATACTACCAATACTACTATTGTCATAGTGCAGACTGGAGGACTATTCTGCGTCCAGGGCCCATAGTCCTAGAAAAACCCTCCTTGTTTACAAAGCCAGGCTATTTCTTCATTCATTCATGTAAACAAATCATCAAATATAATGACGCTAAGTATTTGGAGAAAGTAAGGAATAAATCTATATGATCAGATTTGATCTTCTGCAACTGGCTTTCGTAGCTCGTGCAGTAGAGCAGCTTCCATGGTAAGAAAGGCTACCCAAGGAAAAAAGGATGTGAGTTAGAGTCTGTCTGAGAATTGCAATAAAAAGCAACTGAAATTAAGCTGAAAGAAATACTAGTAGAAAAGTTGATATTGATTGACAATGCTTCATCTAAAGATTTAGAAGACTACCATGTTTGACATATTTTTTTAAAAATATTCCCTACTTTGAATACTGCAGAGCTTTTCAAATGTTTTGCATTGGCAACACACTTTTTTAAATTAAACTTTTTGCGATACATAACTAGAGTTTTGTAAGCCAACCCAAATACATAATGTCATCCCAGCAGTTCAACTGACTCTGGAAAAGTATCTTTCAAAAGACATACAAATTTATATTTAATTGTTCATCAATATTTCATACAGTAAGCATGAGGAACAACATGATTGTGCTTATGATGATCAACTAAGGAGATAAGTAATATAAATGCATTTCGGACTCCTGCCTTACCATGAAAGTGTCGTAAGCTCACTAGTAAGAGCAGAGCTTATTTATTTACACTATCTAAGGCTGCTTAATTTGCTCCAAAGTAAAATTGGTGCCAAGAATTAGTCTCTACCTAATCTTGAGAGAATCTAAAGATTTTTGGTGACACACTGAAGTGTCACAACACACAGTTTGGAAAGCTCTGTAATACTATATTACAAATAAGAAAGATGCTGAAAGTGTTCTGTTTGGGGAGAAGTTCCTGTCAAGATTATATTTTGGTTACATTATTGTTTTCCTCAAAAAAAATTTGGAAATTAGTCAGTTTGAAGAAAAATTATTTTTAAGGTTCTAGGAGGGGAAAGAGGGTTTTATTACAATATAATTATAATGCTAAACTTGACCCTTACTTTCCATCTGTTATATGATACTATGACTTTGGACTATTTCAGTTATTTGCCTCGCACCATCATTTTGGGGGAAATTAAAAATTTTTGAGAATAATTGATACAGTTGGTTATTTTCTTGTGTAAATATTCAATAGTTCTTATGTGGGGGGGGGGTTCTATTTACAATGTAACTATAATGCTAAACTGGATATGTGACACTAAAAACTGTGCATAGCAAAGCAGGTTTGCTCAGGTCTGCCTTTGAGTGTGTAAGCACCGACTCTGAAGCAAGACTGTGCAACTTTTAGAGTTGTCTGTCCAGTTAAACACTCTTGTTCCATTGTAAATAAAACATCCTCCAGGAACTATTAAATATTTACATTATACAGCAAAATGTTTGCCGTAACTAAATCTTGTAAAAAATTATCTTTTACTTCACTGAAAAATCATTTTTTCTAAAATGTGAAAATTTATCTTAACATTTATCGCTTGAAAGAAAAATCAAAATAAATGAGTAACAAGAGAAGAAACTGAAATACTTCAAAACCGTAGTTTTGTGTGACGGACAGAAAAAAGGTCCAGTTCAACATTATAGTTTGATTGTGAATAGAGCCCCCTTCCTAAAACCTTTGAAAAAATGTTTTTTCCTCAAAACTGACTAATTTTCGGAAGATTCAAAGGTATAATAGATTTTAAACACATGAAATTTGAAGAAAAAATTTTTTTCTCTTAGAGAAAGATGATATAACTTGAACCAAATCTTGACTGAAGTTCTCTCCCATCTTACTTGTTGTTGGACCAATTTTGTTCACTGCTTATTTAGCATCTCCACTGCGTAAGTACTTCTCCTTGCAAGCTGCCAGCATTCGAGTGTTTTGCACGACATCATCAGACCAGCTTCTCACAAAGTCATCTCTAACGGAGCACAGAACTCTTCTTTCTCTTGAAAGTAGGTTTTGTTAATCAAATATAATCATCTGTTGTTGAAAGATTTGCATCGTTTGATGTTTAGGGGAATTGGATCATGTTGTGTGTCTTTATTATGTTCATGGTTATGCCAAATTCAAAATAAGTTCACAATGTTTAAAAAAAAGTTTTAAAATGAAGAATCTTTAGCTAACTTTAATGAGTCTTCTGTCAAGAATTGATCCTATGATTGGAACTGTATGACCGATAATTGTTAAACAAACTAACAATTGTTAGTGAATGGCTTAAGTACGAAAATAAGAAATGTTACCTTGTTTAGCAGTTACTGGCCAAAACAGCCCCTATCACTGGATCAATTGTGGATAGCGGAATCAATGAAGTTTACCGAATCTTTTATATAGTATAAAAGTCACAATGATTTTCTAAAGTAAATATCCTATCCAGTACATTTCTATTATTAATTACTTTGAAATTTAATCAGAAATATATATATTCATGTGTATCTGTCTGTTTTTCCACACAATATCCCCATAAGTTCTCAATGAGTTTCAAGGGAATGGTCCATGGGCTATAGAAGAATCGATCATAATTTGAAAATCTTTACTAGATTGAACTGAGATCAGTTCAATGATAGGAACCATTAATCCAAACTGTCAACATAGGTTTCTTTAGTTTTTCAGTTGGCCTGACTGGTTATGTGCGTATCATGCATACAGGCCATCCTAGAGGGTTGAAAATTCAAACATTTACTCCCTATTTGTCTTGAAAGCAATGTTTTGAGTGGGTTTTTTTAATCCCCCCCCTAACTAATCTTTATCAGGGAGGGCGGTCAATATGCAATGTAAGATTATGCTAAATTGGTCCCTTAGTTTATGTCTGGTAGCATTCATGCTTTTTTTCAAAACCCCGACTTTTTAGTGATCACTGCCCAACAAAAGGTGATAGAAGTAACTCATTCATTAATCACCTCTTTTACTAATTTTTTAATTGATCATACTCAACAAGCCATTCTGTAAGAAGAAGTTGGTCATGTGATGGTTTTTATTGTGCGATTAACCAGACTTGTTTCTGAATTATTGATGACGTAAATTCTTTAAGAGATTCGTTTTTAAGGACTAATGACTGCATGATTGGATGATAGAGGAGGGACTTGCTCAGCATCACCATCACCATCACTCGTAGTTTTAATATAATTTAACACAATTTATAATTATTCTGTTGGATCATATATCCATTTCTTAATAACATAATTGTTGTGTTGAAAGAAACACATAGAGCAGATATAGACGATGAATAAACAAAATGAGAATTTTGAGTTGAAACAGTTATTTGAGCCTTTGCATTACCGGTGACTGTTTACCTCAATAAAAAAATTACAAATATTTCCATAAGTGCCCTAAAGTTCATCAGAGATTAATTCACTTCAAATAAGTAGTGTTAACAGGTGAATAGTTTGTCAATATCAAATCACCATAGCCCCACAAATGACTCGACTGACCAGCCAAGAGGGCTACAGATTCTTCCCTCTTTGAGTGTCTATATCTATGCATCCATATGTATGTGTGTGTGTGTGTGTGTGTGTGTGTGTGTGTGTGTGTGTCTGGGCGCTCCTGGTCACATTTTGGGGGCTACAACCTTGCATGAGTTCACCACTAGACACCATTTAAGAAGATTTTTTGTTTTTCCAAAAAAGTGCTCTTTTGGGTCTTTGTTGGGTATAAAAGTGATTATGTAATTGTGTTAATGTTACTAAATTTCACAAAATAAGGAAATTTCGAAAATTCAAGAAAGTGCCTTAATTTTAATGTATAAGTATTTACTTCTTTATAGGATTTTCTCCCTTATTTAAACCTCTAAATTTTGGCAAATTTTTAAATTTATCATCATATCATGATACCTTTTCCCCAAGGGGGTACTATAGGTGCCCGCTGTCATTTTCCCATGGGAGGTGGGGGAGTGATATATTCCGAATATATCTTAGTTGTTCAAGAACCATTCGGCTTATAAAAGCAGGCACAAACAGTGAGGTTAAGGACCATTCCACTCAAGAAAAGTGTCAGAGTTGGGAAAGGATAGAATAACAGACATGGGCGTCCAAAGGTGGGGGTGGGGCAAATGCAATGCTACCCACCTCACAATCAGGCCTTCTCACCTAGGAATGTGGGAATAGAGTTAAACTGTAAGGAAAAGAGAAAGAAGGGGAGCAGACATTGTTGCTGGGTTTCTTTGGAATTTCATGACAAAAATCATATCAGGGTGTAGGAATTTGACTTCCCCACCGTTTTTATAGGAGTGGGAAGTTTTCCAAGGTCCACATTTTTGTATTTCTTAATTTTTTAAAATACTAAAAATGGCCAAAAATACCCTTAGCTCAATTGGGAAATTGGAATTATGTTTCTATTGGAAATTAGCCATTAAATAGCTAGTGAGAATGCTAGCTAACACCCTGCTTATGCATTGGCTTCTGACATCATTCAAATGAATATAGCAGTGAGATTTAAGAAGGCAGAGGTATTCACTCTCATTCTGTCTTTCATCTACCAACATGACATTGCAATTGATTTTTACAATAGAAAAGCTTTGAAAATAATCTTTACCATAGAAAACATTGCAAATGAATGTTTTTACTTTAGAGAAGCTTTGTAAATAATCTTTACTATAGAAAACGTAGAAAATGATTATTTTTACTATAGAATCACTGAAAGTGATTTTTACCATAGAAATACATTGCAACTGATTTTTACTTTAGAAATACCTTGTAAATTTGTAATAAAATAAGGTCATCCAAAAATTTGAATTGTTGATGAAAGTTCTGGAAAAGAAGACCCTATTTTCAAAAGTTAGTTGAAATTGGGATTATTTATCAATTCCATCTCAAACGTAAGTTCTACAGATTTCCTCCCTCAGAAGTTTTTTAAATGATCCAATATTTCAAACTTACTTTTTTCTTTATCATTCAAGAATCTTTCTGGCAGTAAATGCAGCTATAAGGCCGATAGGACTTGGGTTTCTTATTTCTTTTAATGTCAGGAAATGGTATTTTATGGAGGAAGAAAAGAAGATGAATTGCGATAGTTAATACAATCTGCTCAAGAGACAGAGGCTGAGAGAAATAGTAAGATGGACCAAAAAAACAAATAAGAAAAAGTATTGCAAATGATTTTTTACTATAAGAATGCACAGCAACTTATGTCTACTATAGAAAAATGTTGGAGAAAAATTTTACCTCAGATGTTCATTGCAACCGATTTCTTCCAAATGATTTCTACTGTAGAAAAGTATTGCAAAAACAAATCCTATATAAAAACAATACATTCCTTTAGTAAAATTTCTTTGCTTAGCATTCCTTTAGTAAACTCGCCACCAACAGTGGGTTATTAGAAATTCTTCTGCTAGTAGGACCAAAATATACCTTTGTTCCCTCTGGGTACACTCTTAAAGGTTATATTTAATAATTTGATTAAATATCTGTACCTTGCATTAATGTAGCCCATGCGTGTTCCAGAACTAATGGAGAGGGCCCCCAAAAGCTTTATAAATAGTAGTTCACCTACTGCATTTCTACTGACATAATACAATAACAAGGATATATTTGTACATATATGAATTGCGTAGATAATAATTCAGGCTATGGGGTTGTTTTTTTACAAATTAAATGATAGCACATGTCTATTTATTTTTTATCAAATTTTCCTTTTTCATTAAACCTTACTGAATTTTTGAAGGGTTCTCTCAAGGAGCCAAACCCCCGCCCCTCCTGGAGCCTTTGAATTTCTAGATATGCCACTAGCAATTCTGAAGAAAGGGAGTTCTAATGCAGACTCAAAATAACAAATCCGTTAATTTTCATTGTGATTGAGAAAGCACGCCACCAATCCTCATTGTAAGAAGTGAATTGTATCACTAATTTTAGCTCCGTGGAAGGAAGAGGTTATGGTTCTTGCAACAGAAATAGGTCACCGGTTTTAATTCCATTGTAAGAGAAGCTCTGACGTCAGTTGAAAAGGAAGAAAATTTTGATGTAATTCTGGTTCAAAGGATTAAAAAACATGTTCAAGAAAGTGTGCCACTGATCTTGGCTCAAAGAACTGGAATATGTCATCCACAGCAGTTCAAGAAAATTATGCTTATTTATTTTTGATATACGTTATTTTTTTAGACAAAGCAGCTCTCTACCATTATCTTTTTACAAGACTCATTCTTTATCATGGTTGCTTTTTATCAAAATGCTCAGGGTTAATACACTCTTTATTACTACGATCATTTTATTTCTTCTTTTACTCCATCATGTTATCAGCAATTGAAAGATTCTAGCTCTAAAAATTTGCTTATATTGAATTAGAAATAAATGATAAGGCTATACACACGTAGACATAATATTTTTTCATATAAAATCCACATATTTTAATTAGCAATGTGCAGATGTCTTCTATCATGCTAAGGAATGTACTGACATTGTAAAAAAAAATTTCATTCGTGTAACTGACGCTGAGAAACAGAATTTCATTCATTCCAATGATGTAGCAAGATAGTATCTCATTCATGTTCTAATGACATAATGAAAATGCTGAATTGAAAGAATAACAGAAAAAGTGACGAAAACCAGGACAAAAATGATAAAAATCATAGCGTTAACAGAATGCTACTCTCTAATCTCACCGTAAATTTCTATTATCCACATATATAAAATGCAATGTTTATTCATATTTTCATGTATGCCGTCATTTTTTGATAGCATTGGTAAAATATAATCCGTATTTGTTTACAATATAGATAATTAATGAACATATAAAAACGAAAGATATTTACATGAACATGTATATATGTGTACCTGGCTATATTCCCTAAAGTGACTCTAGATAAACTAAATCAGTACAATCATCAGATTCCCTTCATTATCTTCTTACATAGAATAGCATCATAATCCATCACCGGCAATTAACAACCAAAAAGTCACTTTGGTTTGTCCTTGCTGTCTCAATTGACTCTTAGATTCATATACTGTTTGTAATTGCTGTGGAGCTCTTCAATGAATAGAAATAAAATTGATGGAACTCGTTTGTAGATATAAAAGTATTTAAAGTCTCAAAAGGTGCAAGGAAAGTAACTTTAATCAGAAGTTACTCCCCTTGAATTACTTTTTGAATTCCTAGAATGAATTTAAGAATTGGACAGCTTCATTGGCCAAATAAGAGATTGAACTCATAACAAATGCAATTGATTTCTTTTGGTTTTCTAAGATTTGGCTCAAATAAATGGATGCCCCAATTAATTGGTAACCCAATTAACCAGAATATTTGGTACAAGGGCTGTCCAGAAAGAATCCAGCTCTTAAATATTAATGCAAAAAGTAGCCTACCTAGGGCAATGGTGCCTCAGTCCCCTTGAAAATATTCCCCTTGGGACCTCATACATTTATCTCAGCGTCCCTTCCAGTTTTTGAAACAGTCTACAAAGTCCGCTGCCTTGTCGCATTCTCCTCAATCTCATCCATGGTCTGGGGAAAACCAAAAATCACAAAGAGACAAATGTGGACTTTAGTGGGGCTAAACACAGGATGTGAAGAATGACTCACTCGGTCATTATGTATGCAAAGGTCACATTGTACACAAACCTTCTCAGTGACGTCTCGATGTTGACTGAGTAACCCCATGGTAGAGTGTCTGTTCACTCATATGCAGTAAGGTCCACTTCAATTGGTCACCAGGTCACATCAAGGCTGCACAACCAGTATTCAAGATATTCAAAATGGTTGGATATGCTCCAGATAGACCTTGTATAATATTGAGGTTTCATCTCTAAGAAGTTTTTTTCAAGTCTTTCCTATTGTAGCTATCTTTCTGATTCATAAAAGCATGTCTTTGATCCTGGATCAAAATGAAAGACAATGTTGAAATGATTGTGGCTCAATGAGTTGAATTATGTCATTAATCCTGGATAAGAAAGAAGTATGAGACAAAAACCTATCCTAGAGAATGTAATTTTGGTCAAAGCTTAGAGCCTTTAACCCAGGCTCGGGAGAAAGGAAAATTCCTGTCATTAATACCATAGGAGGTGCAGAAAGGAATCTGGCTCAAAAAAAAAATTTTCGCAAAGAGTAGCGCTGTGAAGAGAAAAGGTCAAAGCTCAAAGAACAGCAGTGAGTCAGTTTTTAATTCTAGTGAAGGCATCTAATTGATTCCAGCTCAAAAGGAAGAAAGCTAGCAATTAACACTGGCTCAAAGTACTGAACTTTGCCATTGAAGAAGGAAGAGAAATATCCTTCTGATCTTGGTTCATATGATGGAAAAATTATCTGAATTACTGCTCAGTTGCAAGCAATATACAAGGTTTGTCCAGAAAGTATCCAGCTATTTAATATTAAATGGAAAAAAAAGTAGCCTACCAAAGCAATGGAGCCTTAATCCCCTTGAAATTACTCCACTTAGGACCTCATATATTTATTCCAATGTCCCTATAAAATAAGTAATGTTTTTAAAAAAGTAAATGTTGATAATAAGTAACATTTTAATCAAGTAGATGCTAACTGATAAAGTCACATTTAATCTATAGTAATAAAAAAGTAATATTTTAACAAAGTAACTATTATTTATCTTATTACTATCAATAAGATTAGATATTTAATAAAAAATATTACTTATATTAGTATATATTGAATAAATAATAATCTTCAATAATCATTCAGCTAAAATACAACTATGTTGGTGAGGCATGGAAGAAAAAGAAAGGGAGTGGAAAGAGAGAGAGAGAGAGAGAAGGAAGGAAAGCGAAGATAGAGAGAGAGAGGAGAGAAAAAAGAAAAAGAAAGAGAGTAAAGATAGAGAGAGAAAAAATAAAGAAAGCAAATATAGCGAGAGAGTAAAAATGGATCCATCCGTTGTCATGGTGACACAAGCAGGCTTTGATAATCAGAGATGCTGTTGGCTGTTTATGTGAAACAAAAGGAAGAAAGTGAAGTGAAGAAGGAAAGTTAAGAGGTAAAGGAAGAAAATATGACAGTTGGAGGGAAGTTTCATAACCTGTAGTTTTAGTTTGGGAGTTGGGAGAGAGAGTATTGCATAGGGTACAAAGTCTTACATTCTCATTTGGTGATTGGTAAAGTTGTAAATTTTTCATATAGTAATCTATATATAAAATCAGTATACATTGCTTTGTAATGCACAAGACATATCACCCTATCTTTTTGTTTATAGCTAAGAGTGTAGTCCACTTACACTTTCATTTTTACTTACATGACCTCACAATAAATCCAACAATTCAACAAAGGGAAACATAAGGTAGTTTTATAATAGGGTAGGAAGGAAGAAAGGGTGTAGAGGAGAAAGTTAGGTGGTTTTATGAGGTAAAAAGAGAAAAAGAGATATCAGAAAAGAAAGGAAGTTTAATAAGAGGGTAGAAGAAAGAAAGGGTGTAGAGAAGAAAGGTAGGTAGTTTCATAAGGTAGAAAGAGAAAGAGAGGTATCAAAAAAAAAGGAAGTTTAATAAGAGGGTAGGACGAAAGTTACATAGTTTATTAAGAGGCTAAGAAGGGAGAAAAGAAAGTTTGGTAGTTTATTTAAGAGGTAGGAAGATTTTTGCATATGGAACTGATTTGTTTTCTTTGAACAAAAGTTGGAATGGAATAATCCAGATTGGGTGGGCAACTAGGTTTCAAGGGATTGAGAAGACACAAGCAGAAGCATGAAATATTGGATAATCTTAGTTGTCAACACCCATGGAATTTCTACAGGTACAGCTAAAGTAATATTAGCTGTTATATTAAAAGAACATTCCTATGACTTTTTCTCATAAAGAGAAACCAAAGTTATGACTTTTTTCATAATGTACACTAGTATACATTGTGATGTTTTTTATGCATCCAGGCATCTCTACGTGACACTTTTCAATCATTCAGCCCCTAATATTTTGAATATCAAATTTCTCGGCCGTATCATGTCTGACTGATATGAAACTTAGTCCAGATCTTCCGATGAACCATCTTTATTCTTACCTCCTCCAGCTACAACTACCACAACTAGTAATGCTAAATATCAATTTCCTCAGCCGTATCATGTTGGATTGATATGAAATTTAGTCCAGACCTTCAGATGAATCATCCTCATCTTCCTCCTACTCCTTTTAGTACTACCATGGACGGTTGATGAATTGTTGAACTTGTTGTTCTTGTTTTTGCTAAAACCAAGACTTTGGTTGGCAAAAAGATAAAAATCTAACTCTGTCATAATAATGTTATATTCTGAGAGATTCTCAGAGAGTTAGATAAGAACAGTGACCCGGACGTAATAAACCTTGTTTCCAAAAATGTGAAATATTTTTATCAGCAAATAATAAGCATTTGAGAGGAATAGTTTGCATTATCTTTCTATCAATGGAATAAATATTCCTTTTGAGAAAAGAATAAAAATACATGACATTGTTTGCAGTGAGTCTACAGGTCTGGCTTTGTAAGTACACCAAAGTCTAAAAAAAATACCAGGCAAATTTTTTCAGTCTAAGAGACAATTAGATTACTCGGGTTTCATTATAAACTTGGATAAATTTAGATCATCTCGGATAAGAAATAAATTAACTGGACAATTTTGAGAGTTATCAACTGAAATATATATATATATATATAGAAAGATTTAGGAAATGAATAAAGAAAATGTGCCTGGTAGATGTTTCTCTGTAATGATAAGCTTATGATTTTTTATTGAGTTTTATACGATAATGATTTGAATTAACGTGTATTTCAACATTGAATAAAAAATTTTTCAAGTAAATCCTTTACAGAGATGCTCATATTTGATAATAATGATAATAATGATATTATTATTATTATTATTATCATCATCATTATTATTATTATTATTGTCACTAGTAACTCGGTACCTGTCAGAAATGAAAAAAAAAAAACATTTACACATGGATCGACACTTCTGCCTAGTGTCACTCCCCAGGCCCCTACCTAGGATCAGGGTGCAGTAATTGTGCACTTCGCCTAGGATCAGAAACCTCTGCTAGGATCAATTATCTTCACGCCACATAATATCACCAAAATTTCATGTCTGCCCATTCAATATCTCCAAAAGTTCTCATTGAAATTTTGTGGATGAGTGGGCAATGGTTATTGAATTTGGGGGCAGATCTATGCACAATTACTTCCAGAGATATGCACTCTCTGAGTGCTTTCTAGTTTATTATAGAAATGTACTGTAAATGATTTTACTATAGAAATGCATTGCAAATTATTTTACTATAGAAATGCATTGCAAATGATTTTTACTATAGAAATGTATTGCAAATAATTCTTACTATAGAAAAGTACTGCAAATGATTTTTACTATGGAAATGCATTGCAAATGATTTTTAATATAGAAATGTATTGCAAATAATTCTTACAATAGAGATTCATTGTAGATAGCTTTTTTTTTTACTGAGAATTGCATTGCAAATGATTTTTGATACAGAAACACATTGTGAATGTATCTGATAAAAGTCAGCCAACTGTAATAATTCTTGATGAATGTTCAGCCAAGCGGAGATTAAGAACTATGTTTTTCAAAACACTGATATATACAAAAAATACTATTATAGATGAACTAGTAGACAACCATTACTATGAGATCCTCAGGTATTTAAAAGCACTTTTACAACAAATTTACCGTAATAACACAAGAGGATTTTATACAAAATGGATTAATAAGACAAATTGACTTTTATCCCCTTTCATAGTCTAATGCCCAACATTACTTTAGGCAGCGTTATTTTAAGGGTTTACTAATTTTAGTTTTCAAAATAATGCACTAAAATCTCCTTATGCTGTTTCTGTAAACTAATCTCCATCAATAGTCACATGACTTGAAAACATTACAACGTCTTTTGGTAGCATGCCGGGTTGGTTGTAAAGAAAGGGTGATCAATAAATTACTTACTTCTCTTGCCTTTTGTTGAATCGCTAAGAAATCCAAATATTCGAAAAAGAGGGATGAACACTACCAGACATAAAACAAGGAACCAATTCAATATAAACTTACATTGTAAATTGATTCTCCGGCTAAAAACTTGTTTTGGTTGGGTGAATCTTCAACAAAAAAAAGTCTTTTCTAGACATAATATAGAGTCAATGTTTAAATTTTCAACCCTCTAGCTCCTTTGGTGCAGCACGTACACATGACACATACATATGTAAACAACCAGACAGAACTACTTAAAAGCTAAAGAAACATATGTGGACAGTTTTGCTTTACATTAATGAGTTGTATAGCAAATGAGAAATAATCTATCAAGGTTTAGTCTACTTATGCAGGACATGTTGAAACAGGTCGGCCATATCCTAACTTATATACCACTAGGAAAAATTCACAATATATCGACTGATTGTAAATAAACAACAGGTGTATCTCATTAGTCAGACTGCAGTTTGAAGGTAACAAGTCTGACTGATGCTGGGTCAAGCTCTACTCTTAATTCGATCTTGACTGAAAATAATTACTGCAACTTCTGTGTTGTATACATAATGAATAAATTTGTAGATATGTAAGACACGTCAATTTAGATCAGTTAGTAAGAGAGCTGCCCAGTAATCACTTGGTTGTAATTTCAAATCACAGTAGGGAAATGTCAATTTTTTGGTGTAAATTTAGTGTAATGTGGTGTGATGAGCAGATAGTGAAGAGTTTGCTCTCCTAAATTTTGTGAAGATTGTTCTTGTTGTTTTTATTATTACAGGCGAAAAACAAAGTCAGCTCTGTACCTTGCATAAATGAATAACCATAGCCTGTGCAGTGTATCAGAACTAATAATCTAAAAAAATCATCCTTAAAAAAAATAGATTTTGTATCTAAAATTATCTAAAAAATATTTGCTCAAGATTTGGACATTGTTGGTCCCAAAATGACCATAGAGATCAAAAAGCACTTTTTGGAAAGAAAACCAAAAAAAAACGTTTTTAGATGTGTCTAGAGGTGTAATCAAGCAAAGTTTCAAGGTTGTGGCCCTAAAAATGTAACCAGGAGCACTTAGTGACACACACACATACAGATAGATATACACATTGACACGAACACTCAAAGAGAGAAGAGTCTGTGGCCCTCTTTGCTATTTGGTCAGTCATTTGTAGGGCTATGGTGATACGATAGTTTACTTATTGCAATGGCACCTTAATCAGTCCTCTTGAAAGAAAAACCCCTTAGAACCTCACAGACTTATCCCAGCACCCCTTCCACTCTTCAAAACTCTACAAAGTCCTCTTTTGGGATTGCCATCAGCTGCCTCACTTTATTCTCCTAAAAAGCTTATATTGAAAGTAAGCTAATGCCCAAACTTCCACGTATAATAGATCTGGTTAGTCACTCAATGGAAACGGTCGCATGACCAGTGTCTTTTGGCAGCATGCTATGTTGGGGTGATCAATTAAAAAATAAGAAGTGTTGATCAATGGATTAGTTACTTCTCTTGCCTTTTGTTTGGCTGTGATCACTAAGAAAGTCTTAATTCTAAAAGACAAGAGTGAGTGCAGCCAGACACAAACTAAGGAGTCAATTTAGCATAAACTTACATTGTGAATTGCACCACCCTTAAAAAACTTACTTTTGCGAAATCTCTTTTTGAAAAAACTCACAGAATACAGCTTTATAAGTTTTCTATATGATATAATACAATTTATAATTCATTCTGTCAAATCACATATATCCATTTCTTAATACATATATATATATATATATATATATATATATATATATATATATATATATATATATATGCGAGAATGGATAATTAAGACTATAGCCTGACATAGTAACTGAATCGTGATCTGAAATTTCTGCTGCATAATGTTTGATCTATGAAATTAAAAGAAATGTATTAGGTTAAGTGCATTGACAAGGAAGGAGATTATGTTCAAAACTCAATATTTGTTGTGTACAATTAATAAGTTTTTTATCATTAGGCTACCAAGCTTATTGACAAACCTACGTATCCCTATGTCTCCAATGAACAATGTGACTTTCTCTAATTATTCCACTGTACATTTACATAATGATTAACAATGTGCAGATATCACACTAAAGGGTGCGACTGACGTAATAAAATAGAATTTCCTTCCAGCAACAGACATAATAAAATAGAATTTCCTTCCAGCAACAGACATAATAAAATAGAATTTCATTCATGTTCTAATGTCGTAATGAGAATGGTGAATTTAAAGAATGATATAAAAATATAAATAGTAATAAAATAAAACAAAAAAAAAGATAATTTGTGGTCAACAGAATGCTATTCTCCAAGCTCACTGCAATGCAAATCTCTATTGTCCACGCACATAAAATACAATGTGTATCTATATATTTAATATATGACGTCATTTTTTATGGCACAGGTGAACTAGTTTTAATATAATTGTCTCCAGTTTGGTGCAAATGACGTAGATTAAAACTGTCAGTTGTTTGTTAGAACAATGCAACCGCCATTTTTCAGCGTGGGTTCGTTGGAAATATGAATTTTCTGCCAAGAGACATCAATGACTGTACAAAGCAACAAAAAAACAGGTCTGGTTAGTCACTCAATAAAAAAAACGTCACATGACCAAAATCTTTTGGTAGCATGCCACGTTAGAGACGATCAATTAAAATGTTGGAAAAAAAGGCGATCAATGA